>JAXRKP010000028.1:316088-578588 GCA_037039925.1 Doris montereyensis
CGCTGCTGTGTGGATAAGAGGGCCAAAAGAATTTGCCCGAACAGGAATCGAACTCGGGCCTTTTGGGTGGTAGTCAGACGCTCTGCCGGCTGAGTTGCCGGCGCCTCGGACTCTTGTGTACAGTATATGTTGTAGGGATGTGAGTACGATGCAACTAACGATCAGTGCCATGGTCTGCACTGTAACCCACCCCCCCCCCCCTCCACCTCCTCCTTCGGAGAAAAGTTGCATGATAGAGATGGCCATACCTTGCACGCGTTGCGGCATCATTCCATCTGGCTCTGTCATTAGCCATGGCTCGATCTTGGATTACTACCAAGTGATTTCATGTTCTTGTATTTTAAAAATAACGGTAGCACAATGTTTTAGAACACGTTTGATGTCATTACTGTTACTATGATTATGGTTCTCCTCATGATTATTATGGTTGATTACGATTATGAAGATGGTGATGATGGTGATGCAGCAGCAGCAGCACCAGCAGCAGCAGCAGTAGTAGCAGCAGTAGTAGTAGCAGTAGTAATAGTAGTAATAGTAGTAGTAGTAGCAGCAACAGTAATAGTAGTAGTAGTAGTAGTAGTAATAGCAGCAGTAGTAGTAGTAGTAGTAGTAGCAGTAGTAGCAGTAGTAGTAGCAGCAGCAGCAGCAGCAGCAGCAGCAGCAGCAGCAGCAGTAGTAGTAGTAGTAGTAGTAGTAGTAGTAGTAGTAGTAGTAGTAGTAGTAGTATAACGATTGCAAATTTAATGCTTCTTTTCACAGGATCGTCGGGAAGGTGCCGCATCGCAAACTCTGACATGTTGTGTTTTACTGATTCACACAGAAGACATGATTTACATGAGAAAGACAAGGAAATGTGTTTCAAAGATATAATTGATGTGAAGGCCGATTCACATAATGATGAGAATTGATGCTTCAAACGGATAAGTCAAAAGGCAAAAATGGTTTACATCTGAAGGCCTGCAGTCGTAAAAATACAAGGGTTCCAAAATCAACGCAGAAAGCAGAAAAAGAAAGTTACGTCTGGTGCTGAAGAAAATGAACATAAAATAATGGAACAGACAAAAAGTACGAATTATACGGTGTATTCTTATTTTAATTTCATACGCATGGATGGAACACGAATGGCATGATACTTATTCCTAATCTTCGAGACCGCACATGCACATATGCTTTAAAACAGATGATACAATAGAGTACATGTAGTTTATGATAAAAGGAAACGTATTTACTTACTTACTTACTTACTGTCCAGTGTCGTCTATTACAAGTATTAGTATTAGTATTACGTTTGCTGTCCGCATCGCCCTTTGATCTACTCTCTCCAGTCTTATCTTCTCTCCGTGGTAGTGGTAGTGTAAATCTGTCTACTATTTCGTCTGGTCAGAATATCCTGTTTTCGGCCTTCCTCTTCCTTTTTTGCCTTCCAACTTCCCTGTAGTACGTGCAATTGTTTTTAAAGGCATGACCAAAGAAAGAGAGCTTCCTTTTCTTTACTTTGTTTTAAAGAGCTCTCTGGTAGTGGTAGCGTTGATCTCTTTTAGGATAGTTTTATCTGTTCTTTTTCTTTCCAGCATACTCTCAAAAGACGTCTGCAGAAAAACAGATTTTGTTTAATTTTCATCTTTCTTTCGGAGTGTTCATCCCTCTGCCCAAACGAAATATTTCATAGCTGTGAGTGTGATTTTCAGTTGTTTGTCAATACCTTTATCTTTGCATATATTTGTAGTCTACCATTCTTTTCTTCATCATCGCGATTCTGGTGTTGATGTCGGTGGAGCATTCGGCATTGTCGATTTTTACAGATCCTAAATATTTGAAATGGCTCATAAAACATAGTCATACATTCTATTTCTTCGTTGCTGATGATTATGGGAGTGTGTGGTTGTTCTCCAATGTGCATGACTTCTGTTTTATTTGTGTTTAGCTTGAAGCTTTTCTTTTTCCCTAGCTGAATTTAGTTTGTTTATAATAATTGATATCGCTTCCGTATGAATCATGATCGTCAGCAGC
Source organism: Doris montereyensis (assembly GCA_037039925.1). Classification (NCBI taxonomy): domain Eukaryota; kingdom Metazoa; phylum Mollusca; class Gastropoda; order Nudibranchia; family Dorididae; genus Doris; species Doris montereyensis. Next base: position 318,099 of record JAXRKP010000028.1, read on the forward strand.
ACACAAATTTGTGTTATCTGCATCTCTTAGGTTTGGAAGTTTCCTTCTTCCTATCATTATTCCATCTTCTTCCATTTCAGCATCTCTCATAATTTGTAATGTGTATGTGCTAAAGAAGTGTGATAATAGAATACAACCTTGTATAACCCCTTTCCCAATTTTGAAAGGGTTTGTATGAGTACTATGAGAGCAGTTCCATCTAACTTTTTGCTTCTTAGTCTGTATATATAAGGACTGTATTAGAGCGGTAAGGTGAGGGGAAGCCCATCGTGTTGAGTCTTAAAGAGTTCATTATGGCTCACGCTGTCACAAGCATTGCTGTAATCAATGATTAATGAAGATGATATATACTCCATTGTGTACTTCGATCAGTTATAAAAATGTATATATGGGTTTAATGTTGTGATGAAACATACTGTACTGTACTGTATATGGCCACATGTCTAGCGTTGAGCCGTGCTGCGAGCTGTGCTGTAGCGAAGTGGTGATATTTTTATAATAAATGCATTGAACCGTAGCAAGGTGGCCACATCACAAGTGATTACTGCACTATAGGTGCTCGCTTTTAGTAGTGATAAGTATCTTGTCATTTAACGTCGCTCGTCGCTTAAATGGACAAAGACAAAACGTTGGAATTCATTTTTTCGTTCAAGAAAGGCCCGACAATGGCAAAAGCAACATAACGAATTCATGAATAGAGACATTCAAATTAAGATGTTTAAAGTGATGGCTGAAGCAACATAAATACATGTATCTGGTATTGTTATTCTTGTTAAAGTAGAGATATCTCTGACCACACAATAATTTTCATGCCAGACATAACGTCTCCTTTGGCAATCGAGGAATTTTGCATGTTTGCAATCGTTCGTGTAATCAATTACAACTTACAAGTAACAAATGATAGTACTAGTACAGTCCACTCCAGGTTATCGTAATTCAGTTATTCGCTATTTCTGTTTAATCGCAACTCCCCCCAGAAACAAAATTAACCCTAACATTAACAACCATAATGATACAATGGCCTGACACTGATTGCGGGTCTAGCAGACAGTAAAAGGCGCAATCGGCCTTGCATAGAGAGATTCAGACAGCTGGGCAGCGTAGAATTGTACTATTTGTAGGGTACAATAAGAAACGCATGACTTTCCAAAGCCAATACGTGGAATGGGCAGCCGACGACCGACCCCTCAGATCAGAGGGAGTGGCGTCACTTGTCACGGGATGCACATATTGTAGTTAACTACACAATTAGTTCAACATAAGCAATGAAATGAATTACTATAGTGTGCTTTGCTGATTGTGTAGTATTTGTTTGAAGACATATAACTGTTACACAGATGAGAGCGTTCATGACAGTCCAAAGTCCGTGAAAGTTGTTATATAAAAAATATTGCAATAGATACATATAGTCATCAAGTATTCAAATGACCCTGCACACTGGGCCTACAGTGGAATGCAGTTTATTTCAATCCAATTCAATCATCTTTATTAATCCTTCAAAAAAGGAAACTGTAGTTGTGTTATCACAATTTCCGTTCGATAAATAAAAGATTACAGTTACAGCAATGCATTTAAATTAAAACAAATTTAACTTAAGTTTATCATTAAATGTATAGATTATCGCAACTTCGGATAATCGCAACAAGTTTGCTGCTCCGTCGTGTTGCGAGTAACCGGAGGCGACTGTAGTTTGAAAATTCATAGCTAGTGGGGTAACCAACCAAACTGCACCACTCACAAACCAATTTCCAGCGAGCCGTTAGCGCAGCTTCACAGATGGCCGCACACTTACACAAACATTGAAACTTCTGAAACACTAGTCCTGTTTCAGTTTGGGTCAAGTCACGTTCAGACTAATCGTACAAATACATCTTCATACAGTCCAACCCTCTTGAGTCTTATATCGATATCACTGGGACCACCAAATTTTGTCGATATATAAGAGGTTGGCGATGTATCAAAGCAACCATTAAATTAAAAATTAAAGGGACACCACCAACAAAAAAAAGCCATAATAGTTAATACGTCAATTCAAGGTAATGCGTGACCCTAAAAAGGATCGTCTTTGAAGAGGGTGAGAGCATTGCTGGTTTTTTATTTCACTGGTGTGAAGATGTCATTGATAGTCGCCTGTTCGAGTCGCGCTTTGCTTGGTCCAGGGCGCAGGATTTCATTGGTCGAAGAGCATGCGTTTTAATTGGTTTTGATTGCTCCAGGGTGCAGTATTTTTTGGTCTACAGGTATGTGTTTTCATATGCCAATTCTTGGCTTTCACTCATCGATTTACCGGCCATCGACGGACATTTATGTTGTCTGTATACTGATTGTTGCTTGCACCGACAAAATCGTGAAGTCGATATAAGGGGGTTTGAGTCAAATTTACGTCGAAATATCACAATATCAGTACAAAAAATTATTACTAATAACATGTGAGGAAAAAAACGGGACTTTGATATGACGTCGATATATGCAGGATGCCAATATATGCGATGTCGACATATGTGGGTTGGACTGTAATTCTAATCTTATCGGCAGTGTATGCACTGTATAGGCCCTGTGAACATATAGATACTGAAATCGTACCACCAGTAAACGAAAAAGTAAGTAAATGTAGTAGAGTAGCCGAGGTGACTTCACATACACCCCCTACTCCCCAAACCGTGGTGCACTATGTGGGATTAAGTTGTGGATGAGTTACCCAATTTAAGACCAGTAACACATTTATTATGATCACTTTATGTATGTGTGTGTGTGTGTGTGTGTGTGTGTGACTGTCTGTCTGTCTCTGTGTGTAAGTGTGTGTGTATTATTATATGTACAATATTACATGCGTTGTTGTTATTACATATCATTTGTATCATAATACATATCCGTGACTTGTCCAAGGTAAAAGATGTTAGAATAGGAATAGAAGAGAAATGTATCTAAGAGGGAAATGGGAAGGACAAGTCAGAATTAGTAAATGTTTAGTGTACCAATAAAAATACTGAATTACATGTATGGTTAACACTAACAGTATGCATGATTCACATAGTACACAATGTCAATAATGATGAACCATTCAATTACCATTACATGTACCATGTCTTCAAAGTGATGAATAAAGCGCACAATGACATTTGCAATTCACAGACTCCCTGTTTTCTTTTTTCCCCCATACCAATTAGTTTCAATGTTATGTTTTTCTCTTAATCTTCATAAAATGTGAAATGTAATCCTTCATATAGACCATCAACGTACCGCCATTGCCATTTATTTACCATCAGCTTATTATACATTCATGTATTTATAAATATATCCAATCTGGGTTTTAATGAACGTCCGGAGCGACCGATCCCGACATAGCGAGTCCACATGTGTGGTGAATAGCGAAACGACCGTTTTTCTCTCTCTCTCTCCCCCCCTCTCTCTCTTTCTCTCTCTCTCTCGCTCTCTCTCTCCCCTCTCTCTCTCCCCCTCTCTCTCTCTCTCTCTCTCTCTCTCTCTCTCTCTCCCCTCTCTCTCTTTCTCTCGCTCCTTCCAGTCTGTCCGGGTGTCAATCTCGAGAAATGTACACCCAAATGTCATGGCATTTACTTCAAATTTGTAGGGACAGTTTTATTTAATTGAAATTTACTCTGTCCACCATAGACAATGATCACAGGGTGAATAAGACTAAGACTAAGAGGAAGCAGCACATCAAGATGAAAGAAGATAAGTAAAGGAAAGAAGTAGAACCTACAACCCCCGCCAACCGCCCGCTCGTAGAGACAGCGATGTTGGCATCACCAATTCAACTTTATATTGACCAAGAGGTTGCCATGACTTCAACAATGAAATCAACATTGCCAAATGTAACCGTTAAGTTGTGCCAATTTCATAAATGTATTAGATTAGACAACCATGTTTTAGAAACACTCAAAACTTTGGGACTGCAGTGAATGCAAAAGATATCAACTTTTCAGTCAGCAGGTGGGTGAAATTATTTTTCGATCTTCCAGCCATAGACTTGTGTGTGTAGTGTAATGCAATATTTGTGCTTCATCCATAATGGACGAAGCACCTGAAGTCACTCACTGCTCATTCATTAATCACTGGTTCCTTGACCGGACACGGTGGTGGGTACACTGCGCTGATACTAGTGATACGTGCACCATCATCCTCCAACCATGCCGATCATGTGCCAGGATCTGGGTTTCAACAAAGGTCGTTTTTTCCCACTCTGTGATATTGTCAGCCAATTTATTCGTATGTGTGTCCCATATTTCTGCTTCCTTGGACTGTTCCATGTAGAATCGTCTTTAAAAGGCCATCAGTTCTTGTTACATATAGTCAAGATCAGTGCACCTGTAACTTAAATTTAGTCTTCAGACTGATGTTTTTCCTTTCAGATAACCTAAAAATACAAGCATGTAAATGTAAAGAGTTTGCGGATTATGTTTTCATAAACTGTATTGATGGCAACGCTACCTTCCCACCTTCTAATTGAACAAAGTCAAGATCACGATGGAATAATCTAATAACCAACTCTTGCGAACATTTCTATACCAAATTTCAGAGACTCTTTTTCTACTCTCCACGTCCCCATATTCTCACCTTCCTGAAAGAAGTACGAGAGCAGCATAAGCTTATTACTTGCAAGATAAGGTCAGTAGAAAAGTATGGTATCACTAGCACAACGCTAGCCACAAAAGAAAACAAAAATCCAGCCTAAACCCTTGAATAGATCTCAGGTAATCACAAAAGAGTACTCGATCAGAAAACTCTTTATTTTAAAACACACCTTGCTTCAAAATGCTACCAGGCGTCTTGTAAATTAATTTAAGCATTTTATAATTTTACTAAAACACAAGTAATTTTTGATGTGGCCAAATACAGTACCAAGCCTGAGTGAAAGCAGAGGGGGAAAGATGGAGAAATTAACAGTAACCATAGTAGGTACATGTATTATTATTAATTATACATTCCATATCACCAAGGGAATAAAGAGAAGAACTAGAGGAGGCAACTATTGCACTCTTCCTGTACATAACCTGCCAACTGCCATTGTTCTTGTTACAATAGAATTGAACTGTGCTCTCTGTGTATACAGTCCTTAGACGGGGAAACCAAGACATTTTCCTTAAACGTCCGTTTTGGAAGAAACATTCCTCAAATGGTAACGGTCTTGGGATCATTTACAACTAACAGGCAAAGTTTGGTTACTCTTAGATACATAGTAGTAAGTAGTCTTAATGACCTGGCAACAGAGCCCTTTAACGCACAAAGAACAACTAGTTCAGAATCATGCTATGCAAGGTTATACGAGTTATATCAAGAAGGATCATGAGAAATAAGGTTACTACAGCGGCGTATCGTTTACGCCTATTTGTGTAAGCCTATTTGTTAGCTTACTAACCAATATCGATATTAATAAAAATGAAATCCATACTCAGCTAATACATTCCACATAGCTAGCTCTACATACAGTTTATTTCTTAAAACTAAAAAGTAAACTGGCAACTGGAAATACGTTTATTATAGGTAACTATAAAAAATCTCGTCATACCCATAAAGTCAGTTTGTCATACTGACTTCCAACCAAGATAGGGACATGGTAGTTCAGAGGTAAGGTGTCTGACTATCAACCTAAAGGTTGATCAGTGGCAGATCGAACAATTTACTCGAATTTTTCCTGATAAAACACTAACCCCCCCCCCCCCCATTTCCTGGTCCAGATAGGCGGAACGACACCTAGTCCAATTGGAGACGGAGACAACAATACGAAGATTCCCTGTGCATATCACAACATTCTATGCACATTAAATATACCGTAACTGTCTACAGGGCAGTCCTGGCAAAATTCAAAATGCTTCCAAAAACCCAGTTTGGATGTGGGCAAAATTCAAAATCCTACCCAAAACCCAGCGAGGATGTGGGCAAAATTCAAAATCCTACCCAAAACACAGCGAGGATGTGGGCAACATTCAAAATCCTACCCAAAACCCAGTGTGGATGTGGGCAAAATTCAAAATCCTACCCAAAACCCAGCGAGGATGTAGGCAAAATTCAAAATCCTACCAAACACCCAGGGTGGATGTGGGTAAATCAAACTCAAATCCACTTTGATTTATTTGAATTTTGCACACATACACACACAACTAGTACAGTGTGTGATCTCAGGGGTATTTGGTAGGATTTGTTATTTTGCCCAGACAACCATGTAGACAGCCAAGGGATCTTTAACGTGCAGTGTTGTGATCTGCACGGTAAATTTTACTTGAAATAACTTTTCAGCCTGCCAGGGTTTGAACTATTGAACCAACGACCTTTTGGTTGAAATCGAAAGGTCGACAATTTGACTCTGCACTACCGAGTCCCCAATTCAAATCCAACCAAGACTGTTAATTATTTGTCCCACTTAAAACTACATGATTGCAAATATTAGGGTTTGTCACAAAAATCTTAACTAAAAGAAAAGAATGACAAATCCACACATGGAGTTAGTGAAGAAGGCAAAGACAGCTTAATTTTTATAGTACACGTAATGTAGCATCATTGTATCTAACACCAGCAATCACATGTCTACATAATATAATCATAGAAAAATAGACACACGCACATGATGTAATTAAAAAATCCTTGAATTTGAAATTGTGTGTAAGCCGTGTAGGTTAAAGGAATCAAACAACAAAGTAACACACAACATTGACTATGTGCTTGCCATAAAGAAGGCAAAAAAATGCCATTTATATCTATAAGAAAGTGAAGTAGAAATATCTCATACAAGAAGTAGCACGAATGTATATATTTGAAATATATATCTATCCAATCATGATGCATTAAGATTTGACTTAATTAAATGAAATTAAAGCTGCCGATCGCGCCATGCACATGGTGAAAGTTGAAAGCTTTATCAAAACTCCATGAATTTTACTAAAGCTACTTAAGGAAAGACTCAAACTATCATCGTTAAAATGTAAAGCATTATATTTATATAATTAACAATATGAATCTAGTTTCAAAGTCTCAAATGGCGGCAATACTTTTGATAAAATTTAAGCTGAAAACTTACAGCTGATTAATAGGCATGGCTGAAAATGAAATGAGAATGATTTCTTTCATTGGTCCAAACAAAACAAATAGTCTTTTTTTGGTGGGGGGAAAGGAAGAAGAATATGTTTGTTTGTTTGTGTTATGCACTAGACTGCTATTTTTGTATCATAAAAAAATAAATCTGAATGCCAGTGGTCCCATGACTGTTTTACAAGTTAAAAAAACATTCAAAATTTTTGTAACTTCTCCCTGATTTGCTTTCAGAATGAAAAATAACAATAATTTTGTATTTCATCCCTGGTGGAAAAATTTTCTTATTTGAAACAAATTCAGGCTTACCATATCATTGCAATACTTTGCACAGGTTTGCAAAGATCTGTGAACCGATAAATAAAAGCCTGCTCATCTTCAACTTGGAAAGCTGTCATCTTTGGAATACTTTATAGGACTCCACTGACCCTATCATCAATACTATCATATTATTATGCTCCTCACCTATGATTTCACCTTCAACATAAAATGACACAAATATTGTTATTAGAATCAATACCAGACATATTATGGACTAATTAGTAATAATAGTATTAATATAGTAACACCATCAACTACTGAGAAGGGAAGGAAGGAGAGAAAGAGAGACATGGGCAGAAAGAGAGAGAGAGAGAGAGAGAGAGAGAGAGAGAGAGAGAGAGAGAGAGAGAGAGAGAGAGAGAGAGAGAGAGAGAGAGAGAGGGAGAAGGAGGGAGGGAGGGGAAAGGGAGGGAGAGAGAGGGAGAGCGAGACGGGGGGGGGGATGAGAGTTAAAAAGACAGATAGAGACAAGTCTGGAGGGAGAGGGAGGGAGAGAGTGATACAGAGAGAGACGGAGAGAGGGAGGGAGAGAGAGAAAATGAGAGGGAGGCAGAGAGCATGAGAGAGAGAGAGACAAAGAGACAGACTAAGGAACAAAAAAAAAAGGTGGGGGGGAAGAAGTGTGTGAGAGAGGAAGATTGAGAGACAAAGAAAGAGAATGGAGCATATGGAGTGACAAAAAATTGTTGACCTTCAGCAGTGTGGTAAGCATACATGGAAAGCTAGCTCACCAAAGCTCACACCCACTCACAATATGGGAATGGTCCAAAACACACAAAATGAGAGATACCTGTGAGCAGAATGTACAAAAGAAAATAGGTACAGAAAAAACAAACAAACAAACAAGCGTAATGGAATGACATTTAGGGACTGCTGACAGTACATTGTTTCAACAAATATTTGTCCAGGTTACGCTAAAACCTCATACACTATACACGCTATATACTAGTACTATATATTTTATATATATTGTTATTGCACACATATTTTCAGGTGAACAGAGTACCTATGGTTATGAATAATTCATATCACTAATATTAGGTTTCTTCCAAGTAATTGTTTATGCTATATAAATGATGATGAGTTCATAATTCTAACTTGCAGCACAGAATACATAGGCTAGAATGCATAAAATAAGTAATGGAAACAGTAAGAAAAAGAAATAACAGATTCAACAAATTAAAGAAGATTTACTTACTCACAATATGAAGACAGGATAATAAAATGCTGGGTACATCTTAAATCATATAAATATATATATATATATATATATATATATATATATATATATATATATAACATGGTTGTTACAAAATGAAATCTAGAAAAACCCCATTAAGCATGAGATTAGTAAAACAGATGAGCACAATCTTAAAAATTTAATTTATAAATTAAGTTATTGGAATGGAATGACTCATAAATTTCATGCAAGTATCACAGTTACTAAAGACAGGACAACTTGCAGTCAAATAAAGTCCTTTCCATATTCAAAATCAATAATTATTATATGCCAATGCATTCAGCAGTTTAGCTGTTGATTGTTGTTTATCTTTTGAAACAAATGATTCAAACCAGACACTAGGCTTAAGTTAGCCAAAGTCATCATCAAGCTATAATACATGTATAAAATGGGTATTAGCAACACCTGAAAACTTTGTTAAAAATTTTGATGTTCACTTGAGTAAGGAGTACTTATGGTAAAGAAAACAAGTTTGTGTAAAATTGGGCTTTTCTTTTCTTTCAACAATTCCATTGAACAAATGAGAAACTGACAAACCTGTAGTACTAGTACTGGTAGACTTACAAATAAAGAAATAAATGAGTTAAAACATTTTTGGTGGTTATGACAATGTCTCAGCCGCCAATGGTTTTTACAGCTGTAAAAAGGTGGTTGATTTCAGTAAATGAATCCATTAGAATATACATTCAAATGCAGCTTCATAATAGTATACTAAAAATAACTTTTCATTTCACAATAATTCTATTATGTAAAAGTTAAAAAAAGGAATTACTTGGTTATACTGTTTGGTAATATATAATAAACCTATGACAAACATAACATATGAAATTTATTTTTAGGTAGGACATGTCAAATTTGCATATAATTGTATTTGACCTCTGATATCACTGTTCTGAGGAGACCAAACATATCATATTATGAGGTTTTGAGGAGTAAATTCTAGTACCACAAAAACTCTTCATGTTACAAAAAAAATCAATTCGTAAATAAAAGACGTTAATTCCTATGATAAGAAGAAATATTTTTTTTTAGTGAAAAATGTGTTTTTGTATCAGATATGTTCTCTCAAGCCATGTTCTTATAAAATGAAGGGTGCTTTCACTGTTTGAATTTTTATTTAGTCTGTTCCTTTTTTTCTTCTTCTTTGATTTAAGAAAAAATATAACATATATTATTAAAATCTCATCCTAAGTTGCATGAATTTTAGTATATGAGCTTATAAAAGGCTTGTATAAATGTCAAAATAAACGTTGTACATATAAGCAGATGATAATTATGGTGTATGACCCTTATTCTAGGATCTCCGCATGACATTAATGCAACAAGATGTCAAATGTCACTTCAAAAATATCCCATCTCTCTACTCAATAATTGTGGGAAAACACCTTTATAAACTTTATACAACTGTCAAAACTATTTATAATGACGGATGTTGGATGAAATCTTATGTCATATTAAAAAGGGTAATGATGAGAAGATTCGATGGCTCCAGCCTTACATTTCAACTTCCAAGTTTTCATTTGTTGAGTTGTGACCACTGAGTGAGAAACATCACGGAAATTGAGGACTTTGACGTGATAACAATGACATGTCACATAGTCTCTCATAAACTATATAAGAAGTTTAACTAGAACTAGAAAGAAAACATCCTTGTGAAGAAAATGTTTACACCTTTTATCAAGAAACATGGTCACTTACCATGCATTATGTACAGGGGAAATGTCATCTTTAATTATTTCAGTACAGTGGTCTCCGCCTAAAAGGCCGGCTCTCGGGAGATAACAAAAGGTGGCCTCTTAGCCAGACAGTCTCTTAAGTGAATAGATGAGGTGTAAGCTAGATAATCATTTCATAACGCTCATTGGTCAGATCTTTAGGCCTAGAGCTCAAACTTGAGAGGGGCGAGGGGGGGAAGGAGATATAAGCAATGGGAGGAAGAATGAAGCACTGATAGTTCTTTAAAATTTCATAAAACTACGTAGCTGTTGTATTAGGAGAAATGTTTTAAAAAATTAAATTTCAATCCAGACCATCATCATTTCTTTATCAGTGAAAACATGATTCTAGTTCACATTGTTATGGCAACGCCTGTGATCTTATCAGGATGGATGTTCCAATGACAGCCACCAGTCTACAAGTGTTGTTTGCCAATGTAAACCATAGTATTCCATTGCCTCATTTATCTAGTGAGTGTGTGGCGTCAATGTCAAAGAGCCTGACACGTGCTCGGTTGCGACAAGTAGAGATTCTAGGCCTACAACATGATGTACATGTTCCAGATAGAAAGAAAAAAGGTACTGTCCATGTGGTGTGAAAATTGTATTTTTACCGCATTAAGTTAAGCAGACTTTGTCTTCATCTGACAAAAAATTTTCTAAGTGGGCTCTTACAGAGGAGCAATTAAAAAGGTAAAAATATAACACACACAAAAAACAGCCTCTAATTGTATCAACAAAAAACAAATGGAAAAAAAACAAACATTTTATCAGCAAACTGGAAATAAATTTGGCGAGTTTTTCTACATAAATACAAACCATAGGTGTACAATAATGGTAACGATAAATGTATGTAATACTTGAGAAAACATAATAAAAATTAACAAAATAGTGCCGAAACAAAACCAAACCCAGATGAATCATGACCAAAATCAAAAGTCTAGTTCATTTTTAATTTCCTGAGAGGAAGAACTATTAAACAAAATGAAAAAAATAAAAGAAATAAAAACAATAAAATGAAAGAAAATAAAGCAAGGAGAACGAAATTTGTGTTTCTGTTTCTCTGCCAAATTCTCTAAATCACGACAGCAGCAAACAAATCAACATATGAATATGAAACCGATGAGAGAACTGATTTGGTTTTATATCTGGAAGGAGTTTTTCTTCAGCAAGGATGGCAAAAGGAAATAAATTAAAAACACAAAACAAAACAGGGATGGGCTTTGGGATGATCACAGAGACAGCCTTATGGAAGAAATAATATAACATGGATTATTATACAAACAAAAATAATATAATATAATGTAACACGTCTGGCAATGGTATTCATATAAACATAAATTTGATGTAATATGCCTTGCAATGATATTCATACAAACATGAATTCATGTAACTTGCATTGCAATGGTATTCATACCGACATAAAAAATAACATAACATGCCTTGCAATGGTATTCATACAAACATAAAACTAATGTAATATGCATTGAAATCATATGATATTCATACAAACATAAATGTTATAATACACGCCTTGTAATGGTATTCATACAAACAAAATATTATTATTAACGTAATATACCTTGCAATGATATTCATACAAACATAAATACAGTCAACATCGCCTTTAGGCATGCCGCCCTCAAACATACTTCGGCCTTATGCATGCAAACTTATTCCTACCGTTTTTATGTGATATAAACTACAAACGTGTAAGCACAGTCTTATGCCTACTCCAAATAAATCTGATAAAATACATAAAATTGCAATGTCTGAACCACCAAGATCTTGAGAAAATGCCTGCGTGTGTGGTTTTATTGCTCGAAGCATAGAATCTAATTATCTCTTGAATTTGTTGGATCTGGATACGTGCGAAGGCATGTGTTTGCGTGTGTGTGCCTCATTCCTTGAGTTTACCATTACTTGGTCACTTTGCTTCGTTACCGATGCAATGCAATCATTATGCCAAGGTGCAAACTCTCCCGACCCGACTTGACAGCTGGGTGGTGAGGATATGCAACTTTAGTATCACTTTCGACTGTCTAATGTTTGCGTTGTCATTAGCCACAGAGTGGAGTAACAGTACATGTACAGTAGTCGCTGGATAAAAGCACACTTCATAAAAGCACCCTCTGCATAAACATACGCCTACATCTACTGACCGAATTTTTACTATATAATAAAAGTGTTCTCATAAACACACGTTATACATAAAAGCACGCTTTTTTTTCTGCGTCCAAAGGGCGTGCGTTCATTCAGCAACTACTGTACTATGATGTACTGTAAATTGGAAAGGCATGAGATGGTTTGTTTTAGTCTTCACGTTTTGCATTAATATCACTATTAGATTAGTGGGCGGTACTAACTGATTTTGGAGGGAAAATCTTGAATTTAAAAAAACCAAAAAAAAACGTATGTATATATAACAAAACAAAAAAGTTAGAACCATTGAGCTCCTTGGTGCTCATGTCAAAACTAGTCAAGGGAAACAACCCCACAAGTGTGTGAAATTTATGAATTTTTATCCACATTTCGCCCTCAAGCAGGCTTTGGTGATAAGCACGCTCCAGTCTTCTCCCACAAATTGTGCTTATATTGGGTGGCGTCGACTGTATAATGTAACATACCTTGCAGTGATACTATGTAAACATAATCATAATGTAACATGCCTTGCAATGATATTCATATAAACATAAATATAATGTAACATGCCTTGCAAGGATATGCATACAAACATAAGTATAATGTAACATGCCTTACAATGATATTCATACAAACATAAGTATAATGTAACATGCCTTGCAATGATATTCATACAAACATAAGTATAATGTAACATACCTTGCAATGATATTCATACAAACATAAATATAATGTAACATGCCTTGCAATGATATTCATATAAACATAAGTATAATGTAATATGCCTTGCAATGATATTCATACAAATATAAGTATAATGTAATATGCCTTGCAATGATATTCATACAAACATAAGTATAATGTAATATGCCTTGCAATGATATTCATACACACATAAGCATAATGTAACATGCCTTGCAATGATATTCATACAAACATAAGTATAATGTAACATGCCTTGCAATGATATTCATACAAACATAAGTATAATGTAATATGCCTTGCAATGATATTCATACAAACATAAGTATAATGTAACATGCCTTGCAATGATATTCATACAAACATAAGTATAATGTAACATGCCTTGCAATGATATTCATACAAACATAAGTATAATGATATTCATACAAACATAAGTATAATGTAATATGCCTTGCAGTGATATTAAGTAGGACATTGTAAAAGATGCTTCTGCCTTTGCTTACCACAATATTTGTAGAGTGACTGGATGTGAGTGTGTGAAGACAAGTGTGTGTGTGTGTGTGTGTATCAGGGAAGTAAATGGCAAATGAAAAAGAAATTTGAAAGTCTCTGAAATGTGAAACTTTCAGACACTGACCACTTCCTGTACTATATTTAATCTCACACTTACAATGCAATGCCATCTTTCTCAACCTTCCTGATAAAAATAGAAAGGAATTTATCATTAAAATCTGAAGTTGACAGCCAGAATGTGTTCTTAGACATAGAACTTAGATCTAGATCAATCAAATCTACTGGTGAATCCCGATCATTAAACCTAAACTTTTGACAGGTCATCCCCAATTTGTTAAATTGTCTAGATCTACATTCTGGAGCTAGTTTACCTTTAACCTAGACCTAGAGTTAGTTGTTTTGAAAAGTTGCTTGTTATTATAACAGTTATAGCAAAATTCTAAATCAATTCTGATTCTATTAACTAGGCTACCAAGTAGATCTAGAAATCTAACTCTAGCTCTACTAAAGTTATTGAAGAAAATGGGTGAGACAAATTCTAGAACTAGTAATCTAAATCTAGTCTCATAGTTTCTAGGCCTCTAGATAACAATTAGACTTAGATTTAGATATGTCATATAAAGATCTTACCAGATTGAATCCAGATCTATCATAAAATAACCTGTCTGTCTAGAATCTAAATCTAGAAGAATCTAAATCTACACTAGAAGAATCTAGATCAACAACGTGCGCGCTTATTTTCAAGATCTTTCTATCCGACTAGAATCTAGATCTCAAATTCTCTGGAGCGCCGAGCAAGAAATAATTTTAATCTGTTAACAAGCTAGATCTATTTCTACGCTGATATACTAACCCAAGCTATGGCCTAAGAAAAGCTACGGCTTATATCTAGGGCTGTCAAGCCGTCATAATAAAAAAATCTAGATCTTACAGATAAAGAATCTAGGCCCCTTCACTCAAGCAGATTGATCTTAATCTTGTCTAGCTCTAGATCTAGATTAGATTTTTAAATCAGAATAACCCACAAATAGGATTATAACATCAATCGCAAATAACGCAATAGGAAATTTAAATGACTTAGCTTGGATTTTCCTGGAATGAAAGAATGAAAAACCGTCGACCACAGGTTACATTCACAACTGAACCGTACGACTGCAGAGAGGTAAGTCAGTGCATCTCAACATTGTCTAAATCTATCCCAAAATCCTTTGTGCAAAAGGCTATTTCCACAATAAATGCTATAGTAGATTTCAGACTGAAAAATCTGTAGGATGTAAAGAAGGTTCCGATTTTTAAATCTGAAATTTTCTTGTGCGAGTAATAGAGCCTCACGGATCAGTGTGGAAATTGTAGTTCGTCGTGAAAGTCAAAGTGAAAGTTAAAATAAAGCAGCGTGCTTCCGCTGATGATTAGTATACAAGTCAGCGATGGGCCTGGAGTCGGGAATTTTATCCTATTGTGCTAAACCATCTCACATATTCATAACAGCAAACATAAAAGTATCTAAGTAAAAGGGAAGAAAAGGAAACAAAAGAGAAAAATATGATAAAACTAGAAAACCTCAAATAATCTGAAATCAGAGGAGATCTGAAGGATCTCCATCCCTGGTGTATGTGTGTGCATAGGTATCACTTGTTAGTAATGTTAGTAAGCGACAGGAAGAGAATGAATGTTTACATAAGTAGTTTCTTTGATTTAAGGGCTCACTTTTGAAGGGACCAGTCTCTTTTTGGTGCTCTACTCTTAAGTATCTTCGCTTCCATCATTTCACATATAGCTTACCGCTGTGCCATTGTTTCGGTTATTAAGTCCAATCCATAGTAAAGAAAAGCTGTCATACTCTAAGGGTGCATAATTTCCAAACATTCAGGGAGAAACCAATTCTGTAAATCACATCTTAAGTTATACTGTGTAATAATAATGAGAATGAAGGACAAGGAAGCAATCAAGGTCATCGCAATCACATAATGGGCATCTTTTCACAAACCAAATCAACACGACGACTCAAGCCACACTAAATCCAGACAAAAGAGTGAACTGAAACTAGAGCCGTGCATCTGTACAAACAGAATTATTTTCACCCTTCTTTTTATATATGGAACTAATTTCTTGAACATGACAGCAAGAAATCAATTGTGATCCCCACCCCCATTCCAGACCATTATCTACACTATGCTAAACATTGTCGGTTCAATAATGATGAGAGTAAGGGAACTCTGATACTGATAGAAGAAGTGCATTAGAACCAACAACTGTGAAAGTATATCACAGTATTCACAGAGGATAAGCAGTGGATTGGGTAGCTATTATTGATGTCCTCACAATGATGGCACTGAGGCTGGCCCTAGATGAGATGAAAGGAGAGACCAAAACAGAGAAATATGACCAATTTGCCTCAAACTTTTTTTTTCTAGTCTGTGACTGCGAGCATACATTTTTAGTGTTGTGCACAAGTTAGATGAAAAAATCCCAATTGAAAATAAAAACTTTTTATTTGGTGCGCATTTTCAAATGTGCATGCCTTTCTCCTGTGATGTGCGTACGCGCACAGCTTACAGAGAACATTGGCTATGACTATGCCAGAAGGCATTTGATAGGAAAGCGAGAGAAAGTGGTCTTTAATAGCAGTGTATGTACTTGCTTTCAAAGAAGAATGAGTAAAAAGTGAATCTAGCAAAACTTGAATGCTGGCCTTTGGTGTATTAGTAGATTAAATTAAAGGAATGACCCTTTCGCACACATGACAGATATCTGGATATGACAGACATCTTCCACCAACCTCTTGGAATTCTTTGTCTGGAATATCCGAATGAGAGGGACTGATATCCATCATATTGCAGTTGAGATATGCATTAATGTCTCAACTTTCCCTATTTGCATCAATAAGCATTGACCAAAGCTCTACGATACTCACATACTGTGAGTTGAGACGAAAGTTTTAAAATACATTTACAACAAATTGAAGTATATGATTTACCATAAAAATTACGTTTGGGTGTTTTATGAGGAATAAGAGAACAATTTTAAGTAACAATTAGAAGACAAAATATTACAACTTGACACTTCAGGAGTACTCAAGGTATCTTAAAATGGAATCAGGGAATGGGTTTAAAATCCCGCCCAGCATAATGATAATATGTGTTGTTGAGGGGTTATCGGCACGCTTTTAAACAATCAGGAAGAACAAACGGTACCAAAACACAGCACAATTTTTCAAATATCGGTGAAAACAAAGAGACTCCCTCCTCCCTCCCATAACACTAACACAAAGATAAAACCTCCAAAAAAATCAAAACAACCCCCCCCCCGCTCCCGACTCAAAATACTTTCTTCCCGACCCCTAACTAAAGATTTCACAATCTTATCTCAATTCTTGTTAAAGCATGTCAATTGGTTCTTAGGGCAACAATAATCTATGGTGAAAATCGATTGTTGTCAACTCTTACTACAAGGGTGCAAATTTGCCTCCAATAACGAATGATATTCTCAAGGTGGCACAGAGGCTTAAAATTCCCCTACACTCAAGATACGACCTGATTTCTGGTACCAAGTTCACATCTCTTGCTTCTGCTCCTTCCCCTCTCTCTGTCTCACTCTTTCTCATACAGCCGCAATGATAATATATAGAATGTCAGTAATGTCTAAAAACGACAAATAAAGCAAAAAATTTAACAATGATTTGGTCATGCTCGATTGATATGTTGATACTATAAACATAACTTTAGATCTTTCAAGAGTCATGACTAATTCAAGATATCTTGGATCATTTGCCCTTTACATAAAAGTTCATAAAATGTAGCTAAATAATTAAACTTTTCAAAATGATAAAACACTAGGACACACAAAACAAAGACAATTTACCAGTTATCAGCCTGGGACTGTTTAATAATTACACTGTCATCTTAATGACCATTTCCTGAGAGATTGTTCTCGTTGAGCAATACTTTAACAGTCTTCATTTTAGATAACAACTAAAGCGACATTTAAAAACATAACAATTGAAACTGTTCCACACCCTTATTCCTAAACAATAATACAATCTCATTTTTGCTGCAATGTAGACCTGACATGTTTAAGCCTATTTGCTTCAGACTTCCTTGACTATTATTTTACCCACGCCGGGCAACAGACGCAAGAAATATATACCGTTTTGGTTTTTAAAATATTTCTCATATTCACGATTTCTTAAACTTTACTTTCATTTTCACATTATTTCTGTTTCAGCAGTTAAAGTAAATATAATTCAAATAGCAAAGTGAATGAAAAAAACCCAACAGAAAATCAATGAAAGAAATGATACGTATATAATGTAATACACATTATCTCAATGCATTTAAGCTATCCAGACAAACATGAAATATCACATTGGTGCTTGAACAAAGCAATGCAAAATGTCGATCCATTTATTCTATAAGTAATCATTATCATCCTTTTATTATTTCTCTTCTCCTTCATATTATTTTCATTTTCTCCTTGCTAGCTATACTAATCACATTAAAAAAAACTTGAAAAATATATCCCTGATTCTGCTCTTCTGATGACCAGTGACATTCAAGCAGCAAAGAGCTTGATCGGAATGCATAATATTACAAATAAACAAAAGTCATACCCTCAGCCTACGTAAAATCGTCACATCTTGCGAGACCCACTCAATGACGTATATAACAACTGTGTTCTAATTATTTGTTGCATCTTTTCTTTTTCAGTGGATAAAATACTCCTATGATGATAAATACTTGGAAATAATAATGCTTTAAATTCTAATCACTCATAACATGTCAGACAACTGATAATAAATAATATTTTGAGCAACGTAAGAGGAAATGTTCAATCATGGGAAATTATTCTCAATCCCCACTGTGCCATGGTCATTTTGCTTCTTGCTCCTTGAAGGCGTCACTCTTGGACTTTGGCTCCCGGTGAAGGCTGTCCAGTAGAACACTGACCTTTAAAGAAAGAGACGAAAAGAAAAAGAATTTCTTTGACAATTTTAAAAAATGGAAAAAGATGGCAATAGTATTCAAACTGTCATGTCTTGTAAAAACCTTGGTGTTTGGTTTGAATCTGACATGTCAATGGAGTGTCAAATAGGTGCTCTTTGCAAATCATTAAATTTGGAACTTGAAAGAATTGCATCCATCTGCCCCTTCATTTCCATTCATGCCTGTAAGAAACATGTTTCATCTTTGCTCTTCTCAAAACTTGATTACTGCAACTCCCTCCTAAGTGGCCTACCAGAAAACAAAATCCACCATTTGCAGGTCGTTCAAAACAACGTTGCACAGCTTACAAGAAAAACTGCAAATTGGAAAGAGTAAGTCTCATTTT
Organism: Doris montereyensis; assembly: GCA_037039925.1. Classification (NCBI taxonomy): domain Eukaryota; kingdom Metazoa; phylum Mollusca; class Gastropoda; order Nudibranchia; family Dorididae; genus Doris; species Doris montereyensis. The sequence continues at coordinate 337,107 of JAXRKP010000028.1, forward strand.
AAAAGAACTACATTGGCTTCCAGTTTCCGAAAAGAATTTCTTTCAAAATTAATACTTTAGTTTTCAAAACTCTCCATGCCCCCCTCTTCTCCCCCCTCCTCCTACATAACCCATCTTCTCGAAACCTATAGGCCCGCTCGTAACCTCAGGAGCTCTCAGGAAAAACAAAACTGAGTGTTCCTAGAACTAAAAACTCTCCCACTTTACAGCCATTGCTTGGAACGACTTGCCTCTGTTTGTTAGAGAAGCATCGTCTCTCGAGGTTTTAAAAAAAAGAATTTGAAGACTTTTCTTTTGTCAATTGAAAAGACTTGCCCTGTTCTTTTCAAGGCGATTCTTTCTTGCCCTATTTGCCCGCTCTTAGAATGCTTTATATATTTTTGCTTTGAGTATGTACATGAGTAACTGTCAAGTACAGTCATCCTATATCATTGAAAAGTTTGTAGCGTCCTTGGTTGACATAGAAACAGCCGCTATCTTGGATTTTGACCCAATTTTCAAAATCTATCTCCCCCATTAGTTATGAATAAAATCACTCAAAACCTGTGCAGACCGTCTTTTTCCATTCAACATCTTAAGAGTGATGTCAGATTTTTTGATATTTTTGATAAAAAATTTTTAATGAATTTTTGAAAATACTATATATCGTGAATGTACAAAGACGGCATTTTTATTACCAAAAAAAAAAATTCTCAAAAGAAAAAACCGACGTCATTCTATCACATTGACAAGAGGAACCTGAGTGCCAAATATTATACAAATCGTTTGGTAAATGGTGGAGGAGATAGAATTTTAGTGTAAAAAAATTACATTTCGAGAAAAATGCAAGTAAAAAATCAAAACAAAATAACACAAAACAAACGCTTCAGACGGGGTTTCCCTTGTTGTAGCAGCCCCCTTACTCTTTCGACAGTCTCTGGCATTGTTACTAATGTATATTATAAATCTAGGTTTAGATGTGCACAGTTGGGAAAACAGACTTCCAAAATGGGCCAACAGCGATGGGCCGAGGCGACCGGAGGCGTCGGCAGAAAACAGGTCACCTCGGTGTTGCCACATTTGGCCAAACTTGGCCAATATACAGGTTTTTCCTGCCATTTTCTCAGTCAAAATTTTGATTGTTTTTACCTACCCTCGCCTACAAAATATTTTGTAAAAAAAATGTATACGATCATAGGGTCATTTTTCTGACATGAACTTGAAGATAAATGATCGTTATACCTGAATGCAAAGTACAGAAAATCAACCTTTTGGTCCCAAACTCACCAGTCCAGGTGCCCCCCCCCCCCCCCCCCCAAGTTTGATACAAAGAAGATTAAAGAAAGGCAGATAGACACATACATTTTCCAATGTGAGATACAGAAGAGAAAGAAAATCAGTGTTTTAATCACATGAACTAACAATCAATATTTATTTTCATAACTTGGATTTTTTTAAGTTTCATAAATGTATGATAATTACACTCTTTTACGTTTTAATTTTTAAAATTCAAAATTGCCACCAACTGCTGCATTTACTTAGAGGGCAGCAATCAAAAGCTTTCAGCCTTGCGATAAAAAATAATTGCTACAATTTTTTAACATGCATTAATTCATTCATATAGGATGTATGTTTTTTCTATGCACCTCCTCTAGAAGATGAATATTTGCCTCCAGAACACTGTGAAGCTGACGAATCACTGATGCATGGGTTTCTGTCTGCAACCAATATATGTTGCTCATGGCTCGATCCCTGAAAGAGTATTGAACAACATGAATTACACAACAGACACTATATCTTTCACACATAAAAAAAGGGTCTTGATATCATATAATCTTCAAACATGATTCTTTCAGATACTCCAAATCTTTTTGAAACTATGCTTTTTAGTTTAATATTCTTATAAGAAGAATTCATCTTTTTTTGAGTTGACACAATATCTTTGAATAGAACATAAATATTATTCAACAAATACCCTTTTAAAATGTATCAGTGATGATTACGGTGAAGGTCAATAAGGGTTGAAGAAGGAAATTAAATTTCATTTTAGTAGGCACTCAAAACACATCCCCGCTACTGCTTTGAGGAAGCTATTATCTGAATTTTGCGGTTTCATCCAGTCATTACATCAGTGATTTGTCAATTGACATGTTTGAAATGTAAATAGTCTGAAAGATAAATTTTAAATCTACACATTCATATATGATTTAACGCATTTATTTAGTTAATGATCGATTTCTAGGTGCTTTGAAATTACCATATATTGCGAGAATACTGATACTGATAACCCCTCCAGCCACCATGGTGGAAGTTTTGAGACCATAATTCCTTTTCCTGGCTCACAAGCACGATGAATAAATACAAAGCTGTGATTGGTCATTTAAAATAGAAGAGGAAATGACCTTTCTACATATATATACCCATTGTGTTGTAGGACTTTGATCTGAAGTTTAAGTGATAGAAGATCCAGGGATGTAAATGGCAAATGAAAAAAAATCTTTCTTTCTTTCTTTGTCAGTTCCCATTCTACCTTTCGGTGTATGGGCTCAGTTTCCCGAGAAGATCTTTCTCCTGGATGTCGTCCTGGCATTTTCTGCTTCCTTCCAACAAAGTTAAATTTCTCTGAGGTCTGCCTTGTGGTCTTTTACCTTTACATTCATTCTGTTTACATGCCCAAACCATGTCAATTGATTTGTTTATATCTTAGTTCTTATGCCATCTGCTGTGGTCTGATCTCTTATTGTTGTGTTTCTGATTTTGTCTCTTTTAGTTTTCCCTACTAATCTTCTTAGATATTTCATTTCAGCTGCCTGTACTCTACTGTATTCTCTACTGTCTAAGGTCCAGGTTTCGCTGCCATAGAGGAAAGTAGGACAATAAACTGTATTGTATACTGCCATTTTGGTTTTTGTTGACAATTCTTGCTTACCTACAAATGCCTTTCCTAGATGGTTATATATTGCACTTGCCTTTTGGATTCTCTGGCTGATTTCTTCTCTTAGTTTTCCTCTGAGTTAATCATTAGTCTTAGGTAAGTAAAGCTTTGAACTTGTTCTACATTCTCCCTGCCCAATTTAAGATTTTGTGTTTTAGCTTCCCTAATTACTAGCAATGTTTTGGTTTTCTTTCCGTTTACTCTCATTCCTCTTTTATTTAGTTCATTGTTCATAATGTTGATATTTGACTGAAGGTTACTTTCTGATTTTACAAACAGAACTAAATCATCGGCAAATGAAAGCATTGATACATTTACCGGTTTGAGCTTGCACATACCTACATTCATTTTCTTCATTTTTGAGGATGCCTTTGCGACTGAATCCATAAATGTGATAAACAAAAGAGGACTTAAAATACAACCCTGTCAAATTCTGCAGATACGTTTCCAGCTACTCTCACTGCACATGTTGGTTTATTGTAAAAACTTTTAATGACTTCTATTAAATTTTGCTCTACATTGTGTTCTTTTAAGGAATGCCATAGTTCCTACTTTTAAATCTGAAATCTTCTCATGTGAGTCGTAGGGTCTCACGGATCAGTGTGGAAATTATAGTTCGTCGTGAAAGTCAAAGTGAAAATTAAAATAAAGCAGCGTGCTTCCGCTGATGATTAGTATACAAGTCGGCGATGGGCCTGGAGTCGGGAATTTTATACTGTTGTGCTAAACCATCTCACCTATTCATAACAGCGAACGTAGAAGTATTTTAGTAAAGGGAAGAAAAGGAAACTTAGAAAAATATGTTAACTAGAAAACCTCAAATAATCTGAAATCAGAGGAAATCTGAAAGATTTACATCCCTGAAGATCAGTTTTTCGTTGCTTTAGCAGTGCAGTTATTTCACCTAAACATACATCATAGAAAGGAGCAATTCAATGGCTTTATTATAACCAAATATTGAGATTCTTAAGTCTAAAAACAGGCAACGTGCAATGCTTTTATGCTATGGGTGGTTTCGAGATAAAACGAAAGTGCACTAGGCCTACGGCACTTAGAACTAGGCCTACCCAGAGATCATCATCGATGGAGGCCAATCAACGCTTGAGTCAAGGTGCCGCACTTTTGTTCTTAGTAATGGCTATTGTAAATTTACAACAACTGTTTCTTGTTGTCAGGGTTTTTTTTTACTGTTTTCTTTAAAAAGCTCATTTTCTCTCCTTTTACCATCAATTCTCTGCTAGAAACCAATGTTTGAAAGAGCATTTAAAAATGAAATTTTCCGTTCACACCCTTAAACAACAGGATATGACTGTATGTGTATTCTTCACTAGATAAATTTATATACATACATATTTCTGATTATTTTGATACCAAAACCATTGACATTAGCCCAGAAATAAAATTTCTATTAATTGTTTATGACCAAAAATTACAACAATTTGCAACCAATCACAAAAGTGTAAATGTTCACGAGAAGCTTATTTCAAATTATAATATCTAAAATCTTACTGAAATAAGACAGAGGTAAGAAACCAGGCCTTATCTTCACCATGTTCCTTATGTGTATTGAAAATCTAAGGTTTCTATCATGCTTAATAGCCTTGTATTAGTGCTTAGAAAATGGTATTAACGTTTTTAAAATGACAAAACTGGATCATTTTCTAAAATTTTCACGCACTTAGTTATTGTCAGATTTAAATACTGCTCATATCAGAATAATCAGGAGGCAAAGATCTTTCAGAATATGTGGTCAAATCAACCGAATCAATGATTTAAAAAAAAAAAAAGATTTTCAGTGCCTAATCTTAGGAAAGAAACATACTACACACTGTTAATACTTACTCACTCATGTCTTCTGTTGCAATTTGGAAACACTAAATTGTTACTACAAAAGGTGGAGGAAAAATAACTAATGGAATGTTAAAAGTTTTCTCTCATAACCTGTAATCAGTGGAGACCCTGGGAGTCCATAGAGTTTTGACCTCCAGTTTGCTTTGCAACAATAATATCTTGTAAGTCAAGCCTATTGCGGATACCATGAGGAAAAACACTCTGGGGCAGAAAAAAACAAGACATAAATAAACAAAGACATTCAATACCTCTAATATAATCCCTTCTCTCATAAGAATATCTTTTTTAAAAACAATGTTATGTACAGATGCGAACATTTACAAACATTGAGGCTGAGTATACTACTGTCTTGTGCAACATTCAAATCACTATCCTCATTATGTGCCGTTTAATAAACTCTCAATTACTTGTGTGTTGATGTCTTCTGTACGTATGAGAAATGTTGATGTATTAATATTGATGTCACATTATTGTTGTATTCTCTCCGTAATCGAAATTCTCAGAACAACTTTCCCACCGGATAAAGTAGAGATAGTCTCATGATATCTTTTCTTGATTTACAATGTTTGACATTTATCATCTTTGTCTGAATTTGTTTTCATTTCTGTTTTCAAAAAGATGAAACAATGATAAAACAATCTAAAGAAGCTTTGTTCTGTTTGGCAGGTGAAATACAAAAGAAGAAAAAAAAAAAGTCTTTAGTATCAGAATAAGAATAATTTATTGTCAAAAAGAATTGGTAAAGGATATTAACATGCTGCTTTAACAAACATTTAAGTCCAAGGCTGTTGGAATGTTTTTGGTGACATCCCACATTTCTGATCTTCCATGGTAAAGTATTACATATATTTTTATACCATTTCCCAACAAGCTGACAAATTTTAATTAGTGAACATTGTAATGGCCTATATAAACAGAAAACTCACAGTATGGAACATATTGCCAGCAACATATTCGTGCGGGTATTCTGAAATGGAAAATATAAAAGAAGCAATTAATTTCTTTAACCAACACAGCTTTTTAAAAAATGTATTGTTGTCCAGATAGCATTACAATTTTTCTTCTTCTTTGGTGGAAAAAATATATCTAAATGTAATTAAAAGGAATCAACAAATCTATCAAATCTAATCTTCTATTTCCACAGAACAACTGAAAACATCTAGATTATCTAGAATTTAGTGCACAGTTGAATGAGATTTGCCTGCAAAGTTACTTGCAGAGTTGGATCGTGACTGGGAGGGCTGGCCCTGTGAGGGATCGGGACGGTTAAAATGACATGATTTGTTTTTGGAGGAGACGTTTTCTGCCTAATTCTCTTGGTTTGTTTCTGGTACTGGTAGGTCAAAGGCAGCTTGTTGTTTGCAAGGTTGGAGTAACTATTAGTGTTAGATCCAGATGAGACCCTCAGTGTGATGAAGGAGGAGTCAAGAAGACGGTCAACCATTACCTGCAATGAAGATACCATCTTCATTAACTCCCTTATTGTGTCAGCACAGGAACATGAGCAGGTAGGTGTGGCTTGCGGAATCGAGGGGCTAGGATGGGCGGGGTTTGTGTGGAGGTGGTCTTGAGTGACTTTATTGCGTGCGAGGCTTGAACGTTGTGACGTAATGGCCTGATTGGTGGCGTGGTTTGAGACCAGGTGCTCTGAATGGAAACGGGTGGCGGTGATGCATACATCATAGCGTGCATAATAGCACAAGAATGCTGAGGGGACAAAGGAAAGGCTGTTTGTGGATGGCGGTGAAGTCGAGGTAGAACATGTGTTGTGGTCGGGAAGAGGCGCCAGTGTTGTGTGTTCGGAGCTCATTGCTGTCGATACCGTTGGTGTGTTGTTGGTAGTGGTAGACGTTGATGAGGATAACACACAGTCGGGGCTGGGGAGATTAGGGACAAGAGACAAGGCATACGTCTGTGTTGAGGTAGTGGTTGCCACATGCCTTATAAATAAAGGTGGAGTCGCTGATGTAATTAAGCCAATTACAGGTTTTAAGTTAAGTCAAGGTTTCCAGAATTTATTTTTTCAACAAGACGACTGGAAATTTGAAATTCCTCTTCCAGCTAGATGGTACTGGCATTTCCTTGAAGAAGGATTTTAGCTTCTTTTGAATAATATATGGTGAATTTCACCAATATCTTTTTATCAGAACTATAGTCACTTTAGACATGACTAGTGCTGCGGGGTAGTCAACCACTGGCAGGCCATTGCTAATATCAAGGTCTGCAGGGGAACAGCCTCCTTTTTAGTGTCTTACCACAAAACTTCAAAACCCTGTGCAGAGAAAAAAAGTGAGTTGCCCAAATACCTATGTAAGAGTATCATTCTCCAAGTGAAAATGACCTCTCAGCCTCTGGGAATGATATTGTATTGAGGATTTTTCCGTCCGTGTTTGGTGGCGGATTGTGTGATGAAGTCACATGGAGAGAGAGAGAGAGAGAGAGAGAGAGAGAGAGAGAGAGAGAGAGAGAGAGAGAGAGAGAGAGAGAGAGAGAGAGAGAGAGAGAGAGAGAGGGGGGAGGAGAGAGAGAGAGAGAGAGAGAGAGAGAGAGAGAGAGAGAGAGAGAGAGAGAGAGAGAGAGAGAGAGAGAGAGAAAAAGAGAGATACAAGATTTCTTTTTGCATAACAGTAAAATTCTAATTCATATCATATTCGTGTTTTAATTTGTATGTTGTTGTGGGTTTTTATTTGTGTGTGCAAATTTGGAGTTCTGTATGAAGGATGTGTAGTAACTTTTCTTTTATGATTAATGATTTTGAATGTTTAAAAACAAATTATCTTATTTAATTATACCATTTCCATAAACTTTCTTTTTGATTTGATTTCTGTTCCATTTTCTTGTACATGTAATGTTATTTTTATTACTGGTATTCGTACATAATCTTGGCGTTTTTGTTGTCGTTGATATGATTGTTGTTATTGTTACACAGTTTAGTTATATATGAATTTTAACAAAATTGAGGAGCCTGAGGAGAGATTTTAATACTGAGTACCAATAGTTACAATTGTAGTACACCCGTAGTTAAGTAGTAGATGATGAAAAGAATTAGTGAATAGTTACGTGACACACTATCCATCAAAGCTAATGAATTCATAGCAGCCTAGTGTGAAAGTCGAGTCTCCCTACATGAACGTCAACGGCGATTACGTATACAGCACTTCAAATGATAATTGTGAGAGATTTCTCAGCCAGGAAGAGTGATGTATGTGTCGATCGAGCTGAGACCTACGGATACAGCGTTTCATTTGATGATGACCGGTGTGTTTTGGCTGTTACATTTTCAAACAAAATGCAGTAAGAGGTATATTACATAATCCACTACGGCCAGGTGCTTGCCCGTTTATTTGAAAACATCTATGTCGCAGGGCAATAGTTAGGTATTTGAGTGTAGTATATATATATTTTAGAGACCAAAATACGTTTTTCTTAGTTGTGGCTAAACGAGGAGATCTAGTCCGGCTGCACATACGACACTTCATTTGATAACGGCGGTATTCTACAAATGCTTTCCCTTCAAATCTTCGTTTCATGTTTCATGAAAGTTTTCTTTAAAAATAACCCTACTTTCATATTCACATTCATCCCAAGATAGGGAATTTTAGATGCAAAATAACGAAGATAAAAACGATTTACAAATCCTTGACAAAATGTGTATGAAAATTATTTTCCCAAATAAATCTACAATTTTCAACCATTTTGATGAATCAAAGATCACTTTCAATGTTTTAGTGCAATAGCTATGATAGAAAATCTAATTCAGTGAAACTTAAAACTTTTTTTAAATTTCATACCACCAAGAAAGTCGTTGTACTGAAATTGCAGCCATTATGACATAGGTGATTGGTTTAAGAGCAGTAGACAATTTTTCACTTTTTTGTTTTACTTTTACTTACCTTTGTAATTTAAGGGCAAAGGAAAAAAAGGTTTTCATGATGTGCCTGCAATTAAGACCTGTGAAAAACAGGAATCAGAATGAATGAAAAAAAACCTTTACCAGCCAGAGGGCAAAGAATAACAGACACACATTATGCCAGCCTATCTGAAAGTTTGAAAGCTTGATACCGGGCCATGATGGCCGACCTTTCTGTCACTGTGACTACAATTTTACAGTTAAACATATCTTAGTAGAGAACTCTGATTCTGATTAACGCTCAAATGAAATACTATTCCGAAAAAGCTGTAATATACAGACTCTTTAGAGTGGCTAAACTGAAAAAGAATTTAAAACATCTACAAGAAAATCAGATGTATCACCAGAACGAGGGAGTACTAAATATAAATGTCTATCACATGGACTTAATTCTTATAATATAATACAGTGGAACCTCTCAAATCAGGACCCGGGGAATCGAGAAAACCGGCCAATTGGGAAGAATTCACAGGAACGAAACGTTTTCTATATAATTTACCTCTCTAAACGGGAAAGGTCCCTGGCTAATCAGGACAATTTTTCGCGGGCTTGCATTGATTATCATCACCATTTCCCCCATATTTATTTATTCCAACTCTCAATTTTGATCCCAATTTGGTTTCCGTGTTAGCAAAACATCAATTTTCACACCTGCATTAGTGCAACATGTGTTATATATTGCATAATGTGTACACGATGTCGCTAGTGCCAGTTCACGACGACCATAAGCCAGACCTTGCTCATACACCTAACAATACAGTACGGTGTTGACATTGGGCGGCGCTTAAAAAGTTATGCATTGTCATATAGTCTTTTATTGCCCGCCTCATCTGTCAATCGCAAGGGTGGACACGAGAAGAGATTTAACCATGCCCCATGCCTTTTTGATTACGTGTCTTATCTATCTATAATCCAAGGAAGATCCATTGTCACAAGTGAGTGTGAGTGACATCTTTGATGAATGCCATCTTCATTTTGATCAACTAACTGGTCCTGTGGCTACGTGTTCATTTAATTCTGCATTTTACCACTCACAGAAGGGTTTAGGTACCTCAAACAGCTGAGGGAAAACCAAAATCCCTAGGTCCCGGCATATCGGGAAACCTGGCCAATCGGGACGATTTTACAATTCACCGAGACTTCCTGATTAGAGAGGTTCCACTGTATACACATATTAAAGTTTTTGAATTTTTAAAGTATGTAATACTCTATCCAGACAGAAGATGGTGGTCAGATCTGAACCCTGGGATCACCATCTATGGTGGATATGGTGAATTTCAAATAAACAAACCAAACAAACAAAAATCATGAGCATTGTGTAACGCTTCCATTTTTTATAGCTCTTACTAGATTTCAAAGGGAATTGACGATGATTCATTATTTAAGAAATGTATTTAAATTATGCATCTTCAGAGACAAAACAGCCATCAGCCGTGAAATCTTCCCAGTCTTAGATTTCAAGACAACTCATTTATTCTTTGCTAGTTTGAATGAAGGCTCGATCTGAGCTTGTTTTTAAGAACATGTTCTCCTACCATCATCATAAGATGCGCATGCCATGTATCAGCACTGCTCAACTATGACTAGTATTGATGACTCATTTATTTCAACATTCTGCTTATATCACAATTTTGTGTGACAGTATATGATTCTTTTACTCTATTCCAAAGCATTTCACATATTGCTATAAATTTAAAGAAGGTGTTCAATCTGATAATGAAAAATGACAAAGATAAATAAAGTCACAAGACACATGATACATACTTCAGTGTGATAGAGAGATGAAGAATGTATCAAAAATTACATGTTAGACCATGAAATCAACTGGGCTGTGTTTGAATCCAGTTAAGGATCAATGTTACTATTTACCAAAGCTATCAGAGAATACATTACTCATAACAAAAAAACGGATAGAATCTAGTACCTCCCTTATTTTTTTTTTTTAATTAACGGAAAGGAAAACACAAAACAAAGAGTGAGGAGAAAAATTCCATACAAATAGAATGTCGATAACTTTGCTTTCATATGTTCATCTATAAACAGTTTTTCATGCAATACCTGAAGCAAAGAAGAAAAAAAAAAATAGAAGATTAATGAAAAAGTTAACTCCCCTACTTACAAGGCTGGTTGGAATTTTTCAAGGTGCTGGTTGTGGGTTCTGAATGTTTTAATACTTCTACTTCAACTCTTCGATGTGTCCCTGCCATATTCCCCTTGGCCAGAATGCGACCCAACTGTTCATTTGCATCAAGGTCATCCTCTGTGGTGTCTGACTCTGAGCTAGGCCCGCTATTAGGATGACTATGTCCACGAGAATCTGGATCAAGCCCTAGTGTCACGTTTCCTGATGCCTGTTTTGCAATCATGAGATGTATAAATTTTAAAACATCAATTTCATCTCTTTCATACTTGTTATATAAAATCTTAAGAAAGAGCTTGCTTAAAACATTCTATCAGACACCACATGGTTTACAAAAGAAAAACATTATGTGAGTTATAAACTTGCTCAAATAAAATATCAAATACAGATCAACATTACACATTTCTTTGAATGATCTGACATATTGGTACAGTGAAGATGTATTGAAAATAAGTGTTCCTTTACAAAGAGTTAAAGTGTGACAAACAAAAAAACTCATGTCCAAACAAAGTGGAACATCTAGCAGCAAAAATGTCTCACCAGATCTTGACTGAATTTCCACAGAGTAACCAACTTTTTATATGTCGAATCACGGGATATAAAGGAGCCAAAAACATACTGAAAGAGAAAAACAATTGAAATTAACCAACGCAGCCATTGCTGACGGTCAATTTGTTGGGGATGGCATGAATCAGTGAAGTGAGAAGGAAAGGAGGGTCTAAGAGAAGAGTGGAATCTGTTTTACTTTTGGGCTGGGTATTTTTTCTCTTTTTCATAACATTCCCTTCCTGGGGCAGTTTTTGTTAGCTATTTTGAATATGGGAACTTTTGTAGGTAGTTTTGGCATGAAATCGTCAGCAAAAGGCGATTTACTTTCTTCTTCATTCTATTTCTCGATGATGTGACAGATCCCTCAATCTCTCTTTATCTCAAACATCCCTCAGCTCCTTTACATCTTTTATATATTTGCTTCTGTTTTACAATTTCTGCAGAGTACTCCAATCGACATTCTCAACATTTGAAATCTGTTCTTTATTTATGTGAGATTTTCAGTTTTTGTTCCTTTGCTTTATGATCATGTTTACAAATCTTTTCTAAAATGCATGCTTTTCTCTTTTCTAATCCACTTTCAGCAACTGCTGCTATACAGTTAAAAATTTCAAAGGGCCTGGACAAGAAAAACTCAATGGTAATTAGTTATCTTAAATGTGTCATAATGACCCTGTTTTATAAATTGAAAGAGAGTTACCATTTGTTTCCTTATTCTTACCTTTTGATCAGCTGTTTGAATTCCAATTGCATTTGGTATGAAAAGTGCCAACTTCTCTCTAGTAATGCTGATAATGCTTTGAAAAGGAATTTCAATCTATGACAAAAGCAAAGAGAGGGGAGCGGGTATGGGCGTGGAGTATACATTTACATTCCATGAAAATAGTTTCCCAAAAGATCATTGCCTATAAGAAATTTATCTTAGTAGAAGTAAAAATGTGTGGAGCATTTGGTTGTTACCAAAAACACACCAATGATCTCTGACTTATGATCTATTTGTTATGTAATTAGTATTTACCATGTCATAAGTGGTGATGTATTTTGTCATAAGTGTTGATGTATACTTTAATGCAGGGTTCATTTTTTTTTCAAGAACAAATATCTAAAATGGTTGACTATAACCTGCACTGGTCTGCACTACACAGCTCTTATTTATGACAAATATTTTTTCAAGCATGTATCAGCAGTTTTCTGGGTTAACCAGTTAGGAGTGCATTGTTTATCCGTTTTGCTTTCTGGATCATTTCCTTTTCCTCTGATTTGTCTGTTAGAGATAACTTTATCACTAATACCAAAGAAATTTCTTGTGGAATTTCAAAAGCTTGTTTTTCCCTTATATCATGATTACAGCTATCAACCAGCATTGCCGTACAACAAAGCCAAATTTTTAGAAAATGAGTTTTTAAAGACAAAAAGAGAAATAATTTTTTTTTTTTTACATATCTTACCAAGCGACCTCTTGCTCTAATCTTTGAATAAAAACAGACCCAGTTGTGAGACACGTAGATCTGTCCTTGCAAAAGAATGTCACCTTTAAATGCACAGGAAAAGGCTGAAAAAGTCAAGAAAAAAACCCAAAAATCTTTGATTGAAAATACAATGCTCTCAGTAATTCTTCTTCAAATTTATTTCTTCTTCCTTGATTTTGTTTATCTTTTTCCTTTTTAAAAGATAAAGAGGGATTTATAGTCTGTATCCCCACACAAAAGCAGGCTCACCGACTGTACATCATTTCTCCCCAGCCGGTTATTTCATTCAAAGTCCTTCTCAAATCCCTGGAGAGCATATAGTACAACAGCCTGTTGGGCGCTTCGTACTAACACTCTGCCAAGATATTTCTCTACCTATAGCTAAGTACTCATTCACACCTGAGTGAAGCGAGGAAAGTAGAGTGAAGTATCTTTCCTAAGAGTACAAAGTTGTGAAAAAACACACCTGTGCCAAACATGGGGTCTGAACCCATATCATCATGATTACAAACTCACAACACTATGGTTCAGCTACAAAACCTCTTTATAAAAAGAAGTGATTTGATTCCATGAAGTAAGCATGGCTGTACAAACGTGGGGTGGGCGAATGGGGGAGTGGAATGGGGTAGAAGTGTACCCATAGATGCCAACCTTTTCAAATTAGTTTGCACAAATAAATTTCAACTTGCATGACGCCCTGTAATATTTCACAAATTTATTTTGAATTAGCCGCCTTTACGGTAAATGACAAAAAGTCTGCCGATTGTTGGCCCATCTGGCAAAGTGTGACAGTAGTTCGGCAAACTCAGAATTGTGTCTTCACCCCAATGTCTCTAAATCTATTCTGTTGACTTAGGGTTTCTGTAAACAAAAAGCATGTAACGCCTATAAACATACTCTTCATGATAAATACAGACACTTGGACTCAAAGCCAAAAAGAATCTCGTACTCGATGCATTTTTACGTATTAGTTGGCAGCTATTGTTCCCTATCTTTGCAAATAAAGGTAAGCAAACATACTCACATTCAATGGGATATTCTTCCACTGGAGTTGATTTGAACAATTTATGAAACCGAAGAGTCCTTGATTTGCTCACATTCTGGGGTAATTCCTATTAAAAGTAAATGCACAAAGTATAATATGGGTTCAAGATGGTTCTGTCTGTGAAAGAGGAGTTCTTAGTTAAATTCATGTGTCTCGTGATCAGTCACTCATTTAAACAGACATAAATGTTTTGACATACAGAAATTTCATAAGTGTTATATTGGGATCACAAATTATTGCTTAACGCCATAATCATATCACATTCACTTGAATGCCAATTTAGCTCTGAGTGTATTTTTGCTACTAGATCGATGTGGAAGGCCCTGAGCCTTATAATAATTAAACTTTTAAATCAAATAGCCTTTGTGAATTTACTAATGTTGATTATGTGTTGTTGTTATTGTTGTTATTCTTAGTGTTGTTACATTGCACACAATAATTAACTCTAATGAAAACATGAGGCATCAATGTTATATCATTAAAAAAGTATGTTATTCTCGAAACCCCTACAAACTATACATTTTTGGAATGGTGTTAATTTGCTCTGTCTGAATAAAGCGACTTTTGTCAGAGCAAATACATATTTGTAACCTCTACTAAATACCTCAAATCATCAAACTTACTGATTTTGGTGGCCATATTGGAAGTTATGTAATAATTGGATCAAAAACATTAAAAACAAATTGTTATAATCTTTCAACAACTGTCTTTCCAGAAATATATAGGTAATTGGGGTTTAAAGTGTAAATAAAACCAAATATTGCCATTTGAAAATTGTATGTCTGTGTTTAAAACCTCAGATTTTTTAAGTTCCTTCAAGGCCATCACGGCACATAGAGCCGGAACTTATCCCAGTTTCTATATTGTGAAGTGGAGCTGGTGATAATAATCACCTCCTGGACAAGACGCTAGTCTGATGCAGGTTTTACTCCCAAGCTAGTGCTTGTACCCATTTGTATCTGGGTCGAGTGGGGACGTGCATGTTACATGTCTTTCCCACACAACACAATGTCGAGGCTGAGTTTGACAGGATTCAAACCTAGGATCTATTGATTCCCAGTCGTGCAGCCTAAGTACTCAGATACCCCAATGCCACAATGCCACTCAGCAGTTATAGGGTTAATAGAAACTTAGTAAGTTAGAACGTAACGTAAACAATATTTCAAAATACACCAAGTAAGTTTATACTTAAACACGTACAGATACATCTGGCACTTTTTTGGCAGGACTTTTAGGACCAGGGCTGAAAAGATAAATCCAAGTACATGTAAAAGTTAATTTCAGGAACTTGATGGTGACAAATACTGACGTTTAACTTCACACAATACGTGAAAACTGAGGGGACATACAAGAGACTAAAAAGAATAAGTTCTTAGCAAAATTATTGGACAATCTGATGAGATTTTAACATTCATAATAATCTATCAATATATAACGGACACAGAATTGGACCATGTAACGCTGAATCAGATTTTTATGTGGCAACAGAATTTTTTTAATTTACATACTCGCTCAAAAGTAGATGTGGAGTTGCATGGGCTAATTCATTTTTATTGATTCGAAAGGTTGAAAAATATTGATTTCATTTATAAACCACGCCTAAGGGCTAAAGAGCAAAAAGAAATGCCATAATTTGTATATTTTTTACGAATCGAAAAACGAAGTGATAAAGACACATTCGATTAAAAAACTACATGTAGAATGGATGCATTAAAAATTCATTATAATATCTAAAGCTAAAGCATCATGCCTGAAAGAAAATAAGAAGTCTCTAACTAACTGAGACAAAAGGACAGTTAGACAAAAAGAATAGACAATGTAGATGAGTTCAAGTCTTTCATGGAGTCAGTAGAATCATGGTGTGGAGGTGGGCTTCTCAGCTAGTAATAATAATAATAATAATAATAATAATAAATAAATAAATTGTACTAATTATGATAGTATATAACTAAATGAATAACTGACAACATAATAAATATATGGTACACATTATGATAATACAACCAAATGAATAGCTAACAAAATAGAAGTATCTCACTATTTATGAGCATAAATAATAAATCAATTCAAGTGTGGATCAATCCATTAGCATTAATGGTGAAACAAAATTATCACAGATGTCTCTTACTGTTTGTTTTATGGAATTTACCCTGTCCACCATACTTTATTCTCAGGGTGAATTAAAAGGAAACAGCAAGATGAAAGATACGTAAAAGAGTGAAAAGAAAGAAGTATGACCTACCAGCAGTACCTGTCAACTGTCCGCTCACAGATATCAGCAGCATTAAAAAAACTTGAAGAACAGGACAACAAACAACAACATGTCAACATATCCAACAGGTAAAAGTTTAAAAACTCACCTTCCATCAGTTTTACTTTCACAAGTGTTTGGAAGGGAGTTTTCAGACATGGCAGAACCTTTAGGAGTAAAAGACAATATGTACTAAAGCCGATATTAACAAAAAAACGACTTTAAGCGAAAAACAACAACCCACCAAACAAAAGCAAAACAAAGAGATCCCCCCCCCCAAATTTTGTTTATCTACATCATGCTTTTGATTCATCATGGAACACTTCTTTTTACAACCTCAGAGAACCTACAAAACAAAGAAAGACGAAAACAAAATAAAACAACCCACTAAATTAGCACCAACCTTAAAACAAACTTTACTCTATAATAATAATAATAGTCTATGTTTGATACTTTCACTATATATATCCTTTCTATTTTTATGTTAAACTTGACGCAATGTGTGACATGTACAGCCGAAATCGTGTACACACTTAAACAGAAAGTTTTATGTCGTTCAAATGTGGGATGCTAGGAAGGGGAGGAATAGATTAGAGATGAAGGGAAAATTTGTATTAACTCTCATGGATCCTGTCTCCCTGCCACCCAACACATAAAAATCCGATGGCAGTCTGCTTTATTTCTGAAACACAAAATCTTTATATATTTATGTCTATAGCCTGATATATTTCTAAAGAAAAGAACAGTAGTTAAAATATTTGTATGAAATATGATAGATGCTTTTTTTTAAGGACATGATGAGTTCTCAAAGAGGGTAAGAAATGCGCTTTGGTCACAGGTTGACTTATCTCAAAACTATTTTAACGGTCTCATTTTAAAGATCATGATAATAGATTATCACATTAGAAGGCTGCAAAAACTAAGATTATCTTTTTCTTCTAAGAATTTTTCTTTTGTAAAGAATCCAGGAGAAACAAATACTTTACTAGCCATGCAATTTTTTGTAGCTTACAGAAGAGGATCACAGTAAAGTTTCACTTAAAAATAATCCAATTAAAGAAAACAACAAACAAACCTGTGCTATGTGTATGAGATGGACGATCTGTACGCTCTTGATTAGATATTACAATGTCCTCTACTGACATGCTTCTCTCTGTTTGTCTCTGGTGATAAGACGTGTAGAGCCACATTATATATATCATAAAAATTGAAAGTGCTAAAACATGCACATACTCCAATTCAAAATAAACATATCACTATTTATTTTGATTGCAATTTAATAACACTTCCTGTTTTGATAATTTGACACTTTCCCCTTTGTTTTTCTTGTATCAATTTTTTCCTTATGTCGACATCATTTTGATCTTGACATTAAATTCAGAATGCACTTGCATTTTAGCAAATAACAAATAATTTATCAAAATGCAAATTCAACCCAAAAAGAATTAAAAAAAGAAAGAAAAGTCACAGTGCAGTGCGAGGCTGTCACACTCTTTCCTACTTCATCAAAACATTGGAGTGCTGACAGAGAGAAACTGCCTCAGCGTCCCCCAATCGCCATGGAATAGAGCCGGTATCCATAACTGACCTCTACCAACTGGGGATATACAGGCATAGAGAGTTGCCATTTCAAAGGTTCCTAGGAATTCAGATGGCCTAGGTCCTAATTTTAGTCAGTCAGCAAGAGAGAGGGAAGTGCCAAACCATGATTGCTGATGCCGTCTAGAATGACCAATGACTGACATTAACATGTCGACAAATCATAATGACACACCACTAGTTCTAAAATCAATTATTTTACATGAAAACAAGTGACATGTGTGCACACATGAAAGATTAATCAGATACACTTCATCAACAAATTTCAGTTGATACTGAAAGTCGATGTAAAAAAGAAAGAAACAAAAATAAAAAACAAAATTGTGAAATCCTGTCCTTCTTTTAGCATATTTCTATCTCTTTCCATATTGTACCCTCCACAAAAATCAGGTCCAAGCTTTTGAGAAATTTTAATAAATCCTAGGAATAAAAGAAGAAAAGGACAAATACAATACCTTGAAAACATTACAAAACTAATCACAATTCCTTAAGCAGTGTTGGAGGTACTGAACCCCGCAGGTTTCATACGTGCATTCACTAAAACCTTTGTGATTGGAAAAACAAATATAACATAAAAACATAGTGTGTGTGTGTCTTGACCTCCGCCGAACTGAAATTGACTCATCAAACCCCTGAGATTCGATCAAATACAGGTTAAGCACCACTGCTCCAAAGGCTAATCACCAACCCCCTCCCCGCCAATGCCATGTATGCACTCAATTGTTATATTGACATCTGTGGCTGTGGGATACCGAAGTGTACTTCCATGTAAATGTACCGATTTTGCAATATTATGCACTCACTTTGTTTTATGAAACAATATCAAATGAAAACCCTTTTTATAATGTTAACCTCCTAATACAGAATAAGATCTAATCTAGATTAACAAAGGAAGGTTTCTGGAGTCATGCACATCCAAGGAGCATTATGCTAAAGACAAATATGGAAGAGATCTATATATAATCACAGTCCCTAAATGCTGAACCCACACACATCACCCCATACCCCTCCCACCCCCCTCTAGCCTGCTCCCCAAACTATCTCATCCTCCAACCCTAGGCTAGGTCTCCTGGACATCTTATCTCAACAGCTGTGACAGCTGTGTTACTGGCAGTGCCTTTCTTGCAAAATTATTTAAAAAAATTGATTTACACAGCATCTGACAATTGTGAAAAAAAATAATGGGCATGCAGTTCAGTTTTAAGCCTTGACTTACTAGATCTAGATGGATTATTGTGTATAACAAAGGTTCTAGTTCTGACTAATTTGATCTAAGAGTATTTGATGTTGTGTTATGTTCATTGCTAATCATTGAATTTTGATCACTAGCATAATTTCAACAGTGTGCTAGACGGGAAATCCTGCCAGACACAATATAGAATTAATTTATGGACATACAGATCGGGATAATTGCACTTTAGCATCGCCAAGATTTCACCTTGAATACGATCACAAACCCAGTTTATGCTCGATGTTGGGCATGGTCCCAATAGCCCTCTTTCACTCTCTCATGTTCCTCAATCGCTAGAGCACTGCGTGTTATGAAGGGCCTCTGACTCTCACGTGTGTGTTCTCCTGTCATTCGCCCTATTATTACTCTCACTTTAGCACCGCTGACCATAGTAAATGAAGTTGAAAATACACTGCGGCGGTGAGAGTAATAATAGGAGACGATTTGGGCCAGGCAAGCAGGGCTTCAAGTCATCTTCCTACTTCCTATTATTACTCCCACTTTAGCACCGCTGACCATAAGCACAACAGTGGGAAATACACGGCGGTGGTGCTAAAGCGGGAGTAATAATAGAGAGACAACTCACGACTGACTTGAGAAGACGACTTGAAACAAGAACACAAGAGCAGGGTTTGTTTTGTTCGTTTTCATGAACCCCCCACATTTTCCTCAAGAAGAGGATAAAACTGAGAACCAGAACCAGTAAGAAGGTAAAATAATAATATTATTATTATTCCGCGCCATCAGGAAACAAGAATTGTGTTTATTAGCTATTTTGAAGAAGGCAGACACAAGGAGTATCATATATTCAAATATCGACATGGGGACAGTTTTTCTAATGTAGAACACCCCCTCCCCCCGGATAAGCTATGGAAATCTGGTGATGTAAACTGACAACAGTGGCCCTAGTTAAATGTCATTCATGAATGAATCGACGAATCATAATGACCTAGATGTCGAGATAGAGTTATCAGAGGAAGAAATCCCCATTTTTCCTTCTTGGTCTAAAGACAAATAATCAATGAATTAAATTTATGTCTAATATCAAAATATTAATGCCTCGTGTTATCAGCTTTCAGAAAATGTATGGTTTTATATCATGTCTAGTATCACTTATGGCAGGTTTCACAAAATAGTCCATCCCCATTTCCCTCTTTTGTCAAAAAGTACATGTTATATTTCTTACAAATGTTATATACCATGTTAAAGCTTAGAACATGAGGATTCCAGATATATGACTTTAAGAGATAGCAAAGGACTGTGAGGCGAGTAAATTAGCTTTTAAAAGTCATGTTTTTCAGTCAAGGGGCATAACTGTGAAAATTCTAGGTCCAATGCCAGTGACGTAATGTTACGTGAACTGCACGCATCCGTCGACCGAGGTTTCCCTGGCGTTTATTTAGTGACATAACGCTTGGGCATCTGGTTTGGAGAATTCTCTGACTTTTCCCTAGTTGTCAATAAGATGTGAAGTCTGTGTTTGTGTTTCTGACACCTCGGGCGTGGAGTCCACGGCCGGTGCCTTATCGTTGATCAGATGACTCAAGCGTTCCGGATCGTGTGGATGAATGAAAACCGATGCTTTTTTGTCCCGTTTTTTTTAAAATTCTGTGATTGTACGCCTTATACTATCCTTATTACGTGTTACGGGGTTTATCGTGTGTACCATTCTGCTGAAACCGATACGGTAAACTTCACGACTTATATAACGAGTGAGGATGCGATACGTATAGGCCGATATTTGCCAATAGAGAGAGAGAGAGGGAGAGGAGAAAAGAGAAAAAGAGAGAGAGAGAGAGAGAGAGAGAGAGAGAGAGAGAGAGAGAGAGAGAGAGAGAGAAGAGAGAGAGAGAGAGAGAGAGAGAGAGAGAGAGAGAGAGAGAGAGAGAGAGAGAGAGAGAGAGAGAGAGAGAGAGAGAGAGAGAGAGAGATGCAGCAACAAACCCTCACCGAAAAAGAAAGCGCTTTTGATGAGACAATGGTTCTTTTCCCCGTACAGACGTAAAAGCACATGGCCGTCAGGGGCATCCCAAGAAAAATATTCCGCAAAGCCAACTGGACAATTTAAAAACAAAAATTTCATGATTTCTCAATAGGCTTACACGAGATGAACTACGAGAAAATAGCTGAACGCAATATTACAATTATTAGATCTCAGATCGAAAAAAATGTTATTTGTCCGACCATAAGGTTTTGCAGACTGACAGTAGTCTCATGGTATTCTCTCATTTAGAGTTACCTATGATTTTTTTCATGTCTTTTACAGGATATATGGTCGTAGGAATACGTTTTCTTTCACTCCAGATCATAAAACGGCGCTCTCGTATTTTTCAACTGTTTTTTTTTCAGCTCTTACTGTGTATTCATTTGTAGACCACAGTTGTTACATAATAACGAAAATCTGAAACCTGCCTCACGTGATCACTGCAAAAGATTTTTAAAATTTAGAACTTCGCATAATTTTCTTTGAACAATTCTCTTTCACATGGAATTGAAGAAAACAGAATAAAAGGTCGTTGACCTCACCTACCTTAAAGTGAAAAAGGACTTATTAAAAAGAGGGAAATGCCGTCAGTCTCAATTGCTGAGCGTTCGCATCAAAAAATATTCACAAAACGCACAAATTGAAAGCAAATTTCACAATATTATGTTTTTTATATCTGCGATGTCAAAGCTATACATGGACCAAGTGTTAAGAAGATTCATCAATTAGACTTTGAGAAAAGATTAATTGAAGAGTTCAAGTTATCATTGGGTCCCATTTATGTGAAACCTGCCTTATCACAGTTATAGTCCTTTTTCTACCCTAGTCAAAATCTTGGCTTTTCCCTTTGTCACGCGCTAATTTTTCCACGCAAGCAGCTGTGGCAACCCCACATCGCAGGAGGTCACTTCCGGTAAAATAGGGATCGCTACTAGGGTTAAAGTCACATAAGGCAGGTTTCACAAAAATGGGACCCAATGATAACTTGAACTCTTCAATTAATGTTTCTCAAAGTCTAATTGATGAATCTTCTTAACATTTGGTCCATGTATAGCTTTGACATCGCAGATATAAAAAACATAATATTGTGAAATTTGCTTTCAATTTGTGTGTTTTGTGAATATTTTTGGGTGTGAACGTCAGCAATCCAGACAGACCACATTTCCCTCTTTTAATAAGTCCCTTTTCACCTTAAGGTAGGTGAGGTCAACGACCTTTTATTCTGTTTTCTTTAATTCCATGTGGAAGAGAATTGTTCAAAGAAAATTTGGCGAGTCCTAAATATTTTTTATCTTTTGCAGTGATCACGTGAGGCAGGTTTCAGATTTTCGTTATTATGTAACAACTGATGTCTACAAATGAACACACAGTAAGAGCTGAAAAAACAGTAGAAAAATACGTAGAAGAGCCGTTTTTTGATCTTAAGTGAAAGAAAACGTATTCCTACCACCATATATTCTGTAAAAGACAATGAAAAAATCATAGGGAACTCTAAATGAGAGTGAGAATACCATGAGACTACCGGCAGTCTTCCAAACCTCATGGTCGGACAAAAATATTTTTTTCGATCTGAGATCTAATAACGGTAATATTGCGTCGAGCTATTGTCTCGTAGTTCATCGCGTGTAAGCCTATTGGGAAATCATGAAATTTTTGTTTTTAAATTGTCTGGTTGGCTTTGCGGAATATTTTGTTTTCGGGAGACTCTTACGGCCATGTGCTTACGGCCATGCAAAAATGTAGACGATGATCGGACATCAGAAAGGAGACTGTGATCAGGTTAGATTCGGAGACCGTTCAGGTTAGATTCGGTTGCATTAGCAAAACCTGCTTTGGCTTATCGTGAGTGAAACTTATGTAAAGAAGTCCGGCAATCAATAGGCTTTCATGATTTATTATGTTCTAATAAATAAAGACAAGATAATTGGCAATACGGGAGGTTTAGCAGTCCATTACAATGATAGTGACTTTACGTCTCCACTATGCAGTCTCCTTGGCATAACAATACAATATTACTAAAAACGCATTTCAACGAGAGAGAGAGAAAATAATACTAATAGCACACAGGTTCAAGTAGAGTTCAAGATTTGCCAGCCACCGCTCCCATCCCATCCCGTATTCCATGAAGCAATTATCGATCGATAAAGACAAGTTTGTGCTAGTCTAGTGGGGCGCTCTATGTGACTGTAGATAGTTAGAGAGGTGGGGGGGGGGGGGTGAGTGATGACGGGAGTAGCGGAGAAGTGATGATGGGAGGGGGGGGGGGCTCGGACGGGGAGAAAGGAACAATTGTCGTCAAAAGCGCTTTCTTTTCGGCGAGGGTTTTGTTGCTGGTGCATCTCTCTCTCTCTCTCTCTCTCTCTATTGGCAAATATCGGCCTATACCATCGCATCCTCACTCGTTAAAATTATAAGTCGTGAAGTTTACCGTACCAGTTTGAGCAGAATGGTACACACGATAAACCCGTAACACGTAATAAGGATAGTATAAAGGCGTACAATCACAGAATTTTACAAAAAACGGGACAAAAGGCATTGGTTTTCATTTTCATCATCCACACGATCTGGATCGCGCGAGTAATCTGATCAACGGTAAGGCACCGGCCGTCGACTCCACGCCCGAGGTGTCGGGAAACACAAACACAGACTTCACATCTTATTGACAACTAGGGAAAAGTCAGGGAACTCTCCAAACCAGATGCACAAGCGTTATGTCACTAAATAAACGCCAGGGAAACCTCGGTCGACGGACGCGAGCAGTTCACGTAACATTACGTACTGGCGCTGGACCTAGAATTTTCACAGTTATGCCCCTTGACTGAAAAACATGACTTTTAAAAGCTAATTTACTTGCTCCACAGTCCTTTGCTATCTCTTAAAGTCATATATCTGGAATCCTCATGTTCTAAGCTTTAACATGGTATATAACACTTGTAAAAAATATAACATGTACATTTTGACAAAAAGAGGGAAATGGGGATGGACCATTTTGTGAAACCTGCCATAATCTAGCGGCAAAAAAATAATCAATAGAAGATGATAGAATGTAAACAAAAGGGGCTTTGATGAAGAGGTAAAAGGCTTACATTTACACTCCTCTGTAATCAATGACAAAAGGTCTTTCCACCAACTGTTCCTGATCTTCCAGGCCGTTGTTTGAAATAAAATTGACTTTCACTTTGCTCACTGTTCAGGAATCCTCTCTTCAGTCAGTCAGCAAGTGACAAGCAAATACACATCCACGGTAGGCCTAGATCTAGATGTACAGGATCTAAATGCAAAGCATATCTAGAGATCTATGGTATTCAAGATAGATCTAGGCCTAGTCTCTATAATCTTCTGGATAGAATCTTTTATCGATGTAGATATTCCTGAATCTAGAGTCCCCAAAGTCCAAGGACTAAGGACTCCATCCAGTTGACAGTTGTTAGACTAGAACAATCTCGATCTAGATTCTAAATCTAGAGGTCTAGAACAAGCTAGGTTGTCGTCAAACATTGTTAGACAATTCAAACTTAAGAGGACACCTTGCAATATTTATCTGCCAAGAAAGTCATTGTCTCTTAATTAAAAATGATTTATCTAGATCTGCATCTTAATCTGTCTTATCGGGTCGTCAGCGGCGTTTCCGACATTGTTTACTATGCTCATACATAACAAAACAGTAGCTGAGTAGCCCCTATCGGACTTTTGGGTCACCACGTATCGATACCAAATCGGATCTTTTTTTATGGACATTAAAGTTACACAGGTTTTGTCCTTTTTCTCATTATAGTCTAGTTGTCAGCTATTATAGAATTGCCGCACAAATTAAATAGTTACGGCTATGATTATGAATAATGATTTTATTCGGGAGTAATAATGTCCGTTAACATCGGGCCGTATCGGAAAAACTGATGAACCAAAATGCAAATCGTCTTGACATCGAGAATCGAGATACTTCTGGTCATTGGCCTAAGCCCTAGTTGAAAGTCGAAAATCTAAACATCATGATTGGAGAGTCTCCATGAGGTGATACCCTAGATTGACAGACGATGTTATTATACCAAGGCCTATCATTCAGTGTTGTTATCTCAAAATGATCATGGCTGAACATGAAGGTGTAAGCCGTCAAACTTTCCTTGGGCTCTAGGAACTCCCAGTATGCCTAATCCCGCTTGACTTGCCGTTGATGAGATGGATGGATGAGATACATAGTCGAAAATGGAAGAAAGAAAGGGAAGACTGGCTATGGCAATAATTTAAGGATGAAACTAATGAAAGGGAATGAATATAACATTGTAATATACCGTAATATTCCAAGATAGGATTGATAGGAAAGGGGCTGGGAGTGTGGTGAGAGAAGATGACTTGGATAAAAGATTCCTTAACCCAGGTCTTTTGACTGGTGCTCTCCTGAATCCTGAATACATCTGAGCTGGTCTGCCTTAGTCCGTCCAAGTCCATGGCCAAGTAGGGTAATACTCTCTCTCTCTCTCTCTCTCTCTCTCTCTCTCTCTCTCTCTCTCTCTAATCTCTCTCTCTCTCTCTCTCTCTCTCTCTCTCTCTCTCTCTCTCTCTCTCTCTCTCTCTCTCTCTCTCTCTCTCTCTCTCTCTCTCTCTCTCTCTCTCTCTCTCTCTCTCTCTCTCTCTCTCTCTCTCTCTCTCTCTCTCTCTCTCTCTCTCTCTCTCTCTCTCTCTCTCTCTCTGAGATGAATGTGTAAGACGCCTCACAGGCATGTGTGTTTCTGTACTCCAGCTTTCTGTGGTAGCTTCCTTCATGACCCAACCAATTGCCAGGATGAAAAGAAAGAGGAGGGCAGGCATGATTGTCGCACTCCTGTCTATACCTAAAAAGATTGTGAGAGTTTTCCTTCATGAAAAACTTGGCAGTTCGTTCCATCGTAGGTGGCCTTCACAAGCTTGACGAATTTCTCAGATATTCCGTATTGCCTCATGAGTTTCCACAGAGTCTTCCTATCCACGCTGTCAAATGTCTTTTCGTGGTCTATGAAGTTGACTAAAAGGGGTGATTTCCATACCAACGACTGCTCTACAATGATGCGAATGGTAGCTATCTGACCCATGCATGATTGATTCTTTCTAAATCCCGTCTGGTTCAAAGTTGCCGCAAAGCTTACCATCCGCTGCTTGTTTCATTCTCCAAGATTATTCTGTTAAAAACCTTACCTAGTAGTAGTATGGACAAGAGTGATCTGCCTCTGTAGTTGTTAAATCTGCTCAGATCTCCCTTCTTTGGTAGCTTGATCAGGTGTCCTTCCTTCCATTCTCTGGGTATTTCCTCTTCCTTCCAGACATTTTCAAATAGGACATACAGCATGCCCACTGTTGTTTTTGTGTTTGCTTTAAGGGGGAGCGGGGGGGGGGATTGAAGCGATTTTTTTGGCTTTTGGGTTAAAGTTTTTCTTTTAGTGTGTACATGAGTAACTGTCAAAATATAGTCATCCTATATCATTGAAAAGTTTGTAGCGTCCTTGGTTGCCATAGAACCGGCTGCCATCTTGGATTTTGACTCAATTTTCAAAATCTTTCTCCCCCTTAGTTATGAATAAAATCATTCAAAACCTGTGCAGATTATCTTTTCCATTCAACATCTAAAGAGCAACGTCGGATTTTTTGATATTTTGAATAGTTTTTTTTAATGAATTTTAACAAATATTTTATATCGTGAATGTACAAAAACGGTATATTTATTACAAAAAAAATTTTGTTTCTCAAAAAGTTTACAATATATTAAAAAACCGACGTCATGCTATTGACATTGGCAAGAAGAATCTGTGTGCCAAATATAATACAAATCGTTTAGTAAATGGCGGAGGAGATAGAATTTTAGTATGGAAAAACTACATTTCAAGAAAATGTAAGTAAAAAAATCAAAAGAAAATAACACAAAACAAACACTTCAGACGAGTTTCCCTTGTTGTAGCAGCCGCCTTACTCTTTCGACAGTCTCTGGCATTGGTACTAATGTACATAGGATTATAAATCTAGGTTTAAATGTGCATTGTTGGGAAAACAGACGTCGAAATGGCCAGTTTTTTCGTTTTTTCCTATGCTTGTGCGCATGCTTACATACATACTAACGCGCAACGCCTCTTATATCACACAGCGATGGGCCGAAGCGTCGATTGGTGTCGGCAGAAACAAGGTCAATATACGGGTTTTTACTGACATCTTCTCAGTCAGTGTTAAGGTAATTTACGTAAATATTTTGATTGTTTTTACGTACCCTCGCCTATCAAATTATACGTCATATGGACATTTTTCTGCCATGAACTTGTAGCTAAATGATCGTTCTACTCGAATATGCAAAGAACAGAAAATCAACCTTTTGGTCCAAAACTCACCAGTCCAAGTGCCCCCCCCCCACCTCTCTTAAAATTTTGTCGTGGTATGTGATCTGTTCCTGCAGCTTTGTGTGTCTTGAGCACTTTTAATGCTGCCGCTACTCCCTTTTTGTGTGGGTAGTTCCACACTTATTGGAATATCCTTTATAACTGGTAGGATTTCTGGTTGACTGTCTGGCTGGGGATTCTCTTTTATGTTTAAAATGCTCACGCCATCGATTTAGTTGTCCTGTTGGGTTGAATATAATATACCCCTCCTTATCCTTCACTGGAAGGGTTGACTTGCTAAAATTAACTGAAAGAATCTTGGTTGGTAAATAATTCTCAAATGTCCATCGGTTGCTGCTTTCTCTATCTTTTCTGCTAAGCCCTCAAGGTAGCTTTTCTTGTTCTTCTTGATGATTTTTTTTTACATCCCGATTCGCTATGTAGTACTCTTCCAGTGCTACTAGTTTTTCAGCGCGTGTGCGGCAGTCATTGACTTTTTGCTTTCAGCTTTCTTAGTGTTGTTATTTTTTTTAAGAGAATCATGTGAGATCCATTCCTTATTGCTGTTGACTTTTGGTCCAAGTACGTCAGGTTGAATCGATAGCATCTTTTATCTTATCCCAGTGGTCGTTTATCTATTCTCTTTCAGATCTTGAAGGGGTTCAATTATATTTGTCAATTCCAACTTGAATCCATTCCTCTTTGCAAGGTCCTTCAGGAGATTGACTTGGTACTTATGTCGGCTTCCGGTGTTGCCCTGTACACATCTCCTCAATTTTAGCCTAAACTTTCTAGGGACCAAGTGGTGGTCTGATGCCGTATCTGCCTTTCTCACTACTCTGACGTCTTCCATTGACGACTAATCTTTTGGGAAATGCAGAAGTGGTCGATCTGGTTCTTTGTCATACCATCTGGCAAGATACATGCTGCCTTGTGGATCCTCTTGTGTTAGAAGACTGTTCCATGTATGACTAAGCTGTTAAATGCACAGAAGGTCTGAATCTTTCTCCATTGTCGTTTGCATCTCCAAGTCCATGTATGCCCATGATGTCATCATAATGTATGTTGTCTGAACCTACTTTGGCATTCATATATCACATTACAATGTTGATATACTACATGAAAGTATGTCGAGCACACTCTGTAATCGGTTGTAGAAGTTTTCCTTGTTTTCAACTGTAGCATCGTTGGTTGAATCGTATATTTATATGATGTTCATGTTGATGATCTTTGTACCTTTTCCCTTTCATTGATTTCTTCCTTTGTCTCGAAGGAGGCCATGATTATTCTTGGTCCATGCGCATTTCCATCCTCTGAATGTTTTCCTGTGCTACCTTGAGCATATTTATTCCAACTCCTTCTCTGTGTGGTCCATCACTATCATTTCCGGAGAAGATGAAAAGTTCTCCTTCTTTCATACGTGGCTCAAACAGGTCTCGCTGATTCATTGTATGTGTAGATGGTACATGTGCATTTCTCGGAATACTTGTGCAGCTTTTCCAATCTCATAAAAGGTCCTAACGTCCCATGAGCCAATTAGGAGAGACTTGGTTGGTGGTGGAGGGATCCGCTCAGCAGCTTCCTTTCGGCTTTGGCTGTTGGGCATCATGCCTTCTCCGTTTGAAGAAGTTCCACTATCAGCCAAAATAGAATTTGGTTTTCGCTTGCTTGTGTTTCTGTAACAATTTGTCGTTTTACAAGAGGGATTGTTAGCCCCACAACCAACCTGCAACCTGAGGACCAGGTGACTCTGGGCCAGGAGTCATTACCTGTTTCGCCATTTAGTCGTCTCCTACGACACGCTAGCACCACGTCAGTTCTATTCTTCGCAATGTCGGGAGCTGCACGGCTGGACAGTACTCTAGTAAGGCCCATTGTGGAATACGCTAAAACAATATGGGACTCTGACCTCCAGAAAAAATATTATTAAAATTTAAAAGTGCCAAGAAGAATTGTACGATTTGCCACCATGGAAAGCATTAGAAACACACAGACGCAGAGGGCACAGCCGTTTGAAACATTTACTCAAATGCATTAAAGGAGACAGTATACAAATATAGTTTCCTCCCAAAACCATCACCAAGTACCAAGTGGAACAATCTCCCAGATACCATTATCAACAACAATACTCTAGAGGTGTTCACTAAGGCTTTATGTTCTATGGATGCATGAATATGATTGTGTGACTGTTAATTCTAATGTAATCAAGAATTTGCAGATATGGACACATTTTCCTTATTGCATCTTAATAATCCAGATCCAGATCTCAGAATCTCGCTCTCCCTCTCTCTGTCTCTGTCTGTATGTATGTCTGTTCTGTCTTCCTGCCTGTCTCTGTCTCTGTCTCTGTCTCTCTCTCTCTCTCTCTCTCTCTCTCTCTCTCTCTCTCTCTCTCTCTCTCTCTCTCTCTCTCTCTCTCTCTCTCTCTCTCTCTCTCTCTCTCTCTCTCTTCATCCTCTCACTCTGCCTGTTTGTGTGTTTATCTATCCATTTATCTATCTATTTACCTATCAATTTATCTATCTATCTATTTATCTGTTTATATATTTATTTATCGATCTATCTACCTACTTATCTATCTATATATCTATTTATCTATTCATCCATCTGTCTGTCAGTGTGTTTACCTATCCATCCATCTATCTATCTATCTTACTATGTATCTATCTCTCTATATATACATCTATGTATACATCTATCTACCTGTATGTCTGTCTTTCTATTTATCTATCTATCTATCTACATGTCTATCTACCT
Organism: Doris montereyensis; assembly: GCA_037039925.1. Classification (NCBI taxonomy): domain Eukaryota; kingdom Metazoa; phylum Mollusca; class Gastropoda; order Nudibranchia; family Dorididae; genus Doris; species Doris montereyensis. The sequence continues at coordinate 367,142 of JAXRKP010000028.1, forward strand.
GTATGTCTGTCTATCTATCTATGTGTCTTCTTTTCTATCTATCCATCAATCTCTCTCTCTGTGTCTGTCTGTCGCTGTCTGTCTCTCTGCCTGTCTGTCTGTCTGTGTGTCTGTCTGTCTGTCTGTCTGTCTGTCTGTCTGTCTCTTCTCTCTCTCTCTCTCTCTCTCTCTCTCTCTCTCTCTCTCTCTCTCTCTCTATATATATATATATATATATATATATATATATATATATATATATATATATATATCAATCGATATATCTACATATATGTCTGTTTGTCTGTGTGTCTATCTATCTATCTAATTAATTTATCTATTTATCTATCTATCTATCTATCTGTCTATCTATCTATCTATCTATCTATCTATCTATCTATCTATCTATCTATCTATCTATCTATCTATCTATCTATCTATCTATCTGTATGTCTATAACATATACTCATCAATTTACTCCAGTTTCTGTTTTTGTCATTCTATGAGTATTTTATCTAATTTATTTACAAACTTCGTCACAACAAAATCTGATCTTAATACATACTATACTATACATGTATTAATATTGACTGTTATATCTTTCATTACATTTCAAATCGATCTAATTTACGATCATTTTAATTAGAGTCTTATCATTCATCTTTGCTATAACTGAAGACATTGTTCAATAAGTCAACAAATTATTGTGAAATACCAAGGGGCGTGTTCTGCTTGTTTTTATTTTGGTGCCTGGAACCACCTATGAAATATTGCATTACACCGAGAAGGTACTATTCTAATTTCGGTTCTAATTTTTTTAGCAATACACCCATTAACCTTACCAAACACACACTCACACACACCAGCGTTACAGTACGTTACACCACCCCCTCCCATCTATGGAACAGCCTATGGTCGCTTCTCTCCCCCCCCCCCCCCCCTCTCTGTCTCTGTCTCTCTCATGGACTCAATGTTGGACATTATTATAATTATATTGTTGAAAAGGCAAATAGCGCATTTAGTTTTTCTATTCCACTTAAACACATTTTTAAAAATTTTGTCAAACACATAATAAAGTAATGTATGGTTTCGAACACGAATTATCATTATTTAGAAAATCTGAAGATCATAATGCTATTATTTGGAAGTTTAAGGGTGATGGTAACAAAGTCGGCTATGCCCAAGTGAAACCATCATTGAACTAGAACTCTCTTTATGGAAAGATGGTACAAAAAGACATTATATCACAAAGTCACCTATGGAATGAAAACACATTATTAAAATACTGATGACATAAAGTATGTACAAATTAAGAGCAGTGCAACAGAGTGTCCTGGTGGGCAGTATTATGTAGAAGAAAGTATTGAAGATCGGTTACTAGCACAGTTAATGCCTTCTCATTTAGTATGATTTAGGAACGTTTATTCTGTCCCACTCGAACAGATTAATGAACGATGTTATTCTAGTAATTGACGGGTTTAATCAACCCAATATTTATTATTTCCACCCGTATAGCGTTTATGTTAAAGAAGATGAAGAACAGCTAGGTTTTTTTTGTGGATCCTATGGTGTTAGGTAAACTATCCAACGATTTAGATGACGATGCTGAAATATTTTACGGTCTCTTCCTTGCTCCCAAAGTTAAGTTAGTATATGCTTTTGATAATAAGGGACACATTATAGCAAAACAAACACTTAAAGGTCCTTATTTAAATAAAAACTGGGCTCAACATGTACATTTCTTTGGTTATGAAAGTGGACACATACAGTTTTTGATGTGGAGAATTAAAAACCGTTGTCAATGTCAGTTACCCATTTTAATTTTTTTTGCCGATACAAAGTTGCATTAATCTTTCAAGGTATGGCAAATGTTTGCATTCAATATAGATTTTTTAAAAATCATCTACAAGAAGAGATGCTTGTACATTGGTAGGCAGTGCTTTTATGATATTATTGATTTTTATGTTAAATAATACCGGAGAAAGAATACTAATATTACCTTGTGGAACTCCATTTTCCTGTGAAATATCTTCAGATAGTGTAGAACCTAATTTAACCTTGAAATGCCCTTTTAACAGCAACTCAGAAACAAAACAAAAAAGGCAGACGACACGGAAATTAAGGTTGAAAAGGTCAGTAAAAATGCCATGTTTCCAGGTCGCGTCGTAAGCCTTTTCCTTGTATAAAAACCCCCAGCGAGGACTGTCTTTTTCAAGCAAAGGCCTCCTGAGTAAAACTTTCCAGACAGATAAGATGATCATTAGTACTATGGTTTTTGCGAAAAACCACTTTGGACTTCAGAAAGAAGACTTTTCCTCTCCAAGACCCAAAGAAGGCGGTTATTCACCATTCTTTTCATGGTTTCGCAAAGGCAACTAGTTAAAGCTATTGGTCTATAACTAGATGGGCCACTGAGATCTCGGTTAGGTTTTGGAATAGTAAACCATAAACGCTTTTTTTTCCCAGGATGGGGAATTCGGCCTGTAGTTCAGATTTTATTGAATATTTTTAAAAGGGTGGAAAGACAAGAATTGGGAAGAGTAGTCAGGAATTGATAGTGAATACAGTCGGGTCCTGCAGTTGATTCATCTGATTTCGCCAGGGATACCTCAGCTCTTCCAGAGAAAAAAGTTGTTTTTTTGGGTTCTATGTTGTCCGAGGTAAAGTTTATGGTTTTCTTTTCTTCCATTTGTTAACATTTTTGAAAACCTGTGGAGTAATGTTCAGAGGAAGAATTCTTGGCAATAGTCTTATCAATGTAGTTTGCTGTATCTCTGACATCGGTAATTAACATGCCATCCTTTTTTAGGTGGATATTTGCGCAAGTTGTCTTATCTTTAATTTTCCTCACTGCCTTCCACATGGTTTTGGTGGTGGCATTACAATTTAGAGAGGAAACGTATTTTTACCAGGAATTCCTTTGTCTTGTCTTATAAGTTATTATGTATCGTGTCTTGGGCTTTTCTTTTTTGAAACTTATCAAATTTTCTACACAAGGATTTCTAAAAAGTATCTTTGAGCTTTCTTTCTTGTTGATTGCTTCTTTACATTCTCTGGAGAACCAGGGAACCCTTAGAAATCTGTGGAAGGGAATTGTACTTTTTGCCAAAGAAATCAATTTATCAGAGAAGGTAGATATGGGGTCATTGGGTGATAGAATAGAATCGTCTATGTCAGAAGAACATGTTTTGAAAAGAGTTCAATTTGCTTTATTGAAATTGAAATATTCGGTAGAGTCTCTTGTTCTGTTGGCTTGAAAGCCTAAGACGACAGGGTAGTGATCACTACCACAGAGGTTGTCATAAACGTGCCATGAGAAGTCTAAAGTAAGAGAGGGAGCGGCAATTGATAGATCGATGGCTGAAACGGATTGTCGGGAATCGCCCCAAAGAGAAGAATAGGCATTAAAATCCCCAAGTAAGAGGAAAAGAGACGGAAACTGAAATAAAAGGTTTTCCATTTCATACACACTTGTGTTAACTGATGGTGGTAGGTATACAGAACAGATAGTGAAAGATCTATGAGATGAATGGCTGACAGTAGCACCCACCACATCTATACTGGTGTTCAACTTCAGATGGGTGAAGCGACAAGAATTATGGAGTAAAAGTGTGGTGTTATTCCCCTGTATACAGGTGTATCCTTTTACCGATAACTCTCTTTTCTTTACTCTCCTCTTTGAATTACATAGTAAAATGAGTTCTTCATAATTTGCTCTAACACCTCTCTTCGCAAAGGAGAGCTGATCACCAGGCTTCAGTCCTCCATGCTGTTTGGACACCGACAGCTTTGGTGGTGTCTGTTTTTTTCCCCGTACCTCCTTCCCACCTGGTCTTGAAGACAAAGTGGAAGGAGGTTTGGGATTGTGGGGGAGGGGGTGGAATTTGAAGGGAAAAGGGACGGGCTGGAGTTCGCTGGGAAGGGGAGGTAGTGGGGGTGGGATCAGAAGGGGTGGGTTGTGACGAAGGCACCGGGATCTGGGAGGAAGGGAGGGGGTCTGGAGTAGGAGGATGTGGGGTGAGGGAGGGTGCGTCTCCAACGATAAGAGGGAGAGTAGGGGTGAAGGTGGAGGGGAATATGGGGTGTGAGAAGACGATGGATCGAAATTCATCTCTTCCTCACCGAAAGGAACAGAAAATCTGGTGGTCAAATCGGAGGATGAAGCTAGACTCAGTGTCTTCAAGAGAGCTCGAGCACTGAGATCTATATGTATATATATCCATTGCTCTATTATATCTCAGTGCACAATGCTCGGGAAAGATAAAGAAACTGAAACACAAATAAAGAAAATTTAGGCTATGATGTGTAAATTTTTATTTATTTACCATGCCAATTATTATCATCACGTAAACAGGAGTTGACTGGTCCTTACTGTACAGTAACAGGATGATCCCCCCCGCAAAAGCTACTCTGCTGGTTTACAATCAAGACACATGCAATTTCTTAAAAAGCAGTACAATCAGAAAATAATTGGTTTTAGTTTTGTAATAGTGAAAACGGGTTCTCAACGTTTTGATGATAAAACACCATTGTCATTTTCTGTTTCAAATCAGATACTTCTTAAAAATAACAGGAAACAGAGCAAAATACTTGTGTCTTTCTTTAGGTCAAAGTCATTAAAAAAATTATAGTTGGAAATGCAATGGGTTAGACAGTGTACATCTAAATCTAACATTGTGATAAAACAGCACATTCTAATTCTATAGATTTCAAGTAATGTTGCAATGAAATACTAAATTTAAATGCATTACAATTACATCTCAAATATTTGGGATGGTAGAAAACGTTGCCCTCTATCGCAGCTTTATCTCTGGTTGTTTTCGTCAATCACATGCAATTGTTTCTAAATTTTATTATATAATATTTTGTGATCACACATGTTAGATGAGCAAATATCAGGTATCAGTAGCATAAAACAATAATAATGCTTTGACAAACTTGGTTGGGGGGGGGGGGCGTGTCAATTGGTGGAAAGGGAAAGGCTCATCTTGGAGTTTCTGTTCAGTTTGGTTTGGGTTCTCTTTTTCTTTAGAAGGGGAAGGGAGTGCTTGTTTTGGTTTTGTAGTCAAAATATGTTACAAGCGGGAGAGTGGATAGAGATTATTTTCTCTTTTACCAAGATTTACAAAGCTACAGTTAACATGTAAATTTCTTCTTCCTTTTCTTCAGAGAAAGAAAAAAAAAGGCGACTAGATAACAATAATAGAACTCCTTATTTGTCTCTGAACAGAGAAATTTAGTAGATTGAAAGTATTCAGAAAAGAAGAGGGTGGAATTAAAATTTCCAAACTTTACATGCAAAAAAACAACAAAACACCTGTTTTTAAATAAATTCTCACTTTGGAGAGGACTCCTTTTACATCTTATCAGTATCACAACGCATTTCGAGTTCAAAACAAATACCGGTACAAGGAAACAACATTGACTACAAAAAACAATAAACAATGATATTGAATTAAAAACGGGTTCTCAACGTTTTGATGATAAAACATCATTGTCATTTTGTTTCAGATCAGATACTTCTTAAAAATAAAAGGAAACAGAGCAAATACATGTACCTTTCTTTAGGTCAAAGACATGAGTCCTAAATTGTTAAATATGGTTTTGGGAAAAAGTGTAGTTCTCTGGATCTTAGATTTTCTGACTAACAGACCTCAATTTTTTGGATCATAATCAGAGAATGGTATTTTTTACTCGTCAGTAATTGTAACAAACACTGGAGCACCCCCAGGGGACTGTCCTTGCACCTATACTCTTTTCTATCTACACTAATGATTGTAAAACTGCGTTTGAAAACATCCCAATAATAAAATATGCAGATGATACATCTATCCAAGATCTTATCAGGTCAGAAGTAGATTAATCAATTATGCTTAAGAAATCAAAAGGTTTGTAAAATGGTGTGATGACAATTATTTACAACTTAATGTTAACAAAATAAAAGAAATGATTTTTGATTTTAGGAAGACAAATAACATCCATAATGGTATTGTTACAAAAGATGAAACGGTTGAGAAAGTTAATGAATATAAATATCTTAGCATAATTTTTGACGAGAAGCTAGAATGGCAAAAACAATCAAATAAAGTTTTAAAGAACGTGAACAAAAGAATGTATTTTATGAGAAAGCTTTATAAGTTTCAAATTGATAACACTCTAATAAGACTTTTCCATCAGGCTTGCATAAAGAGTATTATTATTTTTAGTATAACTGCATGGGGAAGAAATACAAGATATAGAGAAAAGAAGAAATTTAATAGGACACTGAAACACATAGGGAAACTCATAAATGATGTAGAGCCGGAGGACTTTGAAGATCTGTATGAGAATCAATGCAAGATCAAACTCAGGAGTATACTTAAAGACAACACCTTTCCTCTTTTCCCCATACCCAAAACAAGTAGTAGAAGCGGTCAACTTATACATTTAAAATGCCGCACTGAGAGATATTTTAGATCTTTTCTTCCAAGTGCCATACGAAAGTTTGACCATACCTTACTTTGAAAGCACAATGGAGGTTTCCTCACCATGTTTAAATTAAGAAATGTAAATTGATGGATGGTGAATGAATGATTTATGATAGGTTAATGAATGTGTATGAAGCTAAACTGATTTGTCTATAATTATTCTATTAAAAACAAAAAATTCTTTTGTATATTGTTTCACCGCACTATTTATTTACACACCTTTGTACTTTTGTATACTTCTCCTAAAATCTAAACATTCAATTATTAACTAAGTTAAATTTGTTTTTAATTTAAATGCATTGATGTATTCTTTTATTTTTCAAATGGAAATTGTGATAATAACAAGTATAATTTCCTTTTTTAAAGGATCAATAAAGATGATTGAATTGAATTGAATTGAATTAAAAAAATTATAGTTGAAAATGCAATGGGTTAGACAGTGTGCATCTAAATATCTAACATTGTGATAAAACAACACATTCTATAGATTTCAGGTCATATTGCAACAAAATATCAAATTTAAATGCATTACATCTCAAATATTTGGGTTGGTAGAAAACATTGCCCTCTATTTAAGCTTTATCTGCCATAACCTGTATTATATTTTGTATCCTAAACGTCTGTCGGTCTTTCTTTCTCTGTGTGTGTCTCTCTCTCTCTCACTGTCTGTCTGTTGAATTTAAATCCGTAGGTCTGGTTAAGGTCCAAGGGTGAAAATTCAATGTCTATACTGAATGATTACTATCAATTGTGTCAGACTGCAACCCTTGGGAAGATGGAATATGTCCCCCATAGATACAAAAATGAGGACCGAAAAGAAATAAAATCTTAATATTGAGGAGGAAACAAGAAGAAAATTGTGACTCTCGAAATACATTCACGTAAGCTAGATATAGATTCATTATAATAGTAATAATAATAATAATACTACATGTAGTTATATTTGAGTTTCCATGAGAACGGTCTTGAAACACATGTACAGTACATTGGTTGTTTTCATCAATCACATGCAATTGTTTCTAAATTTTATTATATAATGTTCTATGACCACACATGTTATATGAGCAAATATCAAGTATCAGTAGCATAAAACAATAATAATGCTTTGACAAACTTGGTTGGGGGGGGGGCGTGTCAATTGGTGGAAAGGGAAAGGCTCATCTTGGAGTTTCTGTTCAGTTTGGTTTGGGTTCTCTTTTTCTTTAGAAGGGGGAAGGGAGTGCTTGTTTTGGTTTTGTAGTCAAAATATGTTACAAGCGGGAGAGTGGATAGAGATTATTTTCCCTTTTACCAAGATTTACAAAGCTACAGTTAACATGTAAATTTCTTTCTTTCCTTCAGAGAAAGAAAAAAAAGGCAAATAGATAACAAAAATAGAACTCCTTATATGTCTCTGAACAGAGAAATTTAGTAGATTGAAAGTATTCAGAAAAAAGAGGGTGGAATTAAAATTTCCAAACTTAACATGCAAAAAAACAACAAAACACCTGTTTTTAAATAAATTCTGATTTTGGAGAGGACTCCTATTACATCTTATCACAAAGCATTTCAAGTTCAAAACAAATACAAGGAAACAACACTGACTACAAAAAAACAATGATATTGAATTTACCAATTATAGCTGGCATTGATTTGTTTGGACGTAAAGATTTTCCTGGTAAGACGTCAAAACAGTAAAAGACGAATTTATATAGTCTGTATCCCCGCACAAGTGCAGACTCACCAGCTGTACATCATAATCATATATCCTCCAGTAGGCCATTTCATTCGAAGTCCTCAACTCCCGGGAGGGGAGCATACAGTACACAAAGCCTGTTAGGCTTTTCACACTAACAATCAGAAAAGATATTTCTCTACCTATAGTTGGGTACTCATTCACACCTGAAGCAAGTGAGGAAAGTAGAGTAAAGTGCCTTTGCTAAAAGTACAACATTATGAAAAAAAAACCCCACATGTGCCAGCCATGGGGTTTGAACCAGTGTCATCGTGATTACCAGCTCACAACACTACGGTTCAGCTTAAACACCGCATAAGGTAGCGTTATGTTGACAATTTGTCAGGCACTGGCTCAATCAACCCACTGAGTGATAGTCAGTGATGCAGTTATGAATTGCAAGGAAAACACTGTAATAATGGTTAAATGTGTATGGGTAAGTCATGAGTTTTGATTTTCCTTACCAATGCCATGCAACCGATTTTGCACTTTCAAACAATTTGATGGGCCAAGTACACATTTTCCATATCATACATTCTCTAGTACATGTATCATAACCAAATCTACCAATACTACCATTAGTACCATAACATTTCTTAAAATGATTAAGACCTGTATCAAGAACTGGATATTTTTGCCATACTATTATTACTTGTGGAATGGGAATCACACAGGTTCAAGATTATGGCACTAAAACATGAGCAAGGGGTAAAAGCAACATTCCTTTTATGCAGATTTATGAATTCCGGCCACTTTCAACATTATTTTTATATTCTCAGTAGTCAACTGAGAGTGACCTTGCAGACCGGCTATCATGTACGCGTCATTGAAGCATCTTCCACTCCTTCTAACATCCGTAACAATGATGTTATAAATAAAAAACTAAAACATAGCCCTTTCAAGTCAAGAGATATTTTGGCTTTGAGAGAAGAAAATCTTTTATTTGTTGGGGCTGTTGATTTCAGTCACAACCCCAAAGCAGCCTTCAAACTTCACAAAATGTGGGAAAAAACACTCTTTTTAAACAAATCTGTTATTAATTGCCATGTGACACTACTGTAGGGTTAACAAATGGATAAATATAATTTACTTATAAACCTTTGTTATCGTTAAAAACTTTCTTTTTTTATTTTCATTTGCTCTATCCTTCTGAGAAAAGCAACTGGCAAGAGTTAAATCAAATTTGTGAAATACATGTCAAAGAATATAGATAATATGGCATGTAAATTGGGTACAAAGAATAACAAAGAAATGAAAGTAAGACGCAACTTTCCTTTCATAGAATGCAAATAAGATAAATTCAATAAAGTGAAAATAGTGACATTTGATTCAAATGCCAAACAAGATAGAATTTAATTTTACATGTCCATTCATGGAACATCAGAAAAAGAAAACATCAATTTTGTCACACTTGAAATCTATTATATGCTTTCCCTTCGTACAGTATATAATTAACAAAATTGTGGAGAAAAGAAAATTTAAAAAATTAAATCTCAGTAAAATCTAAACATGATATTGCTGACTTTACAAATCAAAATATTAAAATCTGTGATATAATCAAGCAAAACTCATAAATTGGAAGACATCAAGATTTTTCAACAACATTAACATATTTTCACAAGCCTTTGTTGAAATAAACTCTTGAAGGTGGAGATGGAAAAGATTCCAGCTTAGCTTTCAATTCAGGCTCCAGATTTGAAACAGCAATAGAACTGAAAATGCACACATGAATAAAAATTAAAATCATCTTTCTTTTCCACACATACCTAAAATAAATTGCAGAGAATTTGATCAGAGATTGAATGTTTTAAGCTCTGGGGCACATTCTTTTCAGTTGCTTAAAAGATTAATTTCCAAACTCCATTCACATATTTCTTATCTTCTGAACAAATGACTATCACCAACAGCTATGTTTGGGTAGCTACTATAGTGATTTGACCATCTGTTCAAACTTGCATTTGCTCATTTTCAACAATGCAGAAAAAAAAGAAAATCTATACATGAGAAGAACAGAAAAGAATAGTGAAAAAAAATGTGTACCTCAACCTTTAATTGAAAAGGCTAAATGCATGAATTCAAAGATATTGCTAGATAGATGATTTTACAAGTAAACTATGGACTTTCAGTGCCCCCACCTACAATAAAAAATGTCTTCACTTACCAGAATTATTTTCTTTAATTTCATGAAAATAAGAGCAAAGTATCAGTTATAAAAAATACTTTGTAGTAAAAAAAATGAATGCTAGCTATGCCCAAAGTCATTCCTCACTGGTTTACAGCAGATATCACACTTTCAAATGGACATGTCTTACTCTTACACTTCCATGATACAAATGTGACTTAAATAGGGTAATATGCAGGAGTGTCAGGATTTTGGAAATTCGCAGATTAGTTATAACTGGTTATGAAGCATGTTGTCTAAGGGATAAAGACAACATCCACCAAGATGGTAAGTGTGAATCTTTTCTATCGCTTATTGTTTCATTGAAATGATTTGATTCTGTTTTCCTGTGTTAAAGCGTAGGGGACACTGCACATTGAATGTATTTCAGTGTAACAGAGCATTAACGCATCCTTCTTCAATTCTCCCTCTTGTTTTAACTCACTTGAGACTGGGCACAAATTTTGTTTACATGCGCTAGAGACTGGCAATTTTAAGTTACTTTGAAAAAAAAAGACCAAAATTCAAAATCGTCATAGTCCCATCCTCTTTTCACACAGATCATAAGAAACGATGATCATTACAGGACAATTGACATAAAAACTGTATATATGAAGAACTTTTTTTAATGATATATTGAATATGATACATTTTGAATGTTTCTGAAAAATTCTAGATCTACCTTAACAAGCACCTCTTGTGATTGGTGCATTTCTAGAATCATAGCTTTCACGATTATCTCTAGGTCTAGGAAGATATTCTGGATCTTGATCATCACTACACTCATATTCTGACTCGCTAGAATTGTCAAACAGTGAAAACATGCTGTTTATAAGAAGCCATTGTACTCTTTTCAGCTCTCAACGAAGCCACTAGAATGTTTACAGTAACTCCCCTTGAACTGTGATAACTCATAAAAGTTACTGACCGATTTTCCAGGAAACTTTGCAAAAAAGGAAGCAAAGGGCTAAATTAACATCAGAGCAGATTTCCCGTACTCTAGACGCATTTGCATAGCGGTTAAGTGGGTGTCGATCGTGAAAGTTAACACACCAAGGAGTGGTGCATCTGTCCAGTTGAATACACCGTCGATGTGCCATAATGTGGCGCATCCGTCTCAAGTGAGTCAAGTCAAAGCTCTAGGCCTAAAGGTCCAACCTGTAAATGTTATGTAATGATATCTATTCAGCACCCTCCCTCCCCTTAAATATTCAGTATTTGCCCAAGAGGCCCCCTTTTGCTGTCTCCAAAGGACGATAAAGGATCTCTTAGGCGGATGACAACTTTACTGTACAACTGAATAGAACTTTTCCAGCAGATCAACATGGGTTTAAAATGCTCTATTGATCACAAAAAATTAGGTTTCTGTGATCTTTTAAAAAGCATACTTAAAAGGCTGACTTTTTCACCCGATAAATAAAAAATAGCAAGCATTCAGTGACTTAAGGACCATCATCATTTTAAATATAGAAGACCACCATTGAAATGAAACAATCTAAAAATGAGAGCAAAGAACAACATATTTCACTCAGATACCAACACCTTTTCTGTGGGAAAAGGGCACAACACAGAGGAGTTGCAAAGACCAGTCTGAAAATGAACAAGAAAGATACAGTCAGTTCACAACTGAGTGAGAAATTTGTACACACTGAGAGATTCAGCAAAGCAACATGATCCCACTTCCCTACCGAGTCATCATGCATCCAATTCAATTGTTCAAAACTTTGAATCATTTGTTTGGTAGATTCATCAATATTTTTGACTTGACGTTACAATATTTCATACCATTCACCCCAAACACCTATGCCTTCTGCTAAGCTCCGCCCCCCCTCTCCCCACCAAAAAAAATGGGACTTCCTTTTGTCCTGGGAAAATTCGTCAAATGAAATTAAACTTAACAATACAGAGAAAAAAAGTAGTTAGTCTTTTGTAGAAATTTACTTAAATTAGTTTTGTGACTTAAATTAAAATATTAAGATGTTCCTATAAAAAAATACTTTCAAGCAAATGTTACTCTGTTAGGTAGATCAAGTAAAATATTTTAACAATTATAATTGATAAATCGACATATATGTGACATGTTTTTGGATGAAAAAAAAGTATCTAAAATATAAATTTTCCCCCATAGACTATCTTGTTTCTAAAATATGCATTTACTTTTTAAGCTTTTATGTACCTGTGATTAAAGCCTTCACTTCAGACAATACAAATGTATCATTAGGGTACTCACAAAACTCCTATAAGACCCACTTGGATGGGCGCATTTAACCATGGTCTCTGTTGTAAAAACCGTTTCTTCTCCAGAGCATTCATGATGAAGGGAGGTATAACTGGAATTGTAAATACATTCATAATTGACAGATCAAACCTGTAGGACTGTAGTATGTCAGAAGATAAACTCAATAATAAAAGATTTGGAAAACTTTTAGATGAACATTTTGAAAAGATATAGAGTATTGTCTTTTCAGAGACGCTGAATTACCTGTTCTCTTTAAGGAAGGACTGATCAATTGTTGTAGGCCTGTAATGACTTTGATGTGTTCCATATATGGTGACTATAGTAACTATTTATTCGTAAAGCCATGAATAACCCACATCATTGAATAAGGAGAAAACCACTTTACAGCTTTTATTCATAAAAAACCCCCAAACAAACGCAGTAACAATGTTTAGGTGTTTTGGGGCATTTTTCTAATGAGGCCTTTAGCTCCTACTGCCAATATGTCCCATGATGCATTGTGTGACTTCCCAGATAGGTGATAACTCTTTTGCGTGGCTGTTTTTACCATTACTATTCCTTATATAGTGATAGCAGAAGAAGTATGCGCTGACTTAACGCTTAACACATATGACTATATATCTATATATAGATATACATCCTAAAAGTGTGGTAAAATACTTGCTATGATATCTTTAACATCCTATGCATGTCATTTACGACTTATTCTTGCCAGTGCCAGCCGGGAGGGCAGAATGCTATAGATCTTCTTATTGTCAAGTGCTTGCATTCTCACCCTTTTGAACTTTAAAAATCTAGATCGCTCAAGTCTGATTATCTTGTGTTGTCATAGAATTTAATTATTAATTGAGATTTTTATATCACTCTTGTAAATATATATGTTGTATCTCCTGTCTAGATCTATTTACATTAGGTTCTAGATCTGGATGAATTTGAACTTGTGGTAAGGTTGAGACATTTAATAATTTGTTAGAGAATTCAAGAATTGAAAACAGTCTTCACAGGTACACTAAAGTACATTTTATGAATATCGATCAAAATGTAAAACTACAAGGGTGCTTAGCATGTTACGGGTATTCCTGATTAGACCTCACGAGATTGACCGTGACAACTGTTGCTTCACCGCATTTCTTCAATGCAAAATCCAATAATACTTTCTCATAGAATGTGAGACTGCATCAATGTAACTCAGTGCAGACAAAGAAAATAGATGATTAAGTTATAAAAATAGGAACACGTGGAATCTTCTGTACTGCTACTTAAAATTATTTCTAGTTTTGTTATTATCATTACTGGTAGTCATCCTGTTCTTTCTCCTCTTATTATTATAATAATCATCACCACAAATGTTAGCATTATTATTTACATTACTAAAAACGATTATTAACAGGAGTAGAAAAAATGGTAGTAGTAGCTATACTGCTTTTGTAATAGCATTATTATGAATAATGACGTGCAGTACGCACTGCCCTCGTATTTTATCATAATAAACTAAGGAGTTTCATCTATTTGTTTCTGAAACAAGGGCAGATAATTTTGCGCACTAAACGCCTCATTGATACTTACATAGAAAAGCGCATTATCCTACTTTACAATTTGTCAAATGAAAAATTCAATTTTAGTGCATAGTTTCTCATTATAATGTTTTCAAATGACGCACAAAACATTAAACTATTAAAATTTTGCAAATCACAATATACATAATGTTCTTGGGGTTTTTTTCCAACCGTGCAAACCAACAAAACTGGGAATGGAGATTTTTCTAGTCATTCCACTGTCCTGAGCCAATCACATACGTTGACATGACCAGGATTCTAATGTGCTGACAGTGATGATTTATGTAAATTAGTACACAATTTAAAAACAATTAGATTAGTTTTAAAACAGTTTTGCTTTTATCCCATTGCATACATTGGCCAAAAATATTGAAAGTTGTCTTTGTTTCATCAAAAATGGTTCATAAACATGGATAAAAAAAATAAAATAAAGTTGACCCTTCTTTTTAGGAGATTTTGATAAAACCCTGGTGTGTTTGTTATTTCTGAGCCAAATTTCTCAATCTTGGTAGTGTCAATTTGACAGTCAGAATAAAACGATTATTATGTATAACAAAGGCAATGCAGTGACAAGGGATGATTGCCCTAAACTGTGCATGCTAGCATGGTGGTCTTAGTCATATCTCAGGATATATTTTGTCACTAGTTTCGATGACAGATGGAGACTAGATGAGTATTAAAAAAGCATTTTTAGCAACAAATATCCTTATAATTATACATTTAGAAAATCAAATAATTCGTTAATTTGAAATAGACCTGTACAATCTTCCACAATGGCAGTAGACCAATCCGATGTTTTATGTTTCAGATTGCAGTCAGATCAATCACAAATGTGTATTTGAATGCGGGTATCTTTAAAGGTGTTATTTTATTTTGCATTCGTTTCATTATAATACAAAATAAGATCTTTGTTACCTGACTCATGATGCTCATGGTTTTTATGGGAACAATATTCTGGATTGGTTCTGTTAGGCATTTTGTTAAATCAGTCCAATATTTTTCTATATTTTCTGTTACTCTGATATTTTCATATCATTGTTTCACCTCTTTTTGTATTGTTCTCCAATCCCATCATCTTTTCTCAAGAGCTCAAATTGCATCTTTGGTTGTGTCTTGCCTTTGTTTAGACGTTTTAGTTTTAGTTTGAGAATGCATTTCACTGGTCGATGACCGCTGTTTATATCAGCTCTGGGTATTGTTTTTGCTATTTTTACCAAATTTCTAAAGCGTTGTGGAACCAGTACGTAGTCAATTTGATTTATATAAATAAGTCTCCAGGGCTTTGCCATGTCCATATCCTTCTGGTGTGGTCTTTGAATCATATATTTGTTATCATGTAGCTTTCTTTCATGCACCGGAAATAGGCAAAGAACAGTTTGAGTTTGTAAAGGACAAAGTGACAGTCAATGCAATTTTTACACTGAAAATGATCATGCAAAGGTCAATTGAAAAACAGAAAAAATTAAACCTTTGCTTCATCGACTATTCCAAAGCCTTCGACTCCATACAACACAAAACCCTCTTCAAAATGTTAAAATCAATAGGAATAGATGATAAAGACCGTAGACTGGTAAGAAACCTGTATTGGCACCAATCAACTTGCGTCAAAGTGGATAACGAGACATCAGCTTTTTTTTAACATCAAGAAAGGAGTGAGACAGGGTTGTGTTCTCTCACCAAACCTCTTTAAGAATTTCAAACAAAGTGTATGATGTTGTAAACAAAGCAGTTTTCAACTGTTGTAGCCAGGTAAAGAATTATGTATCCCGCTGATAAGGCAAACGCAAGCAGGTAGCGTAACCTCTCACTTACCCAAGGCCATTAACCTTGGCAAACTAGGTGTGTCGCTCCGAGTCACTGTGTTTATAGTTGTGAAAATAAAAAATTTCAGTAGCAAACACCCTTAATTATTTCATACAAACAATAGATGCTGCAGAGAAAAGTGAAAAAAACAACCTCAAGAATAGAACAATTCAATGCTAAGACAACTTACTCATTCCAGGTACTGCCATGATAATACGAGACACAACAACTTGGGTGATGGCCTTTTTGGCTGCTTGGCAAGATTCACCGACACGATTTCCATTTTCATCAAACACCGGAATTCCATTTGTGATTTCCCTATATGTAAAGCATAAAAATAGACACTATAAATATCCACAATCATAATAGCCACAAAAGCAAAAGAAACAAAAACCACAAAGAATTCTTATTTTACAACATGATCAACAACCACATGTTTTTGCATTCAAGCATTGACCAGGACAGTTTTACTGAGTATTTATAGTGGAACAATTTTCTCTCACTGTGACTTTTCTCAGAGAAACATGAAAAGACATTTCTTTCATCCTTACGCTTCACATGTGCATTTCAATGATTATGTGGTTAGGTGAGAGAACTGAATCCATGAGAATAAATTAAGCTTTTTTTCTTCAAATAAAAACATTCTGTTCAGTTGCATTCACTGAACATATGAGATTCTTACAAAATTTACAACTCAATAATCAGCATTTATCTTTCAAACAAGGAAGATGTAATAAATGAATAAATTCTTACCTTTTACAGGACAAAATATATATTCACAATTATCCACAAAGGATTAAAAACTAAGGGACAGAGGCAGACAAACTACTACATGCAATATGCCAACAAGAATGGAAGTCCAAACAGGTGCCAGACGACTGGAAAAAGGGAACGATAGTACCAATAAATACGAAAGGATCAACTATGGAATGCTCAAATTATAGAGGGATATCACTACTTAGCGTACCAGGAAAAGTGTATGCCAAGATTCTGGAAATGAGACTAGGGAAAGAGTAGAGGACCAGATTGAAGAACACCAGAGTGGATTTAGACCAGGAAGAAGTGTACAAAATCACATGTTTACAGTTAGACAAATAATAGAAAAATTCCTTGAGAGAAACATTGACTAGCACATATTGACTTAGAAAAGGCATTTGACACTATCAGGAGGGATGAACTATGGCATTCTTTAAAAGAACACAACGTAGAGCAAAATTTAATAGAAGCCATTAAAAGTTTTTACAATAAACCAACATGTGCAGTGAGAGTAGCTGGAAATGTATCTGAAAAATTGGATGTAGATATAGGAGTAAGGCAGGGTTGTGTCATAAGTCCTCTTTTGTTTATCACATTTATGGATTCAGTCGCAAAGACATCCTCAAACATGAAGAAAATGAATGTAGGTATGTGGAAGCTCAAACCAATAAATGTAGCAATGATGATTTAGTTCTGTTTGGAAAATCAGAAAGGGACCTCCAGTCAAATATCAACAAAATGAATAATGAATTAAATAAAAGAGGAAAGAGAGTAAATGCAAAGAAAACAAAAAACAATGCTAGTAACTAGGGAAGCTAAAACACAAAATCTTAAATTAGGAAGGGAGAATTTAGAACAAGTTCAAAGCTAAAATTACTTAGAAGTAATGATTAACTCAGAGGAAATCTAAGAGAAGAAATCAGCCAGAGAATCCAAAAGGCAAGTGCAATATATAACCATCTCAGAAAGGCATTTGTAGGTAAACAAGAATTGTCAACAAAACCAAAATGGCAGTATACAACACAGTTTATTGTCCTACTCTCCTCTATGGCAGTGAAACCTGGACCTTAGACAGTAGGGAATATAGTAGAATGCAGGCAGCCAAAATGAAATATCTAAGAAGAGTAGTAGGGAAAACTAAAAGAGACAAAATCAGAAACACAACAATAAGAGATCAAACCAAAGCAGATAGCATAAAAACTAAGATATAAATGAATGAACTAAGATGGTTTGGGCATGTAAACAGAATGAATGACAATAAAATAGCTAAATCAGTACACAGTGCTAAAACTCAAGGTAAAAGACCAAAAGGCAGACCTCAGAGAAAGTGGGAAGAAGATATAAAAGAGGCATCAACGCAAAGAAATTTAACTTTCACCCAAGGAAACAGAAAATGTCAGGATTGAGCAGCCTGGAGAAAGATCATTTCAGGCATCTAAAACCCATACACCGGAAGGTAGAATGGGAGCTGATAAAGAAAGAAAGAAAGAATTTCACAAAGGAGCTGAGGAAAAAGTGTCATATCGCAAGCTGCTAACATTGGGACTTGCCTCATTCTCATACATGGAATATTGATGCAGTTAGCAGCAGCCACAGCAGCGAAGGGTACAAATCTTCCAACCAACGGCGGAGCTTTCTTTTAAAAACATAAAAAGAAAGAAGAAAATTGGTCACAAGTCATATGAGGAAAATAAATATGGAAATCATATAAAATCGACCTGTGCGTGACATAAATTGACACAATAAAACTTTAAGTTTGACCTCCCATTTAAATGTGTAGGAAAATAGAAAAACATTAAAGTGAGATTATTTTGTTGCCTATTACCTCAAATGTTCATTGCAAGTTTCAAATTAACTACAAAGGATGTGAGCTTCCACAATGGAAGCGAAGACAACGATTTCAAGCCTAACTGATAAACAATTGTCCAATACAGCAATATATCAGTGTAAGCAGGCATACCAGGCAGCAATCTTGAGGTATTTAGATTTGAAAACTTGGTTTCTATTTTGCATCAGTCTTACAATCATTTCTCATTAAATTATATCATGAAGTTGTGTAACTGGCCTTGAATCGAGGTAAAGTAATACTCCACACTAATAAATGTGTTGTAGTAATAAATAAATAATGCTTTGAAAAATCAAGTCATGACATATATCTTTACAGTCAAACCTGTCTAAAACGGAATCGGAAGGCGGTGACAAAATTTATACAGATTTTTGTTTTAGACAGATTCCACTCTAGACAGTGGAAACTACATAATACTGTCCCCGCGGAAAATCGCGGCGATTTTTCGGACTTACCGCAACGGAACCGCAATTTTGACAAATGCCGCGATTTTTTTGCATTTTTCATGATTTTTCCCTGTTATGGAGTCGTATATATGCTAAACATGGGAAATGCTACTGCCACTGCCAGTACTGCCACACAACACTATTAAAATTTCACGAGTAACTTCCCTTGACAACACAGGAAGTAAATAATTCATTCTTTGTTTAAATTTAATCTGATTGACTCAACCTGCATCTCTTCATCTCGATCAAATTTACGCTATTGACTATTCTGAGTATCAAACACCATGCCTAATGATACCTCAAAGAAAGGCTCTAAGACTACAGCCCGGGACCGTCATAGGCAGTTTCTAAAGACTACTTATGTTTCTGGTAGTAAATTGTTTTGCGATGCCTGCAACATCGTTCTAGACCATCACACAAAATCATCTGTGGATAATCACATGAGGACTGAAAAGCATGCCGAGCGCTTAGAGGCTAAATTTAAATCTAACATGAATTGCATAAGTATCGCAATCACCTTGGACCCCAAGCTGTGAAGAATCATTCCACCACTTCCATAGACCTGGAGCTTTTTTGGAAGTCTTGCAAGGAACAACTTCCCACCCTATCAAATTTGGCATTGCGTTATATGTATGCCACTGTCAATTCAGCAGATGCAGAAAGGAGCTTTTCCCTCTATAATTTAATATTAAGTGACAGAAGAAGAGGGTTAAATGAAGAGAGTCTTCAGAGCCTTCTCTTCCTGTACTACAACAAATTTGTTGGGAATGACTTTCTTTTGTAGTTGATCTCATCTCATTATAAACCTTGAGTCTTCCATATAAATATAATGCTCGTAAGCTCAAAATTGAAATACAAAGGATTTTTATTCCGGTAAAGTTTGGCTCTGTAGACTCTCTTCATTTAACATTTCTTAATTATAAATTCATATTTTTTTGTAATTTATTTTGTTTTCTTTTCCTCCCATTCGGAGAATGGATGTTCTACTAGTAAGTTAGAAATAAAATATTAAAAACAAGAAATAATTGTGCGCTGTTTATTGAAAACAATGATTTAAATTTGCAATTTTTCCTTGCAATTTTTACCTTTTTTGCATGCAATTTTTTGAATTTTGAATGCAATTTTTGGCTTTTTCATTTGCAATTTCCCTGCTGGGACAGATAATAGATGTAGGCTGGATACTATTACAACATTTATATATCCTAGTTTTAATGCCATCTGCCCTGACTTGATCTCCTATTGTTGTGTCTCCGACCTTGTCTCTTTTAGTTTTACCTATCACTCTTCTGAGATATTTCATTTCAGCCGCCTGTACTCTATCGCATTCCCCATCATCTAAAATCCAGGTCTCACCACCAGAGGAAAGCAGGACAATAAAATGTATTGCATTCTGCCATTCCTTTTTGTTGAAAATTCTTGTCTATCTACAAATGCCTTTCCTAGATGGTTATACATTGTCATTGCCCCTTGGATCCACTGGTTGATTTCTTCTATTAGTTTTCCTCCGAGTCAATCATTACTCCTACATTATTGGGTTTTAACAATTTTTTTAAATTACCTACCCCCACAACTAAGGTGATCTCTGATTTTTTTTGGGTAGGATTTCCAATGTTGCCCAAACTGTCTTGTAAACAGCCAAGAGATCTTTAACATGCACTGTGTTGTGATCTGCATTTTATCGTCCATCTCCGGTGGGACTAGGTGTCGATGCATCTACCTGGACAAGGGGGGTAGATTTTTCTCGAAAAGAACTCGACAAAATTGTTCCACTGTTGGCGGGGGTTTGAACCCACAACCATTTTGTTGAGAATCTGACACCTTGCCTCTGGACTACCGAGTTCCCTTTACCCCAAAGTAATTGTAATTCTGAACCTGTTCTAATTTTCTCTGCCCAGTCTAGGGTTCCGTTCCCCAGCTTCCCTTGTCACCAGCACTGACTTTGTATTCTTTGCATTCACCTTGTATTTAGTTCATCCTTCAGTATGCTAATATTAATATTATATTGAAGGTCACAATCCCATTCTCCAAATCACCAGAAAATGAAAGTACAGATAGATTCACCAGTTTGAGTCTCCACCTACCTACATTCATCTTCTTCATCAAAGATGATGTCTTTGTCACTGAATCCATGAATGTGATAAATGAAAGAGGGATTAGAATACAGCCCTGTTTTACTCCAATATCCACATCAAATTCCCCAGACAAGTCTTCAGCCACGCTCACCGCACATGCTGGCCTATTGAATTAAAAAAAAATAGCTTCTACTTTATCAAATTATGTTTGTTTGAAGAATACCATAGCTCACCCCCTCCCCCCCCCCCCCCAACAGTGTCAAATAACCCCTTTACGTCAATAATACAGGGATGTAAGTCAATATTTCTTTCAAGAAATGTTTTTAATCATTTGTCTAAATGTAAATATGTAGTGATGTACACATCTCCCGGTCTGAATCCGCTCTGATGTTCCTCAATCCAATCCTCCACACCCCTCCTAAGTCTCACCTCCAATATAGCATATACTTTTCCTGCCATGCTCAGCAGTGATACCCCTCTACAGTTTGAGCATTCCATAGTTGATCCTCTCGTGTGCATTGATACCACTGTTTCCTTTTCCCAGTCATCTGACACGTGACCTGTTTTGACTTCCATGCTTGATGACATATTGCCTCTCTTCCTTTGCCTTCGATCATTTCTGAATAAATTTGATCTGCTCCTGGGCCCTTTCCTAGGTTAATTTTTCATATAGCTGTTTGGATCTCCTCCACCGACATATCCCCATCCTTAGCCATCTCATCTGGATTATGTATTATTGTTACTGGTTGATCTGTACTCCTTGTTTCATATGTTCTGGAGAAATATATGTTTTCCATGCCAGACAGGTTTCCATATCACAGGTTTGACTGTATTTTCATATAACGCATTCCATAGTGTTTGAAATATGTGTCGCTCTGTTTATGTCATTTTTACATTGCAAGGTATTAAGTCTTTTTTAGCTGATGAATCAAAATCCTCTTACAGATTACTAATAACATATTGACACAAAAATGAACAAAACAGTGTAGAGTACTTTAGGCCAAATGCATGATAGCATTAAAATGCCTCCCATTTTTGGCATCCTATTCATATAATTGGCTTCTCACAAGGAAACACAATGCTTTACCTTGACTAAACTGTTGAGTCCAAGAGCAGTTACAACAGCTCCAGATGAGGCCATAGCATAGGATATCCCCAACTGTCTATAAACACAGAATTTACAGTTATAAAAATAACATGAAACAATATCAATAATGAGGATAATAACAATGGTAAAATAGTGCAGACAAAAACAAGATAGCATCAACAGTAATTACATATGCATTCAAAATGAAATCAAAGCTTACAGCCTTTTGTATGAAACCTAAGAAAAGCTGAATGCATATATATATATATATATATATTAAAGACTTAGGTTATTTTAAATTCATTGGAATTCATGCCATCTGTCATATTCAGTGATCTCAGGAATGATTAGAGAAAGCAACAAGATAAAAGATATGTAAAAGGGTGACATGAAAGAAAAGAACCATTACACTTTATAACAAAGTAATTTAACCATTAAAACAAGTACACAGACATATAATGACATAGTTTACCAATGATTTAATAAACATATACAAGAAACAGACAGGAACAGGTAATTCCCTCTTGTAGGAAAATGATGTTATTGAATGAAAAATCCATGCCTTAAAAAAGCTACAGAATGCTTACTTCACTGTTATAGGTGAATCTCCACTTCTGTTGGTATAATTCACAACAGCATTGAATGACTGATTGAACCACTGCCAAAACACTACAGCTGGAGTCGTTCTGAAGATTGAACCAATGTCTAATCAAATGCATTGATCAAATTTCTTACATACTTATCATTAATCAAATAATATCAACATTTTTTTGCAAGTATGATAAGTACGCAAAATGACTTTTTCTTCCTATATAAAAACAAAAATGATTTCAGAATTTATATTTTAAACTGTAGGAGCTTTGATTTAAATACATTTATAATGCTTCATACACGCAACTATAAAATGTGCCATTTGCTTAAAAACATGTTAATTTACTTTTTATTTTCACTTTGAAATCAGATGAAGCAGAAAGTTTGTCCAATCATGCTAATTCAAACCACAACTTTATTTTCTAATTATTTGTTTTACACACATATCTCCCAACCTTACTTGTAAAATGTCATCATGCATCCAGTGATGGTCATGTTCATTGGCACTTGTGCTGACATTCGACCCAAGATAAACATTTTTCCTTTGTGTCCGGATGAAAGGCAGAGTCATATAAGTTTTTTGCCTCCCATAGTTTGTCTTCAGAAAGATTTGGAATGACTTCACCTTTTCTGTATTCAACACACACAAAAAAGAAAAGTAAATCATAAGTATTTATGGATATCATTTGAAACAAAAGCTCCTACTACTGAATAAATCAGACAACATGATACCAAATGTGAAAATAAATAAAATTGTAAAGTAATCTATCTTATACGGGTGCACTAATCTAAATGAGTCAAAACTTAACATACCTCTGAATAATTATTAAATAACTCACAACCAGTAAAAATACAGCAGTGACCACATGGGCCTGCCATCTGCTTATTTGATTCATATGAGTACCCATTTAAAGACAGAATCCAAAGTTTTATGATATGAATTAAAATTCTAAGGGCCCCATGTTAAGCAAGAGTCTAAAATTTGAAATGATTAAAAAAATTAAAGATATCTTACATCCATCAAAAAAACCAGTCATAGCGGAAATTCTCATCTATTGAGACAACTCGATGTACTGTTTTTCTCAGATGCTACAAGTACCAGCATATTGCCTTCATTACTGAAGCCCTGTCCTATTTAATCTTCACATTTTAATCATTGAACAATTCAAATCCATTGCAGCACAGCCCAATGGACAAACAATGATAAAGATTCATATCCAGGCCCTTTGTTTTAGAAGAGACCTCAGTTTTACGTAAAATTGAATGCGAGAAATAGGGACACCTGGAAACCATTAAGTTCTTTAACCCAATGCTTCTCAACTGAAACTAGGTCAATTAATTTCCAACTTCCAAGCCAAGGGAAATAACTCTTCCGGAATTATGCCATAGTGTTACAAAAAACTCAGTCATGCAAAAACGGTTAATGTTAAAAAAAATTTAAAAATACTACTAAATCAAGAAATGATTTATCTTTCATTTAATTATAATATATATGCATTGATGAATGATGAATGATGAAATAAAAATTAATAAAGTGTGAAAAAAAAATTTTTTTTTTTTTTTTACATGTGTTCAATGTTAATCCATGTCCCCAATTTCCAGATATAAATAAAAGTTCAAAAAGTTTATGGAATTTTCCAAAGCAGACGCCTTCACACAAATGAACATTGCAAACTGTACATCCATAGACGGTTTTCGGGTGTTCTGTTCTTTGGGGTTTTCTTTTTGTCCGCGGCGCACTGGTAGCAGCGTTTTTCCTTCCTGGCAGTCTTACACTTTTGTGTTTGTCTGTTGGTACAGTTCCTGACGATACAGATGGAGTATCTGCGATGGCTCGGGGAACTGCATTTGTCGAGCCCGATCTGATCAGAAGGTCGTCGATCACACTCATCCTGAAAAGTAAATGTCGAGAGACGGGTGACCTCCGGGACGGTTTCGGACGGCTGATTTTATGGCAATGTAGGAATTGACCATCGCTGTCTGGATCAGAAACCAGAAAACATACCTCCACCACTTCCTAGAAGCCCTGCCGATCTGGTAGTAGGCGCGGTATTGGTCCGCGAGGTCGACCCCTCCCATATTGTCATTATAGCTGGCGACAGCAGTCGGAATCTCGACGTTGACTCGCCCCTGTCTCGAAGAACGAGTAACCATTGTTATTGTTGGATTCGAGTTAGTCGACAATATGTTGACTTCGCGTTTGTCGAACCAGCTCGTTGCCACCATATTCCCTTTCTGTCGGATCTTAGTGTCGCCTTTCTTCGTCTTCTCATTCCTCAGCGGCCAGCCGACACGGTTCTTACGAATTGTTCCGCAGCAGTACGTGTTTTTCGAGGAGGTCCTCAGCCAGTTGAACTGATGTAAAAAATTGTCAAAATAAAAACACGATACTGATTCAGATAGTCCACTCCAACACTCATCACCACATGATGCCCTAATCCAGTCCTCACACCATCTTGCTTGCCGGTGTACACCGCAAAGTTTAGCATGTATCCCGTTTTAGATTCTGCGGCACACCAGATTTTGATCCCGTACTTGTTAGGCTTGCTCGGCAAGTATTGTTTCCATTGAAGCCTTCCGTTGAAGGCTACCATTGCCTCGTCAATGCTGACCTCACGTGAAGGCTTGTACAGTTCCTTACACTTTGCCCTCACAACGTCTAGGACAGGCCTGACCTTGAAGAGGGGATCATAGCCGTCGTTTGCCACGTAAAATTTGAGTTGTCGAGTCGACGACGTGAAAGTACTGGTTTATTTTCATGTAGCGCATTTTCCGAGTACATCGGCAACGGCAGGAACACGATATTTTTTGTCTGATGACCAGTATAAATTTATATCTGGCATTGTGTGAATGCCAAACATAATATTGATGTACATGTACTTCTGAATATCCTGGCTAGTACATGGCTTCCACAATTTATCCACTCTCCCAGTCCTAGTTTGGTACTGCCTCGCGTATAGGTTTGTCTGATCAGCTATCATTTCATACAGAAATGGGGGAAATAGAGATCAAAAATATCCAATGGACGAGTTGTGTCCTGAAAATCTATCACACTTCCAGAAAATTCAGTAAACTGTTCCACACTAACATCGTTCAAATGTTCAGACCACGTCTGAAGTTGAAGCCGTCGGTTCGATTTCGTTTTCTGGCTCAAATCCTAGATCTAACTCTGGATCGGGAGCTTCAAACTCAATGTCGATGTCTGATTCATCACCAGAATCAACATTATCTTCCTCTGTTTCGCCTAAAACGTCATCATTCAACAAGGAATTCAAGAAATTGAAAGCCATTATCAAATTTAGAAAAATATTTAGGTTGAATTTGAGTTGAAACACGCGGATTATCGTTCGACTTGTAAAAATCACTGTTCATTGACTAGTTATGATATTTAGATCCGGTAAACGGGACGTTCGGTCGCATTTTAAATCTACTTCCTGAAAGGAAGAGGAAAAACCACTGGCACTGTTTTTCCACTATAAATGAGCTCTAATGTGACTAGGTACTTTCGTTATCGGCGCGGGCGCATTCGGCCGCAATGGAAAGATCGGGGTTGATTTTTAGCGTCGCGAACAGGCGCATCGAAAAGCATTGGGTTAACACTTAGGCGAAGAGTGTGCAGATCATCACTTGCTACAAAGACCTAAAGGCACAATGGATACAGTCAATGTGAGACATAGGAGCAATAAAACTGTTCACATGCAGCACATGCCCGGTCAATTAAAATGGCCAGGTATTTTTGTGTCACTTATGACATCAAGGAAGGAGCCATGGGCAGAGTCTGGAAGACTTCAATTCTAATTGCCTAGTGACAAACCAGTGATCCAATGGACTAAATGCTGTATGGTAAAGTGGGTGGAGTTAATAAAGAGGAGATTGGTCACTTTTGCTACACTGCATTAGATAGGTACATGAAGGGTGGTTACAATGCATGGCGAATCGTTGCAGGGCATAAATCAGCCCTATTACTTATTACATTAGCGATGGGATTACATGTAAAATAGAATTAAAAAAAAAAAAATTTTCAGTCAATTACAGACACAATTTATGATAAATTGGAAAAGATTATACCTGCAGTTACCGTTGAGACCGGGCATTGAGGGGAAAATCTTGGTTTTGAAGTGGGCATTAGAAGGGCATCTTATATAGAAAAAAAATTGATTCGCTGAGATTGCAGATATTTAGGAGAAACAGGCATTATGGCTGCGGGCATTTAGGCAACAACTATCTTCAAGAAATGTCTGTCCTCTGAATTTCTAACAACAAATAAGTGTAATACAATGGCAATGAATATTAAAAATTACCTGTAACGTTCAACTAAATCTTTTGCATCATTTAGAGCTTGTCCTGATGTAAATACATTCAACGGGTTTGTTGTGACAAGAAAGTGTTTGGCCCGACCCTTGTAGGTTGACTGATCATATCTGGGCTCATCAATATTTATTCCCAAAATCTCCTTACTTGGGCGTATCATGGTTTCAGTACTCATAATGCTATTCACTTTTAAAATGAAGGCCTGAAAAAAACATAAGTGTCAATGAATTAGGTTCAGTAGAAAAGATATCATGTCAGTAAGTATCATTATACACCTTTTAAGCACTATTATCAACTACTTCACATTTCAAGCATTTCAAAGGATGTGTGTGTTAGTTTGATTAAAATTTACCCCGTCCATCACATAGGATGATCCCAGGGTGAATTAAGAGGTAATTGCAAGATGAAAGATATTATGTGAAAGAGTGAAAGGAAAGAAAGGACATGAAATAAATTTTATATGCAGGGTGTTCTAAAAAAAGATAGTTGTTATAAATGTCAATAACTTTTTCATCTTGAATTTTAAACACATATTCAAAGGCATTTATAGAAATCAATGTTTCAAAGTATAAAAATGACCGGAAACGGGAGAAGAACATTGTTTGTAAAACAACCTATTTTAATTTGAATTGTAAAAACCAGTTCATCCCCCCAAAAAAAGATATCCTAAATCTAAAATAATAAGCCATTGGATGGAATGTATGGAATTTTGAGATAAACTGCTTCAATAAACTAAAACAAATTCAACCTTGAACAATCAGATAGACAAAACTATTTTGTTTAACAGATTAACATTTCATTCAAGAGAGATGATCCATCCACCTTCTATTTGCCACAATTTCAAGTCGCAGGGGTTGAGATCAGGACTTATGGACGGCCATTCAACTGTTCCTTTTTTACAGATTAATTGTGGGCCTGGAAATTTGTTCTGTGAGAAAGTACATCACACATTTAGATTTCATAAAATAATGTTGTAACCACATGTGACTAATGAGTGACATAGGTCGTCTCCACTTCCTATCTTGGTGCGTGCAAAAATACGCTTAGGCGAAAAACAGTTATTTTCTTAGAACTTATACTTATAATGCAAGCTCAATATTAAATCTAGGCCCATGATTCTTTGGTCATATTAAATGCCTTTAGAATGAACTTTATTTGACCAAAGTTACCTGTCAACAGTGGCGTGGATAAGTGAGTTATCGCAGTTTGAAACAGCTCCCTTTTTGTAGGACACCTTATAGGGATGAGACAGCGAGACTGAGAGAGCAAAACTAAAGAGAGAGAGAGAGAGAGAGAGAGAGAGAGAGAGAGAGAGAGAGAGTGAACAAACAGACAGAAAGAAAAATACACACATAGAAAGAGAAAGATTGAGACAAATACAGACAAAAAGAGAGGGACAAAGCAAGTCAGAGAAATGGAAACTGGCGGACAGAGGGAGCAAAGAAAGAGAAGGGAGGAAAGGGATATCTCCATCAAGAAAACCTGATATAACCAGTACTTTTCCCTTATATTACAAGCATAATGCAAGCACACAAAAATAAAACCCCAAAAATCTTAGTGATATCTGTTAAAACCTATGTAATACATTACAGCAGATTCACCCCACAACTGATCGTCAATACAGTGCCTTTGACAAAACAAATCTGCTGCACCTTGAAAATGAAAGCACACTCACTCAAAAGTTCATCTTACCTTGTCTGATAGTTGAGGTGGTTACAATTAGACTGGGAAAAAGAAACTTGATCAGGATTGTGCAAAACAGTGATGATCATTTAAATTTACATAGAGCTTCAGACCTGTAATGATACAGAATGCAAAAATAAACATTTGTTTAAAAGTTTATATAGGAAGTCATTTTTTTTTTTAAATGCTGTACATTTCATCAGCTTATAAAATTTCTATAATCCTTGTTTTTAAAAATTATCTTCATTAATAGCACTTACTTGACTACTTCCACATCTCTTAGACTATTTGTTATACAAAATGTGAACTACCCCAAGTGTGAGTCACTCTAAATGTCTTTTTGTATACGTCTATCATTATCATTAACACAAACATTGTTTTTTTCATCATTTTTATTCTTATTCCTTAGTCTGTGTTGTGGTGACGTGTTTAACCTGACTGCTTTCTGATGATTCTTGATCTATGCATTGTGTGTGTACCAGTACATGTTTTTAGTTAGATTTCATTTTTGTCAATTGGTAGAACAAACAAAAACCTCAACAACACATGAGTTATGAAAATTTTGACTAGCCACACTTTAATGACACCACTGCTTCACGTATATATGTAAGGTATGAACTGTGATGTCACTATTGTCAGTCATTACCTTGTACAGCGATGTACGTTCGGCGTCTACTGTGTGGTCAATAGAACAGACTTGCGTTTCACTAACACACAGAATACAATAATTATACCCACCTAGAGTAGGTGTTACTCGAGTAGCTTCTCATAAAAACACGGTACGCATAATTGCGCGATTTTCTCTTCTTCAGAACAGCACGCTATTATCCAGCAACTTCTGACACTGTATGTAACGCATTGCATTGTGAGTAATTAAAATGTAAAAACTGTAAATCTAGACTTCAATATTTTGTGATTCGAGGCCTAAACAATCAACATAAATCAAGATCTAAATATACAATATTTTGGTACTATAAAAAGATAATTGAATGGATCTTCAAAATAGCTGCATTTAAAAAAAAATCATGCATTTAAGGATGCAGTTCCTAATTCTTTTCCTGCTGTTTAAGATAATTGTTTTAAGATTTTGATACCGGCATACATGCAAGCACATTTTCATTAAAATGCATTATAAAAATAATATATATTCTCCAGAAGATTCTAAAATATTTAGATCTAGATGTACATCTAGGCTAAATGACAAATTCCCTTCTCACTAAATATTCCTAGGATGCAGAGGACTGGATTTCTCTAGATCTCAGAGGTTGTAATGAAACTATGACCACTTATCCACAACACAGCTGACTTTTAATTTCAAATGCTGACATAGATCTATAGATTTATAACTAGGCCTAACTAGAATTTAAATCAAGGTCAAAACTGAGGTAAAGGATGTGGAATCTAGATTCTAGATATTATATATACCTTTCATTAACTATCTTCTTTTTCTTTTTTTTTAAAAATGAAATAGTTGCAGACTAGATTTCTAGAAGAGGTCTAAAATCTAGATTTTCTAGATCTACTTGATTGAATTTCAGTCAGTCTTGATC
Organism: Doris montereyensis; assembly: GCA_037039925.1. NCBI lineage: Eukaryota > Metazoa > Mollusca > Gastropoda > Nudibranchia > Dorididae > Doris > Doris montereyensis. Next base: position 397,403 of record JAXRKP010000028.1, read on the forward strand.
TATATAATAATATTATAACAGGCCAACCTTGTGTATGCCTCATATTCGCTCAAGAATTACTCACTAGTGAAAAACAAGTAAGACACCCCAGTATGGAATTCCTCCCTTTATTTATTAGTTAGAAATAGATCTAAATCTAGATCTAGATCTAGATCTAGCTAGATTCGAGACTGGCTAGATCTAGAGCTATAACTATAGCCTAGATTCAGAATTTAGTCTAGGGTGCCGGTATAGATCTAGATCTAGGGTTATAATCGAGGCGAGCTTACTAAGTAAGCTCGCCTCGGTTATAATCTAAAACTAGCTGATCAAATGTGATATAAACAGAAAAGTAAATCTAGAAGAACTAGATCTAGATATCTAGATCTATTTATTTCTAGCAAGATATCTTATCTAAATCTAGATCTAGAATCTAGATCTAAAGACGTTGCAATTACAATGAACAGACGTGCACTCACCAACCGCTCGTTTTAGTTTTATGCCCTTGGAGGTTAACCTCGAAAAAGGTGACAATATATTTTAGGTCTACCTAGAAAAAAATACAGTAATGGTACCACATGAAAGCACTCGTCGAGCCCTTTCCTCGGGAAATTCCTGTGATACATTTTAAGCGTTTTGAATATTTGATGAAACTACCTAGATCTAGAATCTAGATCTACATTTAAATAATGTTATGGTTGCAAATTCGATATTTGTGTACTTACGACAATCTCTGGCATTCGTTTCCGAACAGCTGAAGTGAAACAACACATCTCTAGGAGCAAGTGAATGAATGCGAGCGACTCGGCCACTGTCACAGTAGTGGTCCAGATGATGATGACGCAATCGGTGAGCGTAGACCCAACGTAGCTTTAAATATAAATGCTCTAGACCTAGATCGTTCCGTGATGAGAAGCAAATTAGTCATTGAAAAAAATGATCACCTAGCCAAACCACTTTTTTAATTGATTGCAGACTGCAGTAAAGTTAATTCCAATTTAAGAAACAGCTCAAGATTCTTTAAGGTATATAATAATTAGTAGCACCCCATTGTCAGTCAGCGTCCTGGCCGTGATCGTATAGTGGTTAGTACTTCGCGTTGTGGCCGCGACAACCCAGGTTCGAATCCTGGTCACGGCATTATGTTGTGATGTCTCGCACGTCCAAGCTGACTTTTTTTTTTTTTAATGTACAGATCTGCCTGTAATATTTTTACTGCATTTTTAAACCGCCTGCATGCATTATATTTTTTAATAAACGTTTTATAAACATTTCAGCACAGCTATTTATAATAACGATAAAAAGTACCGTATCTTGGTACTTATTTTGATCGTCACAAAAAACGCTTTCCAAAAAAATATTATTTGAGATGGGATCTATTATGAATATTGCCTTAGATCGTGGGGAAAATATGGGACATATTTCGCGCCCCTATTATCAAAAGGCACCATCTCAAAATGAGTTAAAAGGTTCTGGTGCACTTGAAACAGAGTCAATAAGAAGTAGTTGAGAGCCTCTCAAGGTTTTATGATGTTTCAAAGTGATATCCTACTCTTTTTTTTTAGGTTTATGGGAGACAAATATATTCAAATAACGGAAAATAAGAGAAGAATACGATTTTCTCAAAATGTCGTTTTTTGTTAATTAATTTCTATCTACTTTTTATTTCTCGTGTCTTCATGAAATTTGGTATGAATGATGAGTGGGGGAAAGAAAGAAATGATCAGATGCTTTTTTATATGTGTTATAATTTTGGAAAATTTGAATTTTTTGTACAATATTTTTGTATATTTTTGGTTGTTCTCATATATGTAATTTTCAAAAATTCATAAAAACAAAATTTACTAATATAACAAAAATCTGCATATTTAGTATGACAAATACATCACAGAAATCCGTAAGATATACAACCTCAATCGAGCCCCCCACCCCGTCTGTTTTCTGTTTTTAAAGTTCCTTCAAGGCCCTTAAGGCCAACAGAGCTGGAGCTTATCCCAATAATGACCTCCTGGCCAGGACGCTAGTCTGATGCAGGTTTTTACTCCCAAGCTGGTGTTTGTACCTGGGTAGAGAAGGGAAAATGTTTGTTAAGTGTCTTTCCCAAGGAATTCAACCTGGCTTTGCTAGGATTTGAACTCAGGACCTCATGGTCCCCAGTCCGGCAGCCCGAACGTTCAGCCACCGACGCCACACATATTTTTATTACCTGACATATATTTGGATGGAACTCCATTTTCCACTTTCTCTCTCATTCTTGTAGTCATTTTGTAATCCTTCATGTAATTTTTTTTCTACTATAAAAACAATAGACTATCATCAGCAAAAAGTTCTTAATTTGGTACCCGGTGAGAGGTTTTGGTTGATATTCTTGATGTACAATGTACGAAGAAAAATAGAGGACTTAAGTCAGTTCCTTTGGGGACACATGAAAGCGCTGGTTTGAGATAAGATTCAACACCTTCAACAGTTACCTTTTGTGTTTGCTCCAAGAGAAACGATTTGACCCATTCAAGAAGAGAATTTTGAATACCACACCCATCCAATTTTATTAGTAATCCATCGTAATCTACTTAGTCAAAATCTTTTGAGAAATCTAGGAGGATAACATCTGTTTGACTTCTTTGATTTAGAGAAGTACTGAAATCATTTATTGTTGTAGTAAGTGGAGTTTCACAGCTTCGTCTTTTCTAAATCAATGTTGGATATATATGTTAGGATGCTATATTTAACTAGGTGATCCATTATGTTACTACGTATTATGTGTTTTACTGAAGTTAGAGAAACAGGTCTTTGATTTTCTGATCTTGATCGATTTCCTTTCTTAAATTTTAAATACATGTCATGCACGTGTGTCCACCATTGGCATTTACGACAGTGACGTCTCATTGAGCTAACGTAGCGGTCAGTCATTTGAGGAATGTTGTGCCAATCTTTGATGAGTGTTTCTTCTAGCTCTTGGACATTGTGGGAGTTTCTTGCTTTCACACCATGACCGAGAAGATCCCACAGGTGCTCTATTGGAGACAAGTCAGGTGATCGGGCTGGCCAAGGGAGCACATCGAAGTTTTGTTGTTCAAGAAATTCTTGACAAATAGCTGCTGAATGGGAGCGAGCGTTGTCATGTTGGAGTACTAAAAGTTCTTCATGTCTTTTCCTTGTGGGAATGACGTGGAGCAGGAGAATCTTCTGGAGATATCTTTCACTGTTCATGTTTCCACAAATCACAACAAGCTCATTTTTTCTCTGAGCGCTAATGCCAGCCCAAACCATTAGACCTTAGCGTCCAAATGATTAAACCTGAACAAATGTTTTCATCTTGAAAATGGGCACCTTGGGCTCTCCAAATTCTTGTCGGTCCATCCGAATTGGAAATGTTGAAGCGACTTTCATCGCTGAACAGGACGGAATTCCATACGAAACCCACGTAATTCATTTTTGACATTATTTCAATATTGAAAGTGTATTTTTAGTACATGTTTATATTTGCACAATAACCATGAGTTGTTTCTTTATAAAAAGAAAGAGTGTTATGTATCACTAAAAAAAGATAATTAAATATATTTTATGTTTGCATGTTTAATGTTTCTGTAAAGAAACCGCAAGGCAAAAAAAAGAAAAAGGTAGTGATGCGTTATTTGTGTGGTTCAGTATACATTTGCATTTTTTCAGTCATTTGGAACTTTATTTTGGGTTTAGAAATGCCTTGAATAACAACGCATAGATGTCTGCTATTTCATCTGCACATATTTTCAATATTTTCCCCAGATGTTTCAGCTGCATTTGTTGCTTTAGGTATTATATTACATCTGTAGGTATGGTGTGGTTAATTTTTGGTAGTGGATCTGAAAATACTGAAGAAAATGGATTATTCAAAACTTAAGATTTGGGGTCTTGAATTAAAGTACTATTACTTTTGTCTTAAAATCCAAAATTTTCTCGGTTTTTACTTTTGATGTATGTTGTAATTTTTTGTCATGTTTTCCATCTTCATTTATCATGTTCTTTATATAATCTGCATGCGCTGTTCTGCATGCTTGTTGAGCTTTCCTTCTTATTTCTTTAGATTTATTTGTTACTCTCTCTGAGTTACAGTTTCTCATTTTCATGCCTTGGAACTTGCAATATATAAATGAAATAATAAACTTTCCAAACAAATATGGATGAAAATGAAAGGTTATAAAGAATAAAAAGTAAAAAGTTCCTTCAAGGCCCTTAAGGCCTATAGATCCGGAGCTTATCCCAGTTTCTATAACGTGAAGCAGAACAAGCGACAATTATCACCTCCTGGCCAGGACGCTAGTCTGGCGCAGGTTTTTATTCCCAAGTTAGTGGGGTAGAGTGGGGAAAATGCGTGTTAAGTGTCTTTCCCAAAGAACACAACGTCGGACCTGGCTTTGCTAGGATTTGAACTCGGGACTCGTGATCTCCAGTCCGGCGGCCTAACCGCTCAGCCACCGACGCCATTAAACAATACTGCCAGTTAAATGTTATCCTATTTGTAATACAAAAGTTTGCAAATGTTTTTTCCCTCTTTTTTCTACCCATTTGCAAATTTGTCGATCATCTTTATAATGATATGATAGCCATCTGTGCCAGCTGTGGGGATTGAACCAGCGTCGTCGTGAATACTAGCTCACAACACTACGATTCAGCTACAACGCCTGTTACAAGCTACAATTTGTTCATTTAAAATTTTTTAGGTTTTAATTTGCAAATTTCCGTGGGGACAGGATAAACAGTAGAAGGAGACTAAGAATACACCCTTAAAAGATAGAAAAAAATGTATGTAGGCAAATCATGGTAGAAAGCAGACTGCAAACATTGACACACAAAGATAGGTTACGCTACGACCATGAATAAATTAAATTCTTACCAAACCTGTCAATCATGCAATAAACGTATACCAGTTTAACAACAGAGATGTCAACCTTGCACAGGGAGGAACTTTATGTAGCCAATAGCCATCCCTTTCTACCTGACAATGACAAACACGCAACAAATCAATAAAAGTTTCCTCACTCATCTTCACCACATTGGTTAGACACATTCCTTTGATTTGACTGACAGCGATTAACCTTAATTGTTTATGTACGTTAAGGAATGATGAGTTTAGACCATTGTTCATTTTGCCTACACAAAACACTGTGTATTGTGCCACTACGCTGTCTGGCAGGTAGAGTAAGATTTACTCTTAACAACCTGTGCTAGACAAAGACTATTGTGAGCTTGGCCGAGGTGAATTAAACTGGTACCTTGCTATCTGGCAGGTAGAGAGATTTTGCTATTAGATTTGGTTTGATCATTAACACATTGGTTTAATTGACATATTTGAAATTTATGAAAAAAGACATGTCTTGACAACTGTGAACAAACGTCTGCTGAAAATCATGTTGTTAGTCGGTCTAGATGTGTTGTTAAGGGGCCATTTTATATACGAAAATTTAACGAGGAATAACCCGCGATTGTGTGGGCCATCTCCGTGGATACAATTTAGTGAGTTTGTGTGAGCCTCAGTTTTTGTCTCAGTTGCGCTGTCGAAAACAGGGGCAGTTAGATGAAACATGTCATCAACTATTAGATGTGGATAAAAAATCTAGTTCTTCCTCTTTGAAGTGTTATAAGGATTACCTTCTTCGAACCGACCTGATATAAAATTACAAGCTAAGAAATTGTAGATCTTCTTTGCAGACAACAGAATACATCATCAGACATACCTTACCACCAATGGACATGTGGGCATACATCAATAGATACATACATATAGCACACGCACACACATACACACACACTTAAACCATATTTATAGATATAAATGTACCTCTGTACCCCATTTTCATGCAAAAGCATAGTGTACATATAAACATAATTGCATAATAATATAGCTACATGTAAACAATTATACCTGCATCGATACATGCATAAATGCATACATAATAATAATAATAATAATAATAATAATAATAATAATAATAATAATAATAATAATAATAATAATTTCTATGCTTCATTGACTCTTTTATATCTTCTTCCCACTTCTCCGAGGTCTGCCTTTTGGTCTTTTACTTTGGGCTTTAGCAATGTATACTGATTTAGCTATTCTATTGTCATTTATTCTGTTTACATGGCCAAAACCATCTCAATTGATTTGTTTCTATCTTAGTTTTTATGTCATCTGCTTTGGTTTGATCTCTTATTGTTGTGTTTCTGATTTTGTCTCTTTTAGTTTTCCCTACTACTCTTCTTAGATATTTCATTTCAGCTGCCTGTACTCTACTGTATTCTCTACTGTCTAAGGTCCAGGTTTCACTGTCATCCGCAAATGAAAGCATTGATACATTTACTGGTTTGAGCTTCCACATGCCTTTTCTAAGTCAATAAAACACAGGTGCAAGTCAATGTTTCTCTCAAGGAATTTTTCTATTATTTGTCTGATTGTAAATATGTGGTCTTGTACACTTCTTCCTGGTCCAAATCCACTCTGATGCTCTTCAATTTGATCCTCTACTCTTTTCCTTAGTTTCATTTCCGGTATCCTGGCATATATTTTTCCTGGAATGCTAAGTAGTGATATCCCTCTATAGTTTGAGCATTCCATAGTTGATCCTTTCTTATGTATTGGTACTACCGTTCCCTTTTTCCAGTCGTCTGGCACCTGTTTGACTTTCATGCTTGTTGGCACATTACATGTCTGCCTCTCTCTCTCTTGGTTTTTAATCATTTCTTGATAAATTTGATCTGCTTCTGGGGGCTTTTCCTAATTTCAATTTTCTTATAGCCGTTTGGATTTCTTCCATTGATATATCTACATCTTCAGCTTTCTCCTCTGGATTATTTGATACTCTTACTAATTGATCTTAACTCCTTGTAAAGTTGTTTCATACGTTCTGGCGGGATTATGTAATTGGTGAAAATGCTTTCTCCATGTTCCCATTATTTCTCTTGTCTTAATTTGTCGAATTGGGCGTGCTTTGGTCTTTCTCATGCTCTTCATTGCTCTCTCTCTCTCCCCCCCCCCCCCCCCCGAACAGCTTTTGATTTCCTTGATAGCTTTCTTGAAGTTTTTGTCCAAACTCTTCCCATTGTTCCTGTTTTGTTTTCCTAACTTCCTCTTTGGTGATAGTTCTTTTATTTCTTCCAGGCATCATTCTCTTCTTTGATCTTAGTCTTGACATTCTCATTCCATCATTTCCTATCTCCTTTACTTTGTTTCCTACCACAGACCTCTTCAGTATAACTGAGGAGTGTTTCTTTATACATCTGCCACTTTTCTTTTATTGTGCTATCATTCAGATCCACTATGTAACACGCCTAGCAGGCGGTTGTGTGAATTTGTCTCCTGGAATTTTCAACATTCGTGTGTGTTTTACAGTGCATTCGACCTTGAGATTTACACCTACTTTTATATGAAGTTTTACCGGTTCTAAGGATATAAGTTCCAAGCATTTTTATTCAAGGATTCATTCGACATTTCATACTTGACTCCATGGCTTTTACAAACTCCATTAACGTTCACCACCTCCATTTTGTTTTATTGAGCATAAGAGTATTACTCACTATACTCTTCACAGCTCCATATTTTCACCACCAACTGTGCGCCAACAAATCACACAGAGCAAAACACACTGACCAACGCGGCGGTCGTCGCAAGCAGCGCACAATCGAGACAATCGTCGGCCACCGTCCCCCAGCAAGACACGTCAAAACAAATTCACCGTCTAACCTGACGCGCATAATCACTGACAACAATAACAACATTCACTGTAACAATGACACACAACTGAACTACTCTCCTCACTCAACGCGACCTGTCAATCATTCCAAGCAAGACAAAAATTCAGTATCACAGAACAACGGGCTTCTCAAGGTCGTCTATTTTAATTCTCGGTCTTGCAGAAATAAGACCCTTCAGATTTATACTTTTATAAATGAAACGAAAGCCGACATAATTTTTATAACAGAAACGTGGTTGAGAGAGCAAGGAGATGAGCCTCTCATCACAGAAATGATGCCAAAAGGCTATAACTTCCACGGCGAAGCGAGGAAAACAAGGACGGGAGGGGGCGTAGCCATCGTGTACAGGGACTCGTTCCAAATAACCAAATATAAAGAAAATTCTCAATACGACACTTTTGAACATTGTAAAATAATAATCAACACACCCAATTGTGCCTTATTCTGCGTGTGTGTCTACCATCCCCGCCAAGCAAAAAGAACCGCCACACCATCAGCAAATTTGAACATGATTTTTCTGAATTTCTTGATTCCATTAACAACAAAAACAACGTCTACATGTTAGGGGACTTTAACTATCACCTTGAAAAGTCAACTAATTCATCTGTAAAGAGCTTAATCACACTGATTGACGAACACAGTTTCCAACAACTCGTCACTGACGCAACACATGAGAAACAACACATTCTAGACTTAGTTTTAACAAGAAGCGATTTAGTCAAATCTATAGTAAAAGTGTCAGAATGTTGCATATCAGACCACTACGCCATTTCATTCAAAATCAACGTAGACAAACCCAAGACAACGAGAGAAAAGATCCTCTGCAGAAACATTAAAGGCATTGACATCGACACCTTCAAAGAAGACCTTTTAAATTCATTTTCAGACAGGACACCGAAATCAGCAAATGACTTTGATAGCTCCCTCCGAACAATTCTCGACAAACACGCTCCAATTCGAGAGAAACTCGCCCCAATAAGGACTGCAGCACCCTGGATCAACGAGAGAGTTCTGAACGGAAAGAAAAAGAAACGAAAAGCCGAGAGACTGTGGAAAAAACTGGATCGACTGTTCATAAAAACATTTACAGACAAGAAATTAGTTCTCTTGCTAATGTTATTAAAGAAGAAAAATCAATTTATTTAAACAAACAGATACAAGACAGTGAATCAAGTTCAAACCTCTATTCAATCTGCAATGACCTTTTGGGTAAAAAGAATGTACAGTACTTACCAACTAACATCCCGGTGAGTGAATTACCTGAAGCTTTCAATCATTTTTTCATCGATAAGATTAAAAAGATACGAGAAAACTTAGATGCCACAAACTCTGATCCCAGGTATCACGTATTTGACGGTAATTCCTTTTCTTCTTTTAAACCTGTAACAGAAGATTTTGTTAAATCTACAATCATGAAATCTACTAAAAAATTGTGTGAACTTGATCCACTGCCAGTAAATCTGTTTCTTAGCTGCCTTGATATCACCTTGCCCCATATTACCAATATTATCAACCAGTCACTAACAAATGGAATTGTTGTCCCTAGTTTTAAGGAGGCCATAGTTAGACCTTTATTAAAAAAGAACAACCTTGATCAAAACGATCTGAAAAATTACAGACCAGTGTCCAACCTACCATTTCTTTCCAAAATATTAGAAAAAGCTGTTTTGAGCCAAATCGACCAACACTTAGATGAAAACTCTTTGAAAGGAACCTATCAGTCTGCTTATAGAAGAAAGCACAGCACAGAGACAGCACTTCTGAAAGTACAATCTGATTTACGGAATTCGACCGACAAAGGAGAACTATCCATTTTAGCCTTGTTAGACCTATCTGCTGCATTTGACACTATAGATCATGGCATTCTTCTTAAACGTTTAGAGTTATCTTTTGGCATCAAAGGCACTGCTCTGGAATGGTTCAGTTCGTATATCAGCAATAGAAAGCAAGCTGTATCAGTCCATGGAAAGCTATCAAATTATTCTGTTCTTCATTTTGGTGTGCCCCAAGGCTCGGTTCTGGGGCCAATCCTTTTTTTCTTTGTACGCACAACCAATACACAACATCATCAATCAACATCATTTTAATTACCACATTTACGCTGACGACACTCAGCTCTATAAGTCTGCTGAAATATCCGAACTGCCATCTGTCATAACTTCCCTTAATGATTGCGCCACCCAGATTTCTTCGTGGATGACATCCAATAAATTGAAATTAAATGAGAACAAAACAGAAGTTATAGCAATAGGAAGCAAAGCCAAAGTAGAAGCCGCTAAATTAAGATATGTTAAAATCTGTGGCGAAGAAATTCCTGTTGTCAAAAAAGTAAGAAATTTAGGAGTTATCATGGATTGTACCATGTCCATGGAAGACCATATCTCACATTTGAGAAAAGTTTGCTATCTGGAATTAAAAAAAGAATATATCACTCCTGAAGCAACAAACAAATTAATTTGCTCATTTGTTCTTTCAAGAATTGATTACTGCAATTCTCTGCAGGCTGGACTTCCACTGACACAAATCAAGAAACTGCAGATAATACAAAACAATGCCTCCAGATTAGTTATGGAAGTTTCAAAAAGAGAACACATTACGCCAATACTTAAACACCTACACTGGCTCCCAATAAAATCCCGCATTGACTACAAGATAGCTACAATCACGTACCAATGCCTGCACGAGGCTGACTTTCCAGTCTACTTAAAAGAGTTAGTTCCTAAATACACACCGAACAGATCACTGCGCTCAGCGAGCAAGAAAATGATACAAACACCCAAAACTAAACTTAAGACTTTCGGAGATAGGGCCCTACAAACACAAGCAGCCAAAATTTGGAACATTTTACCATGGGACGTCCAGTCTGCAGAGTCTTTGAATATACTGAAATCTCGCTTGAAGACCTACTACTTCTCCAACATATTTAGATGAATTTTATTGAATTGCGTGCTTTTACTGAATTGATTGTGATACTATTTTTTATTGATGCATCTGTTTTATGTAAAATGTTTTAGCCATAGCATGCCATGCCTGTGTAATCATTTTGCTTGTAATGCGCCTTGAGTTCTTCTGAGGGAAGGCGGAATATAAATATTCTTCTTATCTTATCTTATCCATCTGTCTTTCACTGATAAATCTTTTTATCCTAGATTGGTTACCTGTTTTACTACTGGTTTATTTAGTTCCTCTATTTTGAGTTCTGTAGCTTTCTTTTCTTTCCTTTTCCGTTTGTTTTCTTCAGTCAGTAATCTCATTTTGGCAATCACTAAATATTTCTGCTCCTCTGTTTACTCTTGCATCCAATCTACTGTAAAAAGGGAGCTGCTAACTATTATATAGTCTATCATTGACTTTTCACACCTGTCTTCATTTACACTTGTATATTTGTGGATATCTTTATGAGGAAAAAAGGTGTTTGCTATTTTCATTCTTTAAGAAAAAATCTATTAATCTCTCTCCATTTGGAGAAGTTGTTGTCTCTCCTTCTTTACATATCTATATTACTCCTCCTGACGTTTCTATATTGTTACCTACTCTAGCATTTAAATCTCCTAAAACCATTAGTTCCTTTTTATGTTTAAGATTCTCTGCAGCTATTTGTAAATCGTTTTCGAAGATATCTTTTTCTTCTTTAGTAGCGTCTTTGTTTGGTCCATAAGCTATTAATAATTTAATTTCTCGTCCTTTTGGTTTAATATTTACCTCTAATAGCTGTGGGCTTATAAATTTCCAACTTTCTAGTAGCTTTTCATGCCTTTTATGCCCTAGGAGACTTTCTCTTGCTCTAGCTCTATCTTTGACATATATACTCCTGAGAAGAGTAAAATATGATTTGGTCCTACATTTTCTATTCCTTATCCTTTTTTCTTTGTTTCTGTAATGGTCAAAATGTCTAGTTTGAATTTTTCCATTTCTTCAACTAATTTTAACTCTTTTCCATTTATTGCCCTAACATTCCATGTTCCAAAAATCAGTCCATGTTCGTTTTCATGTTCGTCGTTGAAAGGCCAAGCCGGGTATATTGCATTTATTTCTCTGAATCAGTTTGGTTTTTGATAAATAGGGATTAGCCCACTGTATCCTAGGTAGATAGTGGGGCTGTCACCTTGAGGCCCCCTACCAGGCCTTGTTATTTTCTGTCAGGGTTAAGGGTTTGTTTTTTTTGCTTTTGAGTTTAGGCTTTTGCTTTTAGTATGTACACAAGTAGCTGTCAAAATACAGTCATCCTATATCATTGAAAAGTTTGTAGCATCCTTGGTTGTCATAAAAACGGCCGCCATCTTGGATTTTGACTGAATTTTCAAAATCTATCTCCATCTGAAGGGATTTTTTTGCTTTTGAGTTTAGGTGTTTGCATTTAGTATGTACACGAGTAACTAAAAAATACAGTCATCCTATATCATTGAAAAGTTTGTAGCGTCCTTGGTTGCCATAGATATATCTCCTCCCTTAGTCATGAATAAAATCAATCAAAACCTGTGCAGATCGTCTTTGCCATTCAATATCTAAAGAGAGACGTCGGGTTTTTTCGATATTTTGGACAGTTTTTAAAATGAATTGTTGAAAATCTTATATATCGTAAATGTACAAAAATGGCATTTTAATTACAAAAAAATAATTCTCAAAAAGTTTACAATATATCAAAAAACCCTAACTTCATTCTATTAACATTGACAAGAGGAACCTGTGCCAAATATAATACAAATCGTTCGGTAAATGGTGGAGGAGATAGAATTTTAGTGTGAAAAAGCTACATTTCGAGAAAAATGCAAAAGAAAATAACACAAAATAAATGCTTCAGACGGGTTTCCCTTGTTGTAGCAGTCCCCTTACTCTTTTGACAGTCTCTGGCATTGTTACTTATGTAAATAGAATTATAAATCTAGGTTTAGATGTGCATTATTTGTGAAAACAGACGTCGAAATGACCAGATTTTTGTATTTTTCCTCTATATCCTATACTTGTGCGCGTGTTTACATACACACTGACGCGCAACGCCTCTTATATCACACAGCTATGGGAGACGCATAGATCGGTGTTGACAAAACAAGATCAAATCGTGTGTTGCCACATTTGGCGATTAACCGCCAATATACGGTTTTTACCTCCATTTTCTCAGTCAGTGTTAGGGTAATTTATGTCAAAATTTTTATTGTTTTTACCTACCCTCGCCTACAAAATATTTTGTAAAAAAAAAATTTATACGTCATATGGACATTTTTCTGCCATAAACTTGTAGATAAATGATTGTTCTACCCGGATATGCAAAAAAACCAGAAAATCAACTTTTTGGTCCAAAACTCACCAGTTTAGGTGCCCCCCCCTCCTTAACTCCCTTTAACCTTTGGTCATTCAAGACCAGCCTGCAAGACAGCAGGTTGTTAGTTTTTTTGTCAGGGTTAACTCCCTTAGCCTTTGGTCAGCTAAGACCTGCCTACAAGGCAGCAGGAGACTCGTGGAGGGCGGGATCATCTACTCCCCATACAGGTGCTTACCTGTGCACTGCCCGGAATAATAATAATAATAATTATAAACAGTTCTTGTATAACGCCCCCACCCCAATATATCAAGCTGAGAGCCCTCATACATGGATAAACATAATAAATCAAGACATATGCACATATAATTTACACACACCTAACATAATATATACGTTTCGCATGACAAACATATTTCAAAGCATAGGATGATTATATAATTCATTTATCTTTATTGATCAAGAAAAAGGAAATCATATTGTATTATCACATTTTCCGTTAAAACTACAAGAATACATCAACATATATAAGGCAAGACTTCTTCGGGTGGAATCCACACAAATAATATAACCCCCCTACCTTATCTTATTTGAGTGCAAGGTTTCATCCGTCCAAATAATACAAATCCTCTTTCTCTCTTGTTCAGGTTGAAAATTTTTATTCATTCAAAGACAACCCCACTGCCTCCATACCTGTTCTTATTCAGGTGGAAGATTTTTATTCATCCAAAGATAACCCCACTATCTGTTCTTATTCCAGTGAAAGGTTTTTATTCATCGAAAGACAACCCCACTACATGTTCTTACTCTTCTTATTCAGGTCAAAGATTTTTATTCATCCAAAGACAACCCCACTGCCTCCATACCTTTTCTTATTCAAGTGAAAGTTTTTTATTCATCCAAAGACAACCCCACTAGCTGCTCTTATTCAAGTGAAAGAAGACAACCATACTTTTTTATTCAAGTGAAAGGTTTTTATTCAGCCAAAGACAACCATACTACCTTTTCTTATTCAAGTGAAAGGTTTTATTCACCCAAAGACAACCCCACTACCTGCTCTTATTCAGGTGAAAGGTTTGATGTTTCAATCATCACGCTAGCGCTTATTTCGACGGGTAGTTATCATAATACAGATTATAAAATTTTGATTTCGGCAAAACTGATACATCTTGATGAGTTACTCAGTCAGGCTGGTTGAATGAATGAGTGGAATGGTATTTAATGCATGGCGGGCGTGGGCAAATTCATTTCACCGGGACTGGCATAAAAAAAAGGACAGGAAATGTTGACGGATGGCGAAACGGAAAAAAACTTTCCACCTGAATTATACGAGACCATAGGTGTTGCATCATTTGGGTGGACTCCATCTGGATATTGACTTTCTATATTTAAATTAAAAACAAATTTAACTTATGTATCATTTATGTATACATTCTAGGAGAAATACATATATAATATAAGTGAGTAAATAGATAGTGCGGTGAAACAATATACATAAACAATAATTAATGACAAATCCGCTTAGCTTCATACACCTTTATCACATTATAAAAAGTTTTCATTGTTTAAACATTTGTAAAAGTTTCAAAGTTAAGAATAGTGAAAATTTCGTATGGCATTTGGAAGAAAAGATCTGAAATATCTCTCAATGTGGGTCCTGAACAAGCCATTTTTGCCCAAAATGGGACAAATTTAGTTTATGGTATTATTGGATGAAGCAGTTTATTCCCTTCACAATCATACCATTACCATAAAAGAAGCTTTTTACGAACCTTCAACAAATCTGTTGTACTATAAAAACCAATAATTTTGTCTAAAGTATTTCAAGTTGGTATTTATTTTAATCATCACAATGTACTCTATCCAAAATACCTACTTTTGACAAATTGTCCTGCATATTGCCTTAGATCGGCCAGAAATTACATGACATATATTCCGCACACCTGTTATAAAAAAAGTGCCATCTGACATGAGCATAAGGAGGCCAGGTGAATTAAGTGATTAGAAGTTCACAACATTTCAAGGTTTTAGAATGCTTCAAAGTATTATCCTACTCTTTTGTAGGTTTATGTGAAGAAAAACATTCAAATTACAGAAAAAAATAACATCAAATACAATTTTCTCACAATGTTAGTTTTTGACAATGATTTATCAACTTTTTTTCTATTTATCGTCTGATTGCCCTCAAATTTGGTATGTGGCATCAATAGCAAAATTTTAAAAATCTGTCAGAGCTGATTTTCGATATTTTTCAATGTTTTAAATTTGCCAAAAAATGGAAACGTTGCTATTTATATTTCTCTAAAATTCATAAAATCAAAATTGTTACATCTATTGAAAATCCACTGAGACAATTTGTAGATATTGGGAAAGTGGGAAGAAAATATAAAAAAAGGCATAAAAGCATCTAAACCTACAGACCGGAAGGTAGAATGGGAATTGGTAAAGACAGAAAGAAAGGGCCAAATATTCTGTGTGCAAAGTTTATCAAGTCTGATCAAAACGAAATAAGCCTTTGTCAGTTTAAGTTGACCATATTTTCGTAATTAAAATCCAAGATGGCGGTGTTTCCATGGTAACCATATGATAAACACATCGTTTCCCTTACATTTCCAGCTAATTTAGACATGGTAAGTTCAGTGGTTCAAATCGTCTATATCAAGGATTGTAAAAAATCATGTTAATCCTGACATAACATCACAACCTGCTGCCTTGCAGGAGGGTCTTGGTTGACCAAGGCTAAGGGAGTTAAGCCTGTCAAAAAATAATAAACAACGCCCAGTACGGGGCCCCAAGGTGGCAGCCCCACTACCTACCTAGGCTACAGTGGGCTAATCACCTGTTTACCCACATCCAAATTATTCAGAAACACAAAGATTTGATATCCAGATTGAACTTTCAAAGACGACCTAGTAGAAACGAACACAGACTGGGATTTTGGAACATGGAATGTTAGGGCCCGGGCAGTGGACAGGTAAGCACCTGTACAGGGATTAAGCGGTCCTGCCCTCCACCACAGTCTCCAACTGCCTTACACTACTTACAGGCCGGTCTTGGTTGACCAAAGGCTAAGGGAGTTAACCCTGACAGAAAATAAAACCTGCTACCTTGCAGGCTGGTATTGTCAACCAAAGGCTAAGGAGTTAACCGTGACAGAAAATAACAAGGCTCGGTTAGGTGGCAGCCCCACCATCTACCTAGGGTACAGTGGGCCAATCACCTGCTTACCCAAAATCAACTGATTCAGCAGAGAAATAAATATTGGATCTTTCGAAGATGAACATGGAAACGAACACGGACTGTTATTTATGGAACATAGAATATTAGGGCAATAAATGGAGAGAAGTTAAGATAAGCTGAAGAAATGGAACAATTTAACGAAGATATTTTGGCCATTACAGAGACAAAGAA
The DNA here is from genome assembly GCA_037039925.1 of Doris montereyensis. Classification (NCBI taxonomy): domain Eukaryota; kingdom Metazoa; phylum Mollusca; class Gastropoda; order Nudibranchia; family Dorididae; genus Doris; species Doris montereyensis. Next base: position 413,781 of record JAXRKP010000028.1, read on the forward strand.
AAACGGACAAGGAATAGAAAATATAAGGCCAAATCATACTTTTATCTTCTCAGGGATAGATGTCAAAGATAGAGATAGAGCAGGAGTAGACCTCCTAATGCATAAAAATAAAAGGCATGAAAAGCTACTAGAAAGTTGAAAATTTATAAGCCCACGGCTATTAGAGGTAAATATTAGACCAAAAAAGGAAGAGAAGTTAAATTAAAATAATAGCCTATGGACCAAACTAAGATGCCACCAAAGAAGAAAAAGTTAATAGACGCTATTAAAACATTTTACAATAAACCAACATGTTCAGTGAGAGTAGCTGGAAACATGTCTGAAGAATTTGATATACATGTAGATATAGGAGTAAGACACATTTATGGATTCAGTCGCAAATGCATCCTCAAAAATGAAGAAAATGAATGAAGGCATGTAGAACCTCAAACCAGTAAATGTAGTAACGCTTTCCATTGCTGATGATTTAGTTCTGTTTGGAAAATCAGAAAGTGACATTCAGTATAATATTAAAATGCTGAATAATGAACTAAATAAAAGAAAATTGAAAATAAATACAAGGAAAACCAAAACAATGCTAGCAATTAGGGAAACTAAAACATAAAATCTTAAATGGGGCAGGGAGAAGTTAGAACAAGTTCAAAGCTACAATTACCTTGGAGAAATGATTAACTCAGAGGGAAAACTAAGAGTAAGAGAAGCAATCAGCCAGAGAATCCAAAAGGCAATGACAATATTTAACCATTTATCTAGGAAAGCATTTATAGATAAACAAGAATTGTCAACAAAAATCGAAATGGCAGTATACAACACAGTTTATTGTTCTTCTCCTCTATGGCAGCAAAACCTGGACTTTAGACAGTAAGGAATACAGTAGAGTACAAGCAGCTGAAATGAAATATCTAAGAAAAGTGGAAGGCAAAACTATAAGAGACAAAATCAGAAACACAACAATAAGCAATCAAACCAAAGCAGATGGCAGAAAAGCTAAGATAGAAATAAATCAACCGAGATGGTTTAGGCATGTGAACAAAATGAATGATAATAAAATAGCTAAATCTGTAAACAATGATAAAACCTAAGGTAAAAGATCAAAAGGCAGACCTTGGAGAATGTGGAAAGAAGACATAGAAGAGGCATTAAAGCAAAAAAATTTAACTTTCACTTTCACAGAAAAAAAAATCAGAAAATGCCAGGACTGGGCATCCTGGAGAAAGATCATCTCGGGCATCTAAACCTGGAAGGTAGAATGCGAACTGACAAAGAAAGAAAGAAAGAAAATATGATTCCGTTTCTTTAAGATAAAAGCAATAAACTGTAAAACAACTTGCTCTTTCTTCTTACCGAGTTGGTTTGAAAACAAAAAATTGTAATTCAATATTGTCAGTCCTGAAATAGTTCTACTGCTCTAATAAACAGTCACACAGAGAATCTATATTGTAAATGCTTTCACTTTCATTTATGTTAAAAGAATCAATCCTAAAATTGATATCTTTCCAATGCTTGTATGTCTTTGAAGAAGAAAACTATCTATCACACAAAATTTCTCTATCTTGATGACTGGATAAAAATGATCCCGGTATTTGACCACATTTCCCCAATCATCACTACAATTCTTACACTGAAGTTTTCCTTTCTTTTCCAGGCCAATATATGTGCTTGGACGAGGATGTACCTTGACCTGGGGACAAAATAAAAACTAAATTATTCATAATTCAATTAAGCCTTTGACAGGAAGCTTTTTTATTTTAAGAAGATTTGGCCCCACCTCACATCCATGCTTATTAGGTACATGAGTTTTTGAATTTATACGTTACATTGTACCTACAAAATCTAAGGTTAAAACTCCATTCTAGTCTACTATCATCATACGCATTTGATCGAGACTCACAAAATTTTATGTCTCCTTGCAGCACTAACTTTCAGGTATTGTTCCTGATTGATTAATGATCTTGATCCCATAAAAGAGGCCTATAAAAAAACAGAATTTTTGTCAACAATAACTGCATATCACTCTACTGGTAAAACTGATTACATCTCCAGTAAAAAGTTGTTTGAATAAATTTGTGAACTGAAAAGTTAGACTACAAAGCTATAGGGTTGAAATATATTCATTCATGATATGGTTTAAATTTTCACAAAGACAGAAAGAATTATAACAAAAAACCCCAGAAAAATAAACAGAAATAACAAAAGCATAATTTGTCTTTTTTATTTTTTCATTTTATTGTACAATCGCTCTCAATCTCATCCAATCAATCTCTTTCTACTTTTGATCAATTGGTTGATTAGACAGGACCGGCAGCAAACTTTAGGTACAATATCTAATAAGATTTAGGTATGCATTTGAGCATTAACTTATTTTTCCCTTAAACTGCCTAAAGGTTGAATCAATATATCATGTTGTAAAACAATGAAGCTCTTGTTGTTTTAACAAAGAAGAGAAATATGGAGTGAATTCATTGAGGTAAATTTTCTCAAAAGTATGTCTACCCTTCTTAAAAGCCTATCATTATCATTCTAAGGGTCACAAATTGCTGTTAAACATTGCCAAAGAAAGAGCAAAGACAGGACTTCCTCTTAATAAGAAGAAGAATGAGGTTATAGTTGTGACTAGAAAAAAAGATCTTCACCAAACACAAAACTTTAAACATCTGATAACCTTGATAACATCCAATGGCAAGTATACAGTAAGTAAAAAAAGAAGAAGCAAAAAGTGTATTTTAATAAAAGATATTTCTTCCATCAAAGAGCAAACTTTCAACAAAGGAACCGTTCATTGTTATATTGAACCAGTTCTCCTTTAACACTTTGGTTGCTAAGCTCTATAAGGCTCAATGGTGTTCCCATTGAAAACGGTTTGAGAAGAAAATGGGCAAAAAAGGGTAAAGTTGGAAAGAAAGAAAAAATCTCCATCAATATGCAAGCTAGATGCATGATACTTGGAGAAGGGCAGGGGTAATGAGGTAATTTTCACAATATTGGGAAAAAGCACAATCACTGTTCAGATTTATTATCAGGATCTAGATCTATATTCTTTACTCCAATTTGTTCTGCAAAATCTTAGAACCACTCACATGTATTACAATAGTCGCTGAATAAACGCATTTCTTAAAACCACACTCTGCATAAACACACACTTTCCTCTGTTGACCAATTTTTTTACTATATAATAACAACAGTGTGTAAAGACACGGTCGACACGCATAAAGGCACGCTTCTTCTCTGTGATGCAATTTCATACTCATCGATTAGAAGCCTTAAAATGAGTCTTTTGGTGAGTTTTTGTCAGAAGTTACAATAATATGAGAACAGATGGCACACTGTAGCGAGTAATGCTAGGACTAGGGCAAACGTGTCACTAGTGTCAGTCTTCTTCCATGTCTAGCTTCATTGTCTGTCCTGAGTCCAATCACTACCCAGACAAAGGTGTCAGACAGTCTATGTCATGTCTGGCCTACAATGTCTTTCCGCTCCTCCTAGTATCCTAGTCTCTGATTTCTCAATGTTCAAAGTCATAGGCTGGCTGTCCAGACATTATTCTATGGAAAGTGAGTTTATCAATCGACCCAGAGTTCGTTATGATTGACTGCGGCAGTGAGCGGGGAATTCATGCAATGGAATAGACTACGATCGGTGACAGTGACAGATGATGCACACACTCGCTGAAGAAAAAGAGCAAGGGTGTGAGGGCGGGGCTTAATGCTCACTGAGGACATAAATATGGTGTGTTTAGTCTGAATTACACACATACATTTTCACGAGATCAATACTTCTAGCCCCAGATCTATCCTACTGTAGACTGTTACTGTTATGGGAAGAAGAATAAACTCCACTCACAGAGGTCACTGATTCTCCACAGTAAACAATATTTTATTCTGGGTCCAATATGTAATGGGTTATGTAGATCTGGTTAGATATTTAGATATGGAAAATCTATCTAGCTCTCTAAACTAGATCAAGATTTTTTTTCTTAATCTATTATTAGCAAGATCTATTGTCTAAATCTATTTCTATATCTCATCCACATAAAGTTTGCCAAGGCTCATGCAAGATCATGATCAAAAGTGCGTTCCATATCTAGATTCTAGATTTCCAAAGCGATTCCACGCACCGTACATATAGACTCATAATTGATTAGACATGGTTGCAACTTCAGTTGGTTCATCTGTTTGTTCTGGACCTGACGAATATTTTTTTTACTGTAATGTTGAATTATAATCTGTTCATTGAGACAGTGGGGTTTTTTGTAGTTTACCCGTCAAAGTCAAAGTCCCAGTTTTAACATAAAGTTAAATCAAAGTCCACCATTGTCTTCGGGCATGCTTCATAATTCATGTATAAGTTGCTTAGGTTTTAGACAATATAAATGATCAAAAGACCTTGTTAGCCTACTCCATCTCTATTGTATACAGAGGAAAGATGCTTTTTGAAAATATTCCATAAATATTAATATTCGAATACAGAAATAGTTCCAAATAGGCCACAATTCTAATAAAGGAGATTTTAAAGATCAATGTCAATTTAACAAGTATTTTTTAACACTTTCGTATAGTAATACAGTGGAACCTCTCTAACCGGGAACCCGGGGAATCTGAAACCTGGCAAATCGGGAAGAAATCCCAACAACCGAAATTTCTTCTATGTAATTTTTACCTAACATGGAATGCCCCCCCCCCCGATAATCAGGACAATTTTTACACAGGCTTACAATACATTGATTATCATCACCATTTTTCCTATAATCATTTAATCCAACACGCACTTGTTATCCAAATTTGGTTTCCGTGACAAACAATCAATTATAAGACCTGTGTTAGTGCTAGATGTGTTATTCATTACATGTACATAATGTCATAAGTGCCAGTTCATGATGACCATAAGCCAGACACACCAGATATTGATTACACATGTGTGAAATTAAGCGTCACGCCAGTCTTTGCTCCTAACAATACAAAATGATGTTGACATGAGGCAGGGCTTAGAAATCAGAGTAGTAGGGGTACATTGCAATTTTAGCTCACTTTAGTATTTTGCATGTTTTGTTTGGTTTTTTGTGTAAGTAGTCAAGATCATCTTAAATCAAGGTAAGAAGCGCTTAAAATAAATAGTTAATATATTTTTGCCAGGGTAGGGGTACATTGCGAGTCTAGCTCACTTTAATATTTATTTACTATAGATCCTCTTTTTAACTTTTAGGGGTACAAACAACGTATTTTTTTATTATAGTTTTGTTTGTCTTAAGTTCCCCTTATAAAATGGATACTAATCTAGATTGGGAAACCAAAACAAATAGAAACAATTCACCAATGCTCCCTCAGTCAATTAGAGGGTTAATAGTGGGGAAATCAGGATGTGGAAAGACTAATCTATTACTAAACTTATTACTAAAGTAAAACCAGACTTATTAGATTATGAAAGTTATTTGTTTATGGGAAGTCTTTCTTTCAACCAAAGTATAAGATATTGAAATGTGCTTATAATAATAACTTAGCAAAAAAGTTGTTTATAATTTATTCTATGACATGGATGAAATAATAGAAGAAGACATTTCACCATATGAATTGACAAAAAATTTACAACATATCTATCAAGACCATGTTTCTGAGGATATGGATTATGATGAGTTTAGAAAGTTATGTAAAATCTGCTGGGCCGAACCTTATAACTTTTTAAATAACGATAACACGTCTCCAGCTCATAGTGGAAAATACAGACCTAACTTACATGATAAAATTGGAAAAGAAATAATTGAAAAACTTCATCAATTAATTAAAAACACGTCTCCTAAAGAAGACCATCAAATTATTGTTAGTAAAAATTAATCAGATTTTAATCCACCATTAAAACTTAATTGGAATAAACAATATGAAATTGCTATGGTCGATTTAGAATTCTACTATTCCTTTGCGAATATAACAACTTAAAATAATATAATTGAACATGAAAAGATTGACACTGGTGAAAAGAAAATAATTAAAATTCCAGTTGGGTCGTATGAATTTCTTCTTTCTTTCTTTATCAGTTCCCATTCTACCTTTTGGTGTATGGGTTCATATGCCCGAGATGATCTTTCTCCAGGATGCCCTGTCCTGGCATTTTCCGTTTCCTTCCAAAAACTTGAAATTTCTATGCTTCAATACCTCTTTTATATCTTTCTTCCCACTTTCTTTGAGGCCTGCTTTTTGGTCTTTTACTTTGAGCTTTAGCACTGTATACTGATTTAGCTATTCTATTGTCATTCATTCTGTTTACATGCCCAAACCATCTCAATTGATTTGTTTCTATCATAGTTTTTATGCCATCTGCTTTGCTTTGATCTCTTATTGTTGTGTTTCTGATTTTGTCTCTTTTAGTTTTCCCTACTACTCTTCTTAGATATTTCATTTCAGCTGCCTGTACTCTACTATATTCTCTACTGTTTAAGTCAAGGTTTCGCTGCCGTAGAGGAAAGTAGGACAATAAACTGTGTTGTATACTGCCATTTTGGTTTTTGTTGACAATTCTTGCTTACCTACAAATGCTTTTCCTAGATGGTTATATATTACACTTGCCTTTTGGATTCTCTGGCTGATTTCTTATTTTAGTTTTCTCTCTGAGTTAATCATTACTCCTAGGTAATTGTAGCTTTGAATTTTTTTGTAAATTCTCCTGCCCAATTTAAGATTTTGTGTGTTAGCTTCCCTAGTTACTAGCATTGTTTTGGTTTTCTTTGCATTTACTCTCATTCCTCTTTTATTTAGTTCATTGTTCATAATGTTGATATTCGACTGAAGGTCACTTTCTGATTTTACAAACAGAACTATATCATGGGCAAATGAAAGCATTGCTACATTTACTGGTTTGAGCTTCCGCATACCTACATTCATTTTCTTCATTTTTTGAGGATGCCTTTGCGACTGAATCCATAAATGTGATAAACAAAAGAGGACTTAGGATACAACCCTGTCTTACTCCTATATCTACATCAAATTCTGCAGATATGTTTCCAGCTACTCTCATTGGACATGTTGGTTTCTTGTAAAAACTTTTAATGGCTTCTATTAAATTTTGCTCTATGTTGTGTTCTTTTAAGGAATGCCATAGTTCGTCCAAAGATAACAATAAGAAATATTATTTTAATTCATATGGTATTCAACCCGTTTTAGAATTAGAAAATTATCTAAAAGCCGATAGTGCTTCTGCGATAGAACATAGTATCTATCAAATACAAAAATTAGGTGTTATTTCCGGTCATCTCTGCTTATACTTTTTGAAGAAACTAAATGATGGTTATGACTTTGATGATATAATTGTATCGCTAATAAAATGAGTGTTAATAAGTCAGATGAAGAATACGATGATGATAATAAAATGATATCTCCTTTTCATAGTCATCAGACTAATCTTGATGATTAAGAAAATGTAGAAGGTTTTAATAGCCAAGGAAAAAGAATGGGCTATATGGTTTGAGACTAGGTGGTAATGGTATATATAAAAGAAATAAAATTAATTTACCAGATGATTTAAAATTATTTGATGAAGAAAAAGTAGAAAAGAATACTAAATTGAATGTCATGTTTCATAACAACAAATGGAAGCCAATTAAAGATAAACATGAATGGGATATTGATATCAAAGTCAGAAATAATACAAAGGAGATTCACTGGATGCATTGAGAATATATAACCCAGGTAAAATGTTCGGTAACTTAGTTCCAGTTAAAGAATATGAAAAAGCAACTGTATTAGCAAAGTATCATGGTGACTATTTTATTGCTTCAAATAAAAAGAATAATAATCAAACGGCTCTTGAGTTTATTCCAAAATTTAAAAATGACATCAATGATCTGAAAGATCCACCATTTGGGTCAATGCTCTATATTTCAGGTTACTTATTAGAAGAAAACCCAGGAAATCTTATTTTCAAAGGATTAAACATGACTATTGAAAAGCTAGACACTCCTAAACCAATTTGGATAACTGTCAGAAAAAATATGAATGACTTTGCTGTAAGATCATCTCCAGAACATTTAAAGCTTAGTGTTGATAGTGAGGTTAATCTAAATTAAAAAATTTTAAAATAACCGGTAAGTACCTAATCAACCGAATTGCTTTTTCTAAATCAAAGATTACAAATGATGAAATTTTCTTCTTATAAAAATGGAATTTCATGACCTCTTTTTTATTTCTTAAAAATTGGAACTTGAGGCGACCTTTCTTTATTTCTTATAAAAATGGATAAACTGGAACTTCCAACTTAAAAAATGGTGAAGGCTTTATTGAAGATGAAAGTATTTTAAAATATGAATATCGCGAACATAAACTTGATTCTTGCAATATTAATCTAAATCAAAGTGGCAAAAATAGGATATCGATTAATTATCAAGATGTCTTTCTCTAGATATTGCTGAAAGTTTCTTAGAAATTACAGGTGAGCTAGTTAGAAATGAAGGAAATGTTACAAGTAATTATGAAGACAAAGATAAAATAACTTTAATTAATAATGCAATGATGTATTTGTTTTCTAATATGAAATATATGGGTAGTGGAGAAGAAATTGAAAGTATAAATAATACAGGAGAGACAACCCCATTGATGGGATATCTGAAGTATGCTGAAACTTTTGAGAGCTCGAAAGGGTTAAATCAATTATGGTATAGAGAAGGAAGTAATCATTTGGGAAAGAATGGTTTTAACGTAAGAAATTATTATATTATTGAAAAGAGAAATGGAACATTTAATTTATCTATTCCACTTAAACATATATTTGTTTTTTTCCAAGCATATAATAAAGTAATGTATGGATTTCACCACAAATTATCACTATGTAGAAAATCTGAAGATAAAGATGCTATTATAGAAACACCATAACAAAGAAGGAAAATTTGAACCCAGTTTAGAATATGAAAATAAACTGTTAACACAAATTAGAAATAACAAAAAATATGAAATTGCTTATAAAGACTTAGAAGTTAATCAATAATTGTTCCTACTGGCGATTAAATTTGAATGGAGAATGAGAACTACTACTTCTCCTGAAAAACCTAGATTTCTCATTATTGGCTTTCAAGAAAATAAAACACATGATCAAGTTGAATTTGATAAATCACTGTTCTATCACGCAAATATAAAGAATATATCAGTAACACTTGATTCACAAATATACCCAGAAGTACAATATGATATTAACTTTGAAAAAAATGAATTTAACAGAATATTAAATATTAAGTGAAGCTGTCGACTTCAAGAAAAATTGCTTTGGAGATGAATCTCGTGTTAGTATGATGCCTTTTGATTATGTGGCTTACTATCCAATATACCCTGTGATGTAAGTAATCAAAGCGATAAAATCAAAAGAGCAGTTACTGATATTACTGTGTACACAAACTTTAATAAGAGTGTCAATAATTTAAACACATATGCGATTATTGTATCAGATAGAGTAGTTCAAATGGAAAGTGATGAAAGTAAGATGAGAATTATTCAATAAAATTTGTTTGATTAAAAATGGAAAGTAGAAAATGTAAAAACTGTGAAAGTAGTGGGTGAATTTCTTGTTGATAATAATACTTATCATCTACTATGTGTAAGGTGTAGGGAAAATAATGATTTAAAAAATAAATATGACATTACTAGGAAATGTTTAATTTGTAAAGAAGAAAAGGATTTTATGAAGGAGTTCAGTGGAACACAAGATAAAAGAAGGCATCCAATGTGTAAAGAGTGTGTTCCTAATACTAGAAACTATTTTAGAAAAAGAAAATAAACTTTTCTTTTGTTTAAGTAAAATATAAATTATCCATACCATATGGTAATGTATTTAAACCATTAGCTTGTATGTATCTTTTATCATCAAAAGGTGATACACTTTTTTTATTTACTTTATTTATATACATTTCATGTTTTTCTGAATTTAGAGTATACATTTTATCTATTTGTGCAGTACTATTAAAAAATTTTTTTTATAATCATCAAACTCAATATCTTTTTCAATAGTTGTTTTACCTATTCCTTTTAATTTCTTTACTTCTTGTAAATCAGTTAATGTAAATGAATATGCTTTACTCCTGAGGAAAACAATTTCATTCATAATTTACCATTTAACTCATCTTTACATTTACCAATAGCTTTTTCATTTTCTTCTGAATATAATTGTGATCTTTAGATGTATCTAAATAATCTGATATCTTTTCTGTCTTCATAAATATTATCAGTATAAATACTTAGAAACAATGCATCCGTATCGGAAGCAATTACTTCATTATCTTTCCATAAATCTTCAACAACATTATAATAAAATTGACACATTAATAACTTACTATAATCTAAAATACACATTCCTATATAAATAGGTTTATCAAACTTAACTGTTGTTATATTATTTATTATTTCTACAAAGGTTTCGTTAAATATTATTCCATCTTTAAATTTAGGTTTGTTAATATGTTTTCGTATCTCTTTCATTTGTGAATAGTTTTACTTCATTTCTATTTCTAATATTCTCCATTGTTTCACCGTAGAAAGCATTATTCATCAATTTCTGTAAATCTTTTTTCAAATTCAAATTTTGCTTTAGTTCTTTGTTTTGTATTAAAATCAATTTAGTTTTGTAACCATGCTGATTCTTCAAATGAAATAGTTCTATATACTTTTGTAACTTTCATTCCAAGTTTTACTTTAAAACTTTATAGTGGATAATATATATTTTTTTATCCCTTAATGTTAAGAATAATTTTTCTTCATTACCTAATTTTCTATCTTCTTTTTTAATAGATTAAGTTGGTAAGGTGAAAGATCTTCTTTTTTAATTTTTATCTTTTCAGGTGCTAATGGATATCTAATTGTTTTTAATTTTGCTTTCTTCGTATATTCTAAATCACACTCAATTATACAACCTCTTCCTTCTGTTTTTGAATCGGTTTCATGTATTTTCTTATAATAATCTTGAAAATCTCTTGTTGGAAGTTTCTGTGACATCGTCTATCCATATAGATTATTTGCATCTAGATATAATAAATATTTTTCTTTTAGAAAATCATTTAAATTACCTCCGTTTTTAATTATCTCTAAACATTGGGTTTTTTTTTCATGTTCATCCATTATTCATTTTCCATCTTTATAATTTGATGTATATTTATTATAAGCGTTAACATGTTTAGGACCTAATACACCAAAGAATTCACCTCTTATTTCTTTTTTAAACATTAATAACATATAAAAAAAAAAGAACCCTCTAAACTTTTCAAAAGCATCTGTAAGAATTAATATATCTGTTTTAAGCTATAACTCAGGATAATCTTTTAAAGCTTTACAATTATAATGATTCCAAACATTTTGTGTATGCTTATAATTGTTTTTTATTCCTTATCTAGTTAATAGTGAATAAAATTTATCAATTGGGAGGTAATTCAGTTTCATTTAATCTATCTATAGAATCAATATACTCATATGGATAAAATCCTTTCTTTCTTTCTTTCTTTATCAGTTCCCATTCTTCCTTTCGGTGTATGGGTAAAATCCTTTCTATTTAATTAAATCTATATTACCTTCAAACTCTTTATCTAGTATTAGAAACTCATCAAATGATGCTAAACCGTTTGTAAAGAATCTATATGAATCTTAGAACCTAAATCTTTTATAATAACTACCATAATCAATTGATATATATTCTTCTGAAGTTTTAGATAGAGGTTTAACTTTGTTATATTCTGATTCATATTTCATTAACTCTTCTATTATAAAATGAAAATCATAGTTAGATCCATTGTGAAAGAAAACAGGAATTAACTTAATTGATTTACCTTCTTTAGTATTAGAAGATTGACATGCTGTTCCCCTATATTTTGATGTATAATGATTATGTTCTTTTATTTTGCAGTTATCTTTTTGTAAACTCAATTCCACACATATAGCAGTTTGTTGATGTTCTTTTTCTTGTTATGGTGTTAACTTATGTTTATTTTTCTCATGAAAACACATTCTATCCTATTTCATGAAAAATCAATATAATCATTTGAACATATTTTTCTTTAGCATCATCACATGTATCATATATTCTGATTGATATAAGTAAGGATAATCAGATTTAACATATATACCATAACTGTTCATATCTTGTTTAAATCATTTATTTCTATAAGATTGTTTAGGATTAGGAGAAGAAGTATGAATAGGAATATCCTTTGATTCAAAGTCACAGTAGTAATCTAAATTTGTAATGATGATTCTTTAACTTAAGAATATTATCTTCTGACATTTTAACATTACAGTGTTTGTGATTTATACATAATTCTTTATGTTTATTTAATGAATTTTCTGTGGTGAAAGATTTTAAACAATTTCTACATATGAAAGCTTTATGTTTATTATTATTACAAAGAAAAGTATTACGATTCTTTATTAAGCAATAATGAGTATTAGTTTAATTTTCCGTGTATAATAACTCAATTATAGTATTACAGATATTATTAGAAATACAAATGGGATATAGGCTTGATTTATCTTTTGGATTATTTAAAGCGAAGACATTTATACATAAATCATTTTTATTTTCAACCTTTGGAATATCTTTAATACATAAAAGGTATTCTATTCAACTCATATTTATTTCATCTTCATACTTTTGTATTTTGTTAATCTTTCGTTATTGTTAACAGCTGGATATAACTTTGCTAAGATAGACCATAAGAAACATTTATTATCATTTAGATTTTTAACATTAATTATATTTGAAGATTTAAAGGGAGTAAGAATATATGATGAAGCTTTTAGATAATTGACTTTATAAAGTTTTATTTCTGCTTCGGCTATTTTATCAAATACAAAGCCATTACCTCTTTCTTGAAAACTATCAACCCACAAATTAAAACTAGTTGTTAGTTTAGTAAAATAACTATTAATATTATTCTTAGACTTTATCGTTTCTACAGGCTGATTATAATAAGCATCAGCTATCTGTGTTGCTAAAGGAGTTATATATTCACATGTTAAAATTATTTCAAGTTTTATTGGAATATTAGTTATAACTACTTTATCTTTAAGTTTGCTAACATATTTATTAGGGTTCTCTTCATCAATACCATTAATGATAGACTCTTGAATAGTATCACCAAATTTCTTTGTTTTTATAAGGGCCAGTTAGGAAAATATCTTTTATGATAATAATAATCAGATTGATAATTAGGATTTCTATCTTTAAACTCTTGATAACATTGTTTATATTTTTCTTTATTATTTTGATAATGTTTTTGTTTAGTTTCTTTTCTACAAATTTTATATGCTGAACTTACACCACATAACTTTGTCCATCATATGATTTAAACTTATATCCGGTACATTTTTCTCCTAAAAAACTACACTTTACCTTGTTTTAAGCGACTTTTGACTGCCGGTCCTATTTTTTTAAAAACCGTGGCGAGATCATTTTAGAAAAGTCTCTCTCCGGCTCTTCAGAACGGATACTCCTTCAAAATATTTCAACTATTTATTTTAAGTGCTTTTGACCTTGATTTAAGATGATTTTGACTACTTACTTATTTTAAAAAAGAAACATGCTTCGTTTGTACCCCTAAGAATGAACAAAGATTATATAGTAAAATACTAAAGTGAGCTAGACTTGCAATGTACCCCTACCCTGGCAAAAATATATTACCTATTTATTTTAAGCACTTTTTACCTTGATTTAAGATGATCTTGACTACTTACTAAACGTGCAAAATACTAAAGTGAGCTAAACTCGCAATGTACCCCTACTCTCGTGCAAAGTCATAGCCTGCGACTGTGAGTGACATCACTAATGAATGCCATATTTGTTTTGATCAAGTGGTTCTGTGGCTACAATAAATTGTTTGTTTAATTCTGTATTTTACCGCTCACATTGTTTTTGTCACTTTTGAAAAAGATTCCATAAGACATCATCCTCTTCAATCACTATTCAAGATGGCTAGCATGAAGAGAACTGATTTAAGTTTAGATACCAAGTCCTAGATGCATTTTATTTTTAAATGTGCCATGGCAGAAGGGCTTAAGTACATCAAACTATTGATGGAAAACCAAAATCCCAGGTCCCTGGGTAATCAGGACAATTTTACAATCCACCAAGATTTCCCGATTAGAGAGGTTCCACTGTAGTAATAATTCATTTATAAAGCACACAAATCCATCTAAATGCCCTAAGGCAGTGCCTCTCTCACACTATCTGATGTAGCATGCCGGCAGTTGTATTTTCACGGACCGGCGAGCGAAACAAACATAGTACTCATAGTTTAAAATAACTCAGCCAGATTCTTAATCTCCACGTACCGGCAGACTAGTATAAGTACCAGAACTTGAGTAGCATTGTTCTAAGGTATACAGTATCTGGACAAAAATTATGATACACTTAAATACAGACATTTTATCACAAGGCGAATTGTTTTCAGAGAAATTAACGTAATTATAAGTATATCACTATCAAATTCATAAGAATAACATTTCAAATTGTATGTGAACCCATACCCACTCAACTAGTGTTATTTAGTATTCAAACTTGTGATCAGGCAAAAAAACATTTGTGCTCCCAGCTTACTTCAGTGACAGAAAATCCAATTGAAATATAAAAATATTGATTAAAATTCAATTTACGGATCATATTTACCTTTATTTGATTTTCAAATTCTGGGTCAATCACTACATGCTGACTGTTTTTGATGGTGCGTATGTCAGAGAAAAACAAGCCAGATAATCGCAGGCGTGCACAGGTAAATTTGAATTCACCCTCTTTCAAGTCCTTTTGTCTCAAATCTTCTTGTAACTTCCATGTGCTCAATTTGCCTAATTGATGATCTCTCTTCATCTGTTCATAGTCTTGAGGATTATTTTCCATCTGGCTCTAAGATACACAATGACAAACAAATTTAATCAATTAGCAACATGTGTTCCATTTGTGTGATTATATTAGCTAAACATGAAAAAAAAAATGAACAGAAACAAACTTAAATCTACCTGTGCCTGTAAATTTATAAATAAAACTTCTTTTCCATATAGACCATTTCTCTGGAATCAAAATTCCCACCATCTAGCTGTTAAAATGTTTCAAGTGTCAGTGCTGGCCTTGCAAGAAAAATCTATGGAATATATGAATTATGTATCAAAGCCAAAACCAAGGGGCACATAAGCAGCTATTGTTAGACTGGCAGCTTTTGTTTAAAATAAAACAGTATGACCTTGTGCCATTGCCAGATGAGTGAGAACGGTTCCACAGTCCTGGACTAATAGAAGCCTTTCAAATATGAATATGAAATTTTAATAATCAGTCAAACATGAAATGCTGAATATAATGACATTCTTGAAAGTCAAAAACATGAAGAGCCATTTTGCTCAAAAGAAATATCACCCATAAAAGAAATGTTGAAGAGATGACCACACCAACTGAAAAAGAGGTACCACGAATAAAAAAAATCATCAATTCTGATAATCTAATTGAATATCCTTTCCCAATCTCTGATAAAATACTCAGCTCATGTTGGTATACCTTCAGACTTTGAATAGCATCATTCATCAGTTTCTCACGTAACAAGTTGATTTGTTCCTTTTCTCCCACTGAAGACTCTTTAGATGCAATGACAGTATACTGACTATTGTCAGCCCGAGCTCTGCCTAAAAAGATAAAACCATGTTTCTCTTTATGCAATCACAGGACAAAAAACACATCATGGAAATACAAATGACTGAAAGTGTAATTTCTGGAATGCCAATATAAAACTGCTATTATATATATATCTTGTTTGAATCCTTGATTATTATTTTACTGTCTTACATTTGTCTAAACATTGCTTGTTAATGTAATCTGAGAAAGGTTGACAATTGTCCTCAGTCATATCATTTATTTTTTTTAAGTAATCCCTCTCAATTTATTCTCATTTTTATTTCCTACATTATTGTCTTCCTTGTATCCTTAGTTTTGACATTTCTTTTTTTGTTGTCTTATTCAAGTTTTCTTTGCTTTTAGATTCAATACTACGAAAATATTTCGTCCTTTTCAAGATTTCAATACGACAAACGCTTAGTCATTTAATAATCTTATCACAAAATAAAACATATAGGAATAAACCATTGAAAATGACAAAATCGTTATATTTCTGCTACTTTCAAAAGATAAACAATCTTACCTCGTGCTTGAACCATGGCAATTTCATTCGTATTATAATCATATTGGATAACCATATTGCACTTTGTCACATCCAAGCCTTCTTGAGCCACTGATGTTGCTACTATGATCTTATGTTTTCCATCTCGAAAACAAGTCATTACATCTGTTTGCTGGCTTTGGGTCATGCCTAACAGAATAAAAATCACACATGAATAAGCCTACGAAAAACGTTTAAATATCCTAAATAACGATTCACTAATTTCATGATCCCGTTGTATGAGTAAAGTTCACTACAAACATTGGAAATTATTATGTTCAAAGGGATAAAAATGTTTTTCTCATGAATCAGATGGCTCATAAAGTCTTCAAGATTAATATTGATGCTCTGAATAATGTCTATTACCTCCCCTCTCAGCAGATGCTCCTGCTCCAACCATTTTCCTGGGATTCAACCCCTTTATGTCTTGGGTTTCTCTTATCCAACGTTCAAGGGCATTTGCAAGCTCACGAGTCTTCACAAACACAATTGCTCTGGAGTCTGAATTTTCTTTAAAACACTCACGGATCAGGTCATGGAGAATATTCAACTTTGGGTTTTTGGAGTCAGTGCCATGATTCGCCTTCTGTAAGACAGGGTTGTGTTCTAGAAGAAACATTTGAAAATCTTATGTCGTGAACAAGTTTAATGAAATTAACAGATTACCACAGACGAGAAAGAAAAAATCATAAAACACAATGCTTCGTAATGGTGTGTGTATATAGATGTTAGTACTTTATTGGTAGAGTACGATTTCCCGGGAAAGATAAGACATAATATTTTTCGTCATCTTCTTCTTCAAAGCCCGTTACATTATAAATTCTAACGCTTTTTACATTTTTGTCAAATAGGATTCATAATAATTTTGTTCTGTCTTCTTGTTCTTCTTCTACTTTTTTTCTTCTTCTTTATGTTATGATTTTCATTTCTTTGAAATAAAAAAAATCAATTTCTTTATGCTTTATGTTATGATAATATTTATCCATATTTTTGTGTTTTCTTTCATTGTCTTCTTTATTCTTGGTTATTTGATATCTAATTTATTATTGTCATGTCTTTTGTCATAAACTTATTTTGTCTATTTTTCTTTCTTCATATGTAATATTATCTTCAAATATTGTTAATTTTTTAATTGGGTTTATAAATTATCTCCTGTCAGCATTTTCTTCTATCATGATACATGTACTACTATAAAATCTATTGTTACTAAAATTTCTAAATCTAATCTAATTTGGCAAGGGGTTCCGTAGTCGGGTACATATTATCATCAACCTCAAATATATATATATATATGGGAGAGACTACGTGGACTTCCAGATGTCTACCATGTAATTCAAATTAATGCCCAAAAAGCTCCATCAACGCCAGGAGAAGATTTAGAAGAAGAAGAAAAGAAGAAGAAGAAGAAGAAGAAGAAGAAGAAGAAGAAGAAGAAGAAGAAGAAGAAGAAGAAGAAGAAGAAGAAGAAGGGGAAGGAGAAGGAGGAGGAGGAGAAGAAGAAGAAAAGAAGAAGAAGAAGATAAAGAGGAAGAAGAAGAAGATAAAGAGGAAGAAAAAGAAGAGGAATAAGTAGAAAAAGAAGAACAAGGAGAAGAAAAAAAAAGAAAATGAAGAGGAACAAAACAAGGACAAGAACAAGAAGAAAAGGGAGAGAAATAGAAAAGTAGGATGAATAGGAAAATATGAGGAACTATAAAAAATAACGACAGGATTAAAGACAATAATGATTTCTACAAAACTGCTTGACAAAAAAAGCGTAATGAAATTCAATGAAAGTCATAAGTGAGAATATAAATCTTTTTTCCTTCCTGTTTTCAGGAATACAGCTGATCAGTAATTGTTTAATCGTTCTCATTCAATCATTGCATAATATATAAAGCATCTCTTAATCTTACTATTACTTCTAACTGGTTATCTATGCATGTTGTCTCATACCAATGTTTAATTGTGATCCAACATTTTTACTTTGCATTAAAGTTGGAGCCGGGCAGTGGACAGGTAAGCACCTTGCAGGCAGGTTTGGCCAACCAAAGGCTAAAGGAGTTAACCCTGACCGAAAACAACCTGCTGCCTTGCAGGCCAGTCTTGACTGACCAAAGGCTAAGGGAATTAACCCTGACATGAAATAACAACCTGCTGCCTTGCAGGCTGGTATTGAATGACTAAAGGCTAAGGGAGTTAACCCTGACAGAAAATAACAAGGCCTGGTAGGGGGCTTTAAGGTGGCAGCCGCAGCATCTACCTAGGGTACAGTGGGCTAATCCCCTGCTTATCCAAAACAAACCGATTCAGAGAAATAAATGCAATATAACTGACTTGATCTTTTGAAGACGAACTTGGAAACGAATACGGACTATGATTTTTGGATCATGGAATGTTAGGGCAATAAATGGAAAAGAGTTAGAATTAGTTGAAGAAATGGAAAAATGCAAAGTAAATGTTTTGGCCATTGCAGAAACAAAGCAAAAAGGACAAGGAATAGAAAATGTAGGACCGAATCATATTTTAATCTTCTCAGTAGATGTCAAAGATAGAGCTTGAGCAGGAGATAGAGCTCCTGAGCAGGAATAGGCCTCCTGGTACATAAAAGGCATGAAAAGATAATAGAAAGTTGAATATTTATAAGCCCACAGCTATTAAAGGTAAATATTAAACCAAAAGGACGAGAAATTAAATTATTGATAGCTTATGGACCAAACGAAGACATAACTAAAGAAGAAAAAGATATTCGAAAAACGATCTACAAATAGCTGTAGAGAATCTTAAACCCAAACAGGAACTAATGCTTTTAGAGATTTAAACGCTAGAGTAGGCAACAATGTAGAAACGCCAGGAGGAGTAATAGGTAAAGAAGGAGAGACAACAACTTCTCCAAATGGAGAGAGACTAATAGATTTTTGCCTAAAGAATAACATGTAAATAGCAAATATCTTTTTTCCTCATACAAAGATATCCACAAATATACAAGAGTAAATGAAGACAGGTATGAAAAGTCAATGATAGACTACATAATAGTTAACAGCTCCCTTTTTTACAGTACATTGGATGCAAGAGTAAACAAAGGAGCAGAAATATTTAGTGATCATCACCTAGTGATTGCCAAAATGAGATTACTGACTGAAGAAAACAAACAGAAAAGGAAAGAGAAGAAAGCTACTAAACTCAAAATAGAGGAACTAAATAAACCAGTAGTAAAGAGGTATACCAATCTAGGATAAAAAGATTTATCAGTGAAAGACAGATGGATCTATATGATAGCATAATAGAAGAAAAGTGGCAAATGTATAAAGAAACGCTCCTCAGCTGTACTGAAGAGGTCTATGGTAGGAAACAAATTAAAGGAGATAGGAAAAGAAC
Organism: Doris montereyensis; assembly: GCA_037039925.1. Lineage (NCBI taxonomy): Eukaryota > Metazoa > Mollusca > Gastropoda > Nudibranchia > Dorididae > Doris > Doris montereyensis. Next base: position 433,285 of record JAXRKP010000028.1, read on the forward strand.
AGCATGGTGGAATGAGAATGTCAAGACTAAGATCAAAGAAAAAAAGGATGCCTGGAAGAAATACTTACAAACAAAGAGGCCAAAGGATAGAATAGATTACGTGAATAAAAGAACTATCGCCAAAGAGGAAATGAGAAAAGCAAAACAGGAACAATGGGAAGAGCTTGGACAAAGACTTCAAGAAAGCTATCAAGGAAATCAAAAGCTGTTCTGGGCGGCAATGAAGAGCATGACAAAGACCAAAGCATGCCCAATACGACAGATTAACAATGCCAAAGGAGAAATAATGAAAGAAGACAGCCAAATCATGGAAGCATGGAGAAAGTATTTTCAACAATTACATAATCCAGAACGTATGAAACAAGGAGTAAAGGTCAATTAGAAAGAGTAACAAGTAACCCAGAAGAGACAGCTGAAAATGTAGATATATCAATGGAAGAAATCCAAACAGTTATAAGAAAAGTGAAATTAGGAAAAGCCCCAGGAGCAGATCAAGTTTATCCAGAAAGGATTAAAAACCAAGGGAGAGAGGCAGACAAACTACTACATGCAATATGCCAACAAGCATGGAAGTCAAAACAGATGCCAGACGACTGGAAAGAGGAACGATAGTACCAATACATATAAGAAAGGATCAACTATGGAATGCTCAAACTATAGAGGGATATCACTACGTAGCGTTCCAGGAAAAGTATATGCCAGGATACTGGAAATGAAACTAAGGAAAGAGGAGAGGATCAGATTGAAGAACACCAGAGTGGATTTAGACCAGGAAGAAGTGTACAAGATCACATATTTACAATTAGACAAATAATAGAAAAATTCCTTAAGAGAAACATTGACTTGCACCTGTGTTTTATTGACTTAGAAAAGGCATTTGACACTGTGAGGAGGGACAAACTATGGCATTCCTTAAAAGAACACAATGTAGAGCAAAATTTAATAGAAGCCATTAAAAGTTTTTACAATAAACCAACATAATGTGCAGTGAGAGTAGCTGGAAACGTATCTACAGAATTTGAAGTAGATATAGGAGTAAGACAGGGTTGTATCCTAAGTCCTCTTTTGCTTATCACATTTATGAATTCAGTCGCAAAGGCATCTTCAAAAATTAAGAAACTGAATATAGGTATGTGGAAGCTCAAACCAGTAAATGTATCAATGCTTTCATTTGTCGATGATATAGTTCTGTTTGGAAAATCAGAAAGTGACCTTCAGTCGAATATCAATATTATGAACAATGAACTAAATAAAAAGAGGAATGAGAGTAAATGCAAAGAAAACCAAAACAATGCTAGTAACTAGGAAGCTAAAACAAAAAATCTTAAATTGGGCAGGGAGAATTTAGAAGTTCAAAGCTACAAGTACTGAGGAATAATGATTAACTCAGAGGGAAAATTAAGAGAAGAAGTCAGAGAGAGAATCCAAAAAGCAAGTGCAAAATATTACCATCTAGGAAAGTCATTTGTAGACAAGAAGAATTGTCAACAAAAACCAAAATGGCAGTATACAGTACAGTTTATTGTCCTACTCTCCTCTACGGCAGTGAAACCCGGAACTTAACTTAGATAGTAGAGAATACAGTTGAGTATAGGCAGCTGAAATGAAATATCTAAGAAGAGTAGTAGGGAAAACTAAAAGAGACAAAATCAAAAACACAACAATAAGAGATCAAACCAAAGCAGATGGCATAAAAACTAAGATAGAAACAAATCAATTGAGATGATATGGGTATGTAAACAGAATGAATGACAATAGAATAGCTAAATCAGTATACAGTGCTAAAGCCCAAAGTAAAAGACCAAAAGGCAGACCTTGGACAAAGTGGGAAGAAGATTTAAGAGGCATTGAAGCATAGAAATTTAACATTTTTGGAAGGAAACAGAAAATGCCAGGACAGGGCATCCTGGAGAAAGATTATCTTGGGAAACTGAACCCATACACCGAAAGGTAGAATGGGAACTGCTAAAGAAAGAAAGATTAAAGTTGGAGATTCCTGTATCAATCAAACTTGTTGACTGTTTCTTTGATAGTATAGTCAAGAGTGCCCTATCTTGAACAAATTCCCTACTGTGTTCGGCACAAACTGAGCTACTGCATCGCAGAAACCAGGCGATAAATAGCAAAATGGCAAACTTTCATAGAAAACAAGCTTCTTTTCTCTTCCTGATTACATTTATAAGCTCTTCCTCGGTAAACAAATGTCAGCAGCATATAACCATAATAAAATTGTTTTAACAGATAAAACAGCTAGCAAATGGGTCATCATTTTTTACTTTTCAGATAGGTAGGCCTAGAAGCTGTGTAATTTCTTGTAGCATTGTGCCGAATAATATTAATCGCTACGACTTCGTCACTTCATCCTACCTTCCAATACCAAGATAACATTATTAACATATAAATTAACATATCATAATCAAATAAATACATGCATATAAAATAAAGGAAAATTGAAGATTTAGAGGCTATGGTGAAAACAAAATATGACATACTTTCAAACAACTCATGCAATTTAATTTCAAATGATGTAAAGGTTTCGCCTTGATCTTGCTCCACTGACTTGATTTTTTCCAGCAAATACTGCAAAGCATCTTCAGTTCTGCAGTCTTCATTAACAGTGAGGGAATTGTAACAAATCTATATTGAAAATATCGATGAAATGAAAAAGTAAACCTTTATCATAAATGACCATTTTTATGGATATCCTATGACACCCCCAAGTCCAAGCAGTAGTCTATGCAGACTCGCCAAGACCGAAAAAGTTCAAACCAGCTACTTCAACAAAAAAGATCATGTGTACCGTGTTCTGAGATTGACATGGAATTTTTTGGTAGACTCATTGCCTCAAAGGATCACAATAAAATCTTAAGTGTACTGCGAAGCCTTAAAAAAATTGAGACAAGCAATTCCAACAAGAGACAAGAAATGCACACATTTGCTTCATAACAAGGCTAGGCCACACACGGCTATTTATGTATAAAATAATGATAATTTCCTTTGGATAGGAACAATTCAATCATCTACTTTACAGTCCTAACTAAGCATCAGTGGCTATCACCTGTTCATACACTTGAAAAGATTTCTGGCTAGCCAGCGCCTCGAATCGGATGAAGAGTTGCAAGAAGAAACATACAATTGGTTTCAGTCACAGGCGCACAATTTCTACGAGGAGGGTATACAAAAGCTTGTGCCATGCTATAACAAACATCTGAATCTTGGAGCGGACTATGTAAAAACGTTGTCAAATGTATGTAGTTGTGATGAGCGTTTCCATTTTAAAAATAATATATTTTCTTCATAAAAGCAAAACCGCCCTCACTTTGTGGACACATCTCGTACACTGATGCAAAGGAAATAAACACAGGGCCTACATAATACACAGATACATACATACATACATACATACATACATACATACATACATACATACATACATACATACATACATACGTACATACACACATACTAATGTATGTATATATTAAAGCTATATTATGTGCTCAAATAATATATAGTGGTCTCCACCTGAGAGGCCAATCATTGGAAGACAACAAAATGCGGCCTTTTAGCCGGAAGGTCTGTTAGGTGAGTACTGAATACATTGGGGTGTAGACTAGATAATCATTACTTAACCTTTAACGGTCAGACTTTCAGTCTTTAAACTCAAACTCAAAACAAGAGGGAGGAGGATGTAAAATAAAGACTAGGAAGAACAAAGCAGTGTACATTTCTAGAAAATTTTATTCCTCTTCTGTTTCTATTGATCATAACACTAGATAGCCGTTGCATTAAACATTAAAGCCTAATTCAGTTTTAATCCAGACCATCATTAGTCCTTTATGACTGAAAACATGCTACTAGTTTGCATCCATATGGTGGTGACTTCCATTCGATTAAGATGTTCCAATCACAGGGACTGCTCTACAAGTCTCACGGTGCAAACCATAGATGTCAATCATCTCTGGCGTCAACACCAAAGAGTCTAACGTTGGCTAGGAGTGGCTAGCAGAGATTCTAGTATTTTCTAGGCCTTCAACTACAACATGATGTAGATCTACTATGACGTGTTCCAGATAGAGAGAAATGTGGCATTGCTAATCTGAATCTGAATTTTCGTCATTGATATTAACAGACCATTTGGCCTTTCGACAAAAGAAAAACCTGCCCTTTAGCCGGATTGAAGGTTTTTGAAGCAATGATAATTGAAGAGAAAAAAATCTGTTATTCGGGAAAAAACAGCCCCTAAGACTAAGATGGAGCTTTTAGAGCAGAGAGTAATTGAATAATTTAATTTAAATCTTCCTTATAGGAGTTATGTTGTCTTCTAGCTATCTGTTATAGATTCAGGCGACAAATAAGACCTTTATCCTCATTTTTCTCCAAGTTATTAACATTGTTTCTTTCAGGTTATACAAGTATCTCACTATCCTAGCTGTGAACTGGATTTGGATTTAGACATAACAGATAATTAGTCCTATACTTTAATTTGTCTATTTAAAAAGAAATCCTTCCTACCATTCAATCTTTCCCCTTACTTAATCTTCTAAACACAAACACATGTTATAAAAGGGGAGTAAAACTAAGATATCAAGAAATCAAAATACAAAAGAATCTGTCAGAGTATTGAGTCTGATTGAGGAGACAAACAGAATGTATAATGTTACACAATGACGTATCATGATCTTTAGGGTCATAGATCTAAGAAGAAAAAAGTATTTCACCGTATTTCTATGACGCATTGCCCTTTTTCATTTTGTCATGTTGGTCAAGACACTGCAACTGTTACTCAGCCTTCCCGCCAAAAGTTAACCTTATAATAACTGTTTGCTATTTACGCCACAACCACAGTATAGAGTCCCTTTTAAATATACTTTTTATCATTGTTAAAGTCACCTTGATGGTCTTTACGTTATTTCAGTTGTTTTGTTTACATGTACTTGTCATTCCCTTCGGGCTGTAATGTGCCTAGGCCTATGTTATTATCAGTGTTTTCTATTGAAAGGAGCGCTTTTATCATGTCACTCATTACCAAAATAAGGTTTTTATAATCTATATGCTTGACCTTAATTGCCTGGTCCATGAAGAAGTCATGTTTATTTCTTGGTTGTCCATGTGTGAATAGATCTCTACACAGTATCAGATCTTTGCTGATTTTACTCCATGTTTTGTTTTCATGATGAAATCCTTTACGACATGCTATTGTTTTTGTTATTATTTCCTTTATTTTTACAGTAGACGGTAGATTTTACAACGTAAGGCGCCCACATTGGGGCCATAGAATGTACTATTGCATATTCTATCCAATTGGTGCCTAATGTGGGGCCTGTCATAACGAACTTACCACATTAAGGTTCAAAGATTCTGCAACGTGAGGCGCTCATATTGGGGTCATAGAATGTACGTTGCGTATTCTATCCCATTGGTGCCTAATGTGGGGCCTGTCACAACAAATCTATCATTGCATTGGCGCCCAACTATCACAACGTGGCTTGTCTCGCGAATTTTACAACGTTCACATAAAAGATCACCCACACTGAGAGAAGACACATTTAAAACTGTATTCAATTCATCATTCTTTTCACTGTCATTAAGTTGCACACACACATTATATTGTCCCTTTCGTTATCAATAACCATTACTGTCTCCACTGGATACTCTGGACAACCTGGACACTCTGGACACCCTGGATACCCTGGTGACAAGCAATGTCAGAAGGAAGAGAAGACAAAATATACACACAGCAAGAAGAGCATGAAATACAGTAGCATCCAGAGTTGAATCCATCGTATGGAGTTGAGCCACACTTCAGACAGTACAGAACATCGGTCATACTCTCAATCCCAAAGTTTGAACTACGGCCAATCAATAGAGGCAGGATGAGCATGCTTCCCCAGAAGCTATTATTACCAGTGCAAAGCATTCGGGAAGAGGACAGTCAAGATGAGCAAGAGGACGAAGAATGAAACAGCCACTGAGCCAGTGTTTCAACTCAATTCATCATAGAAGAACATGTATAATACGAAGGAGCCACAGTGGAGTGAAGTCAAAGGCGAAATATGACAATAAGTGACAACTCCACTAATAAAGACAGAGCAAACACGTGACGTTTCGGGTATAACCCTTCGTCAGACAACAAACGAGAAATATTTAGAATCTAGATCTAAGTAATACCTCCGGCATCACACAATGTGATGTCAGAAGAAAAACATAAAGGAGAAAGAAAGAAAGAAAAAGGCAGTGATCTTAAGATGTAGATCTGTATAGTGTATGTAGCTGTGCAAAATTCAAGTTGTTACTATGGAGGCTAAGAGAAAAAGGATCTTATCCAATGCTTCCTCATTAACTGGCATAACCCACACTATAACCACGTAACTTATTTAATCACGAGACCTATGACAAGTAATAATACAAATTTGGATGTGAAAAAAAGCCTCATCCAATGGGACCAATGTGTGAATAAATCAGTACGAATCTTATAACTCCTTCAATTCATAATCCTCATGTTAAAATCAAGACAACAGACAGACAAGGATAAAGATCCATAGCCAGATTGTTTTGTTTTTGGAAAAATCATCAGCTGTACAAAAAAATTAACACGAGAATAAGGGAAACCTGGAAACCATTATGATCTTTAACACTGAGGTAGTGAGCACGCGGATGGGTTGACCGTCTCTCGCCATGAAGACCTGAAGTCACATTAGATACGGTCAGTACGGCAATAAAACTGTTCCGCATTTTATAATACTTTGGAGAAAAAGATACCTGCAGGTGTCGTTGAGACCGGGCATTTAGGTGAAAATTTTGGTTTTCAAACGGGCATTTAGAGTTAGAGTTAGATTTATATAGAAAAAATTCGGTTTCACTGAGATTGCAGGCATTTAGGCGAAACGGACATTTAGGCGGCGGGCATTTAGGCGGTCACTACTGTAATAATGAAACAGCCAGTGTTTCAACTCGATTCGTCATAGAGCATGATGTAACAAATCGTATCGAAGTTTCTCAGACCGTCTGGATTTTCCTGGGTTTGATTAAAAATAGCTGGGCTTGCCCCTGGTAGGAGACTTATGTACAGAGACAGATGTACGAGAATGTAGTGTTATTCCACCTTCGTGTTATGCCAGCATCGTGAATTTGCTTCACCTCATTGATGGATTGTTGACTGTGAGTATAATAAATAGCCTTGTTATAATTATTAATCAAGCCTTGGTGTTATTAGATTGTTTACGTCAACATCTAGATCTAGAGTGCACTGCCTTGCTCCATTTATACCTTCGTATCAGTCACTAATAATGAGTAATGTCAGTAGCTAGTCAATTAAATATTGATTTAAACAATGTTTCTGCTGCAGCTAGTAGAATAAAATAAGTTCATAACGCTCAGCTGAGAATGATCAACATATAATTAATATGACACAGGGCCCTATTCTCATGCAAAATGGTGGATTAACTAAACAAGATGTATTTCCATGGCAATAGCCCAAAGAGAAAATTTACGACTTAAAACCATTAAAAGCTAACATCTATCAGTTTTTAGTGTGTCTCAAAATTCAAATGGAACAAAATTCTATTAGTTAGGCTGAAATAGTTTTATCAAGCCCATTGATGAAAGCGTTTTTACTTACACAATCCCTTCCATTTTGTATAAAGAGTAGTTCATCTAAATAAAGTATGTCTCCTGTGACATTACCCAAATTGTAGCTTATGCATCAAAACCCATCAAAATCTTCTCTTCAAAAACCTGTTCTCTTCTAAATTTCTCAAATTGCAAATCAAACTGAAAATATATAAAAACAAGTCAAAACATCTTTTGCCACACATCCTCTGTGTTTTCTTATATTTTGATTTACGGAAGTACATCAAGTTAATATAAGGCTCACCAAAGTGATGATAGTCTCCAAAATAAAAAGCAAAATTTCAGCTGTATTCAGAATCATATATTGTCTGAGAATCTTTCATTTTTAAATTTGACCTTTCATAATATTTTTTGTCCACCTTGAGCACATTTACCACGGTATAACTATTATGAAATTGCCTTAAATATGCCCTGTTTTCCATCGATGAATATGAAATCATTTTGACCTAGGCGTTTTCTTTATAAAATTTACCTCCAAGTACCTCCGTGCTGACTCCAGTGCCCTTCTTAGATCACTATCCTTAATTCTGGCAATTTCTTTGAACAACTTTGAGGTCCATTGAGAATATGCCTGGGACGAACGTCTCATCAAATTTGGCATCTGAAGTGTTAAGTCCGTCCTATTTGCTTTCTCTGATCATCGAAAATGATAGCGAAGAAAATCACTTTACAACAGTGTCTCTAAAAAAAAAATATACTAGTTCCTAAAATGAACTAGATCAAACCAATGTGTTCTTGAAAATTGAGTTATTGTATTATTGTATCAAAATTGTATCAAAATTGAAATAAAAGATACATACCTCAAAGTTTAATTTCTCTTTAACAATTACTTGATTAAATGCCTAACTATGTTTGTTAGGACTCCTAGCTCTAAGATTTTTTGTTTAAGGAAATTAACCCTTGTAAGGCTGACCTGCTGACTAACCTCAATATCAATCGATAATTTCGTTTCACTGTGTACAAGGCTTCCGCATTTGGCACCGAGAATTTTCTTGCCCCGCTGACGAGGCTACTGCACTTGAAAATGACGTACCAGTAATTTGTGTGACTGTTTTTGACCTTCGTTGATTTAGGTGACATAGCGGGCAATTCCTTTTGTTATTGTTATTGTCATCATGTTTAGATTGCATTGTTTACTAACAATAACATCTATTACAGCCTACTTTTATTGAACATGAAGAGGAATAATACTGCAGTTGGCTGATAACTAATGAAGAGGAATAGAAATAGATATGAAAGGCCTAATACTAATTGATAGAAAACGGGTCAGGACTGAGAAATCTTAGAAACAAATAAACATTAAACAATGGTGCAATGACCCATCGCGCAATTTCCATCAACAGAACATGTGGCTACATGGTCAGGCTTTGCTCCAGTCATCAATAATAGCATAGCTGGCTGTGTTGAATATTATGTAGCAGAGTTTCAATGAACAACATTTATTTTTATTTTTACGGGAATCATTTTCATCCTCACATCTAAATAAAATGATGGAACAATAATACTAATACTAGGGGAAACGTCCAACCGCCTTTCGCTAATCCCATGACCGAGTCCATTGTACATAAGTAACACAACCCATGATGAAAGTAACAGGCCCTCTGGTTTATTGCTTTCACAAGTGTGTACCGCCCTAGCTGTGGCAACATGCTCAATCCCAGACCTAACACCTCTCCTCAGCAAAATGCTTCCCATACTTTTAAAAACTCCCTCCCTACCCTATGTCTATCACTAGTATCACTCTCTCTTCTCCTTTACAATGACATGAGTGGCCATCGTTTTGCATTCTTGCTGTTCCCTCCCTACAGTTTAATAGTAATCCTCCTCCTCCCAAACAGCCCCCACCCCTTATGCAATCCAGTGGTTTTCCATATCTTCCCCCCACTTCTTGATGTAAGCCTCCCTCCTAAGTCCTTTCTATACAGTAGAAAGATAGACTTTTATAGTTTCTAATGTCTATACACTTCAAATAGCCACCCTTCCTCTTGTCCAGATACCACATGTCATCATGACCATGTGAAATGATCTGTTTGAGACATCAAAATCCCTTTGTTGCCGGTTCTGAACTCAAATGAAAGCTTCAACTTTCCCTCGTACTTTCAACACTACAATCTCTTCATTCTAATGTGAAAAAGAGGTGGAGATATATTTTGATGTATGTGACGTCGACATTATAACCATTGACACAATCACTCCCCCCCCCCCCCCCCCCCCCCGATTGGTCACCCCTGAACATAGTTTCTTTCTATTGACTGAAGGCCACGCCCTCCATTCAGGCTGACCTGTGTGCAATGTGATTGGCCACTGATATCTTTTATTTGTATTAATCACTTTTTCTTACTTGTGGGTGGAGCTTGTTACTAAAATAATTGACATCTGTCCAGAAGTTTCATCTGTCATACAAAGAAAGGAGTCTTTGGTTTTGTCCACTTTGCAGAAAGTCCACAGCCTACATTTGAGATAGAGCTCCTATGTGTTTTTGTATCTCTTTATAAGAAATATATCAAGTGTGTGTTAGATTCAGAATGAACTATCACTTTCACTCCTTTAAAAGAATAGACTTTCTCTGCTTGGAGTGTCTTGGGTGATCAGGGCAGTTGGCCAACATAGAGGCATTCCCAAAACCCGTCCTTGAATGCACTGCAATGCAGTTATACGGGACCCGCGACTTACACCCTGCCTCGCTGAAAAGCCGGGAGTGAAGCAAATGTACAGGACCCGTCATTAGTGTAGGTGTGCTTAGAGTGTTCAGCAGGAGGCAAATATACAGGACCTGCCAGATAATGGTTAAGGGTTAACAAAGACATAAGAAAAATTCAATTTCTTTTTGTTAAGTCATAAATATCTGTAATGCAAGCTTTTTAAAAGTTTATGATAGTGTCTTGGGCAAATGCTTAATCCTGTTCGCCTCACTTAATTCCAGTGTAATTGAGTGCCTATCCTTAGGCAGACGAGCATATTGACAATATGCTACTGGGAGGAAAGAAAATTCTTCCTCAAACAATTGGGCGAGACAGGAGTGGGTAGAATTGGGGGAAAGAAAGCTTAAACCAAAAAGGTCCATTATATATTGAATACTATTGACTTAGAAATGTTAACGTCCTTTTCTTTTCTTTCTAGTCATCCTACTTATTCACATAATGTTAAAATCTACATTATAATATATGTAAATATAATGTGTTTTTATCTATTTCAACTTCTTGCAATAGTTCCCCCCCCCCCCCCCCCCCCCCTCCCCACAAAAAAAATGTTTCTGTAATGTTTAGATTTGCATTATTGAATTTTGTAGCTTTCGTTGAATACTAACCACAAAGTTGGTACATATCGTCCTCAATCTTCTTCATGATAACTTCCATCAGACTTTTGAATTCATCCTCTTCTCTTGATTGACAAGAAAGAATGGCTTTAGAAAAAAGAGGAACACATCGTGAGCTTATTTTGTACAATAAGTTCAATAGCAAGTCTCTTTCTGCACATACAGAGGAAACAGTGAGGATGTTAATTTTAATTTTGAGGATAAATATTAGTTTAAAGTTTGCAGTACAAAAAAATAGAAATTAAGCTGCAATTGGGTCATAATGACAGAATCCCAAAGCTGTTTATTAAAACAGACTAAAAATTTACAAACTCAAGTCCTGATATATATAATATACATCACACAAATCATTCAACACCATTCAACACCATTCAACACCATTCAACAATGCTACCTCTGAAATTTAAACTTGAGAGACTCAATGTGATATTAAAATCGCAGACAACTTTAAACCAATATGAATTTCTCAGTTACAGTAAATCTGGCACAAAATTCCATCTTCCATGACCATTTATTAGCATAGAATTAGAATCATTTATGCAACATTTTGTCTTGTATTATACCTCTTAAAATGTTGAATGGTTTTAGCTCTACTACTTTTGTCCCCCCGAGTATAACTTATAAGTATAAACATTTCAGTGAAGGCTCTTGACTGATTTAGTTTTTTAAAAGTTAATGTAGATGTTGGCTGAAATGGCAAGTATCACACTTACTCTATGCGTAAGGTGGTTTTAATCTATGTGGCAATGGGGGAACTCAATAAATCCATTAAGTACCAATTAGATCCCCCTCTTCCCCCCTCCAAACCGTATGAACGCCAGAGTTTGATTATCCCTGAAAGGCATCTTTTTTAAATTTTTGGTTGGAGAAATTTAGGACATCAGTCTTTATGGGCTGACATCCATTTTAATTCTCAACGGAGGACAAGGAAAGTAACCGCCAGACTTTAGCAGCCCTTCTCCATGTTAGGGTGTGTCTCATTATAAGCACACTCCTGGCCAGCCATTTAGGGGGATCAACTATTTACGAGCGCTAGGTGTCAAAATCCGTAAGTAATATAAGAAAACATTTCACAATATGTCTAAGCTCTAACTCTTGGGATCCATAAAAAGTAATAATGAGTGTGTGAAAACTGGAAGTAAATTAATATCCGGTCTCATGAAGATGATCCTCCAATTTAAAAAAAAAAAATTTAACAATCAATTAATGAAAAAAATTATATAAAAATTAATCTTTCAATATATCAATAATATTAATTTTTAAAAACTCAACTTTTCCCATTAAACGACAATTTACAAAAATACAAGGTAATTCCAAATAGATATTTTATAAGCATAAAACCATAAAGTAAAAAATAAGTCAATAATAAATAAACTGTAACATAGAAAATCTAAGATTACTTTTCATTTATAAATGCAAGAAAACACAATAAATATTTTAAGAAGGCAAGAAAGAATGAGAAAGAATGAGAGAATAAATAAATAAATAAAAAAAGAAAGAAAGAAAGAAAGAAAGAAAGAAAGTAAGAAAAACTAAATAGGAAAAAAATAATAATGCATAATTAACTAAACAGTTGATATAGAAAGAATAACAATTTTGATTTCTTATACAGACTAAATACCCATGGCCATAATGCCTGTTTCTCCTTAATACCCGCAATTTCAGCGAAATCAATTTTCCCCCGATATAAGTTGCCCCTCTAAATACTTGTTTCAAAACCAAGATATTCCCTAAATGTTCGGTCTCAATGGCAACTGCAGGTGTAATCTTCTCCAAATTATCCTTAAGTACGTTCGTGATTGATAACAAAATTCTTTTTAATTTTACATGTACATGTAATCTCATCACTAATACTAAAAGGGCTAATTTATGCCTATTTGCCATGCATTGTAACCACCCTCTATATGCCTATCTAATGTACTGTACTGTAATAAAAGAGGACCAGTCTTCTCTTTTTAGCTCCACCTACTGTACCACACACCCTTTGTCCCACAGGATCACTGGTTTGTTGCCAGGCAATTGGAATTGAGCTGTCTTCCGGACTCTGCTGTCTGCTCTTTCCTTTATGTCGTAAGTTACCTAATGTTTTTAATTGACTGGGTATGCATTGAGTTGGGAAAGAGATAAGAACAGTTTTATTGCTCCCCTGTCTCACAGTGGCCATACCCATCGTGTCTTCAGGTATTAATGGTAATTGATGGTCCAACTATTGAGCGCTCATCACCTAAGTGTTAAACAACTTAATGGTTTCCAGGTTTCCTTATTTCTCGCATTTAATTTTTCGGAAAACTGAGGACTTTTCTAAAACGAGCAATCTGGTTATCCTTGTTGGTCCATTATCTTAATTTTAAGATGAGAATTATGAATCAAAGGAGTTATAATATGTGATTCATATCAATTTTTTTGCCCTGGCTGATTTTCCAATAAAGTCTGTGTCGCCTTAATGCCCGTTTTTTCTGCTTCCTAAGCCATGGGCTTTTAGATGATAACTACTGTAAAGCAACTTTAAGCAAAAAGGTTTGAAAAAAAGAATCTTATGAGGGAATCACAGTTCAAAATTTGCCTTCATATTTTATACCTGAAGTAAATTGAACACATATCTTCCTTCTAAAATTTGAACTATAATCAAACCTAGTTCAAAATTGAAAATGGATGGCTGATTTACATGTTTTAACAGATATACTTCCACTGGAAATATGACTTAAGAACAGGCTTAAATTAAAAAAATTATAAATAATAGGAACTTGACATACACATTTTTTTCACACAATTTCTATCAATGTAAAAGATCACTTCGGGCATCTAAACCCATACATCGGAAGGTAAAATGGGAACTGATAAGAAAGCAAGAAAGATATTCTTGGAGACTCACACAACTATTGTGTTAAGAAAATTGACAAAAAATATTCTAAGAATCTAAGCTCTCAAAGAGGATAAACTAACTGAATTGAACCACTCAAAATGCATTGTGCTTCTTACGCATGCATAATCAACTCTACATAAAAACACATAAGCAATCACAAACATTACAATCAAAATCACTGAGGGCTGGACCGGATATGAGGGTTATAACGTATAAAATACCCGATACTCCCAATGATGTCATTTATAGACAGAAAAAAACAAGGCGACTTAAAACCTCATAATCTTTTAAGGACAATCCTTCTCAGAAAAAGAAAACTCTGACTTTTGAACAATAGATAAAGCAATCTGTTAACAAAATTCCAAATTCAAAGCTAGCTTTCCATGATGTCAGTTGAACCCGCAATCAACAGTTCTGTCCTAAACACACTCACTTGTTACAGAAACAGTAGCAAAGGGGGCAAAAATATGAGCAAAGACATCAAATGACTTTTAAATGAATAGCAATTATGAAAGCTGAAGAGAGCACTGACAGAGGCACAACAGTTCTAAACATCAAACTTGAGAGATCATAACAATTTAGGAGACTGGGAAACTAGTAAAATCAGAGCAAAAGGAATTGATGAATTCTCAGATGTGGAAAACAACATAAAAAGAAGAATCTTACCACTATAAAAAAGAAACTCAAAATTAAGCAAAATTTGATTGTAATCACTATTATGATCCATAGCAAATAAAATGGAGGCACAAATGTACCAATTATCACAGACAAACAAGGACAACTTATGATGACATAAAAAGAATAAGGAGTACGATGGACTGGATGTTTCAAGGTGGTACTGAATAACCTACCACCACCGCCTACGGAGGTTTACATCCCAGAAGCAAATAACAAGCTCACATGAATGTTCATAAGTCCTGAGCATGTTTTTCTACATTATTTGATATAGACAATTTTAACCACTACCATTGTACTTGGCATGTCTAAATTAGTTGAAAAAGATTTTTAAATTTTTTTATTATCATATGGTTGCCATAGGAACCATATCATCTTGGATTTTCAATGCGAAAATAACAACAACTTCATTTCATATAGGCCTTTTCAGTTATAAACAAAAATTGGCTATAATTTTTGCACACACGTTATTTGGTTCAATATCTAAGCTCACATAGTAGCTTTTATGGATAAATGAAACGTTTTCATTTTATCAATTTTTTGAAAATGCATACGGCAACCTTTCCGATTTTTGGCAAATTTAATCACACAAAAATTCGTTTTGCAAAAATTTGAAGAGATATCGAAAAAAGCTACTGAAGAAATTTTTCATTATTTTATAGATGTTTTATATACCAAATTTAGGGGCAATCGGACAGTAAATAAAAAAAAGTAGATCGCAAATCACTGTCAAAAAGTAACATTTTGAGAAAATCGCATTTTAAACAATTTTTTCCGTTATTTTAATGTGTTTTCGCTTATAAACCTAGAAAAGAATAATATAATACTTTGAAACATGATACAATCGTGAGAGGCTATCAAATACTTCATGTCGACCCTATTTCAACTGCTCCAGATCCCTTATACTCATGTCTGGATGGCATTTTTCTTAAAACAGGTGCGCAGAATGTTTCCCAATCTTATTGACATTAATTCATCAAAAGTAAATTCTTCAGATAGCATACTTTGTGGTAAATAAAATGAGTACCAACTTGATATACTTTAGACAAAATTTCAGGCTTTTATGGTACAGCCGATGTGTTGAAGGTGAGGCTGGTATCATTTCTAAAAAAAGCGTATAAAATGAAAGAATCGAATCAGAGCCTTTGTTATGGTATGAATGTCAAGGGGATGAACTGCTCCATTCAGTAGTACAATAAAAGAGATTTGGCCCATTTGCGGTAAAACTACCTTCTCTGGGACTAGGTGTCGATCAACCTACCTGGACCAGGAGGGTAGATTTTGCTCGAAAAAACATGAGGCAATTTTTCAACGGTTGGCGGGGCTCAAATTCGAACCCACTACCTCTTGGATGAGAGGCCGACACCTTGCCTCTGGACTACCGGGTCCCCGCGAGGATAGGTATAAAGTCAAAATTTTGACTTAAATTACCCTAACACTGACTGAGAAGATGGCAGTAAAAACCCGTATATTGGCGGCTAATCGCCAAATGTGGCAACACTAAGGTCACTTGGTTTCTGCCGACACCGCTCGTTGCCTTGGCCCATCGCTGTGTGACGTACAAGGCGTTGTACGTTAGTGTGTATGTAAACATGCGCACAAGCGTAGGAAGAGGAAAAAAACAAAAAACTGGTCATTTTGATGTATGTTTTCCCAACAGTGCATATCTAAACCTAGATTTATAATCCTCTTTACGTTAGTAACAATGCCAGAGACTGTCGAAAGAGTAAGGGGCTGCTACAACAAGGGAAACCGTCTAAAGCATTTGTTTTGGTTTATTTTCTTCTCGAAATGTAGCTTTTCACACTAAAATTCTATCTTCTCCGACATTCACCGAACGATTTGTATTATATTTGGCACACACGTTCCTCTTGTCAAAGTTAATAGAACGACGTCGGTTTTTTTTTATATCTTGTAAACTTGTTGAGAAAAAAAAAAAATAATTCTGTAATAAAAATGCGGGTTTTGTATTTTCATGGTACAGTGGAACACGTTTAAACTGAAAGTGACGGGACCGGTCAATGTATTTTGGTTTAGAGGTCTTTTCGGTTTAGCGCTAGTCCCTCGGAAATGACGTTCGGTAAAGGGAAGTAATAATGTACAAAAACATTTCTAGAGTTGTCTCCCTTGACGTCATGAACACGGTGTGACCTGCCGTAGACCCTATGATGCACGTTTGTCTTCATTTATGTTTAGTTGTTTTTTTGTTTTTTTCAATTTTGTTTCAGAAAAACAAACAGAATTCGGAATTCCAAGTTTCCGGCATATCTCACTTTTACTCTGTTCCCCCCGTCAACCTCTTTAATCAACTGTTACTTAAACTGCAGGGTATACGCATTGTGATTTCTTTTCGACATGATTTTCGTAATTATGGATGGAATTTATAGTCACAGGTTGTAGTGCTACCGAAGAGCAAAGCAAGAAACATCCGCGTGGCTGAAGATTCGATTGTGGAAAGGAAGAAATTACAATCGTCAACACGCACGGTGTACACTCGCATACACACCGCTTACACATTCGTGATGGAATGCCGTCGCGTGTGGCTGTAATCAGTGACAGTGCAGTGAACCAGAATCTATGACGATCACTGATCGGTGCCACAAGATAATTTGCCTCTCACACTCTCGCGCACTGTGCAGCAGCCATTGACCGTAGCATCACGCCACCCATCTCCCGCCCCCCCCTCCCACTTTCTCTCTTGCGTGTGATTGTACACATGTATAGTGTATAGCCTAGTAATTGTAACCTTCATGGATGTCTTGAACTAGCACGGCAAAGATGTAGGTTGACTTTTTGGACCGCAACTCAGCGAATTTTTATTTCGGTTTAGCGGTAGGGCCATTTCAATTTATCGCTATTTATTTAACAAAGACAAAAGAGAAGAAAAGATCGGGATTCCAAATCCTTTTGGTTTATCGATCTTTTGGTTAAACCGTTGTCGGTTTAAACGTGTTTCACTGTATATATATTATTTTTTAAATTCATAATAAAAACACTATCCAAAATATTTTTAAAACCCTGACGTCAATCTTTAGATATTGAATGGAAAAGATGATCTGCACAGGTTTTGAGTGATTTTATTCATAACTAAGGAGGAGATAGATTATGAAAATTGGCTCAAAAACCAAAAATGGCAGTCGTTTCTATGGCAACCAAGGACGCTACAAACTTTTCAATGATATAGGATCACTGTATTTTGACAGTTACTCATGTACATACTAAAAGTAAAAACCCAAACTCAAAAGCAAAAAAAAATCACTTCAGGAGAGTGTGATGGGAACTAAGAAAGAAAGAAAGAAAGAAAGAAAGAAAGAAAGAAAGAAAGCTTTTTGTACTTAATTTCTTTTCTTCAATCAGTGTAAAAAATATTACACTATCTTATGGCATTTAACTCAAGCAACGTAACTATTAAATTACTTACCATGGTCCGCAGTGTTGCTATGGCTGGACAGCTCTTTTTTGTTATTTTCAACTGTACTGATTTCAACAGCATCCAGATTTGCACTTAGTTGACGAATGTGTTTCACTGCATCTATTTCACTTTTTGCTTTACCAACACCAACAGATGCTGTGAGTCCAACAACCTTAAAGTAATATGCAAAATAAGCTGTCAAAAATTGAGTAATATCTTATTTCAATGCTGGCAACAAAAATGGTTATGAACAAAGGCAAAAGAATAAATGAATACACTGATTCAACATTGTGACCTCCATCTATACCTTTGTATTTATCCCATCTATGTTCTTAAGGAATATTATTATTCATTATTCCTCTGGACTTAAGATTTTAAATAAGATTCAAGGCATCACCACTTACCTATGCATTCAATGAATGATGAAATGAGATATAAATTATTTTGAATGCCAATGATATTTAGAATTTTGAAATGCATGACATATTGCCTATCATTTTCCTGTTCTTATGTGTACACTACAATGGGATGTCTAACCTGTTTCAGATATTCCTAATTAGACCTTGCATGATTGATCAGATCCTTCCTTTAATCATTGTGACTATTCTTGATTGTAACTTTCATTAAGTCAAGTTTACACATTTCCATAGTCACTATGACTACTAATGAGCTACTTAATTGATTAAAAATCATGTTAAAAATTCAATACTGCAATTAATAATTAACTTTTCACTAACATTATGGATGTAATCAAGTAATCATTGCGGCATTGATGGCCTAGTGGTAAAGCTGCTGGACTTATGATAATAGGGTCCCAAGTTCGAATCCTAGCAAAACTTTCTTGGGAAAGACACATAACACTCATTTTCCCTACACTACCCAGGTGCAAATGGGTACAAGCATTAACTAGCTTGGGAGTAAAAACCTGTGTCAGACTAGCGTCCTGTCCAGGGGGTGATTTTAATCACCTGTTCTGCTTTACACTACTGAAACCAGGATAAGATGCTGCTCTATGGGTCAGAATGGCCTTGAAGGAACTTTACTACTAAAGTAATCACTGACCATCAAACTATCAACGTACTTTGCTTTCTCAGCTGGCTTGGAGGTGTTAAGCATAAATAAATCAAAACGAAAAATGAAAACATTTTTCAACATTAATGTTAATGTTACTTTCCAGTGACCTATTCAAGTGCAGTGGACAGGTAAGCACCTGTACAGGGAGTAGATGATCCCACCCTCCACGAGTCTCCTGCTGCCTTGCAGGCTGGTATTGAATGACTAAAGGCTAAAGGAGTTAACCCTGACAGAAAATAACAAGGCCTGGAAGGGGGCATCAAGGTAGCAGCCCCACCATCTACCTAGGGTACAGTGGGCTTATGCCCTGCTTATCCAAAACCAAACTGATTCAGAGAAATAAATGTAATATAACCTGCTTGGTCTTTCAACAACGAGCATTAAAACGAACACAGCGTGTGATTTTTGGAACGTGGAATGTTAGGGCAATAAATGGAAAAATTCAAAGTAGATATTTTGGCCATTACAGAAACAAAGAAAAAAGGACAAGGAATAGAAAATCTAGGACTGAATCATATTTTAATCTTCTCAGGAGTAGATGTCAAAGATAGAGCTAGAGCAGGAATAGGCCTCCTAGTGCATAAAAGGCATGAAAAGCTAATAGAAAGTTGAATATTTATAAGCCCACAGCTATTAGAGGTAAATATTAAACCAAAAGGACAAGAAATTAAATTATTAATAGCTTACGGACCAAAAGAAGACGCAACTAAAGAAGGAAAAGATATCTTCGAAAACGATTTACAAATAGCTGCAGAGAATCTTAAACCGAAACAGGAACTAATGCTTTTAGGAGATTTAAACAATAGAGTAGGCAACAATGTAGAAACGCCAGGAGGAGTAATAGGTAAAAAAGTAGAGACAACAACTTCTCCAAATGGAGAGGGACTAATAGATTTTTGCCTAAAGAATAACATGAAAATAGCCAACACCTTTTTTCCTCATAAAGATATCCACAAATATACAAGAGTAAATGAATACAGGTGTGAAAAGTCAATCATAGACTACATAATAGTTAGCAGCTCCCTTTTTTACAGTACATTGGATGCAAAAATAAACAGAGGAGCAGAAATATTTAATGATTATCCCTTAGTGATTGCCAAAATGAGATTACTGACTGAAGAAAACAAAAGAAAAGGAAAGAGAAGAAAGCTACTAAACTCAAAATAGAGGAATTAAATAAACTAGTAGTAGTAAAACAAGTATACCAATCTAGTATAAAAAGATTTATCAGTGAAAGACAGATGGAACGATGACAGAATAGAAGAAAAGAGACAGATGTATAAAGAAACACTCCTCAGTTGTACTGAAGAGGTCTGTGGTAGGAAACAAATTAAAGGAGATAGGAAAAGAACAGCATGGTGGAATGAGAATGTCAATACTAAGATCAAAGAAAAAAGGATGCCTGGAAGAGATACTTGCAAACAAAGAGACCAGAGGATAGTATAGATTATATGAATAAAAGAACTATCGCCAAAAAGGAAGTAAGGAAAGCAAACAGGAGCAATGGGAAGAGTTTGGACAAAGACTTCAAGAAAGCTATCAAGGAAATCAAAAGCTGTTCTGGGGGAAATGAAGAAAAACCAAAGCATGCCCAATACGACAAATTAAGAATGCCAAAGGAGAAATAGTGAAAGAAGAAAAAGAAATCATGGAAACATGGAGAAAGCATTTTTACCAATTATATAATCCCACCAGAACGTATGAAACAAGGAGTAAAGGTCAATTAGTAAGAGTAACAAGTAATCTAGAAGAGACAGCTGAAGATGTAAATATATCAATGGAAGAACTCCAAACAGCTGTTAGAAAAGTGAAATTAGCCCCAGGAGCAGATCAAGTTTATCCAGAAATGATTAAAAACCAAGGGAGAGAGGCAGACTACATGCAATATGCAACAAGCATGGAAGTCCAAACAGGTGCCAAATGACTGGAAAAAAGGGAACGGTAGTACCAATACATAAGAAAGGATCAACTATCGAATGCTCAAACTATAGAGGGATATCACTACTTAGTGTTCCTGGAAATGAGACTAAGGAAAAGAGTAGAAGATCAGATTGAAGAGCATCAGAGTGGATTTTGACCAGAAAGAAGTGTACAAGACCACATATTTACAATTAGACAAATAATAGAAAAGTCCTTGAGAGAAACATTAACTGGCACCTGTGTTGTATTGACTTAGAAAAGGCATTTGACACTGTGAGGAGGCACAAACTATAAGAACACAATGTAGTGCAAAATTTAATAGAAGCCGTTAAAAGTTTTTACAATAAACCAACATGTGCAGTGAGAATAGCTGGAAACATATCTGCAGAATTTGATGTAGATATAGGAGTAAGACAGGGTTGTATCCTAAGTCCTCTTTTGTTTATCACATTTATGGATTCAGTCGCAAAGGCAACTTCAAAAATGAAGAAAATGATGAAGCATGTGGGAGCTCAAACCAGTAAATGTATCAATGCTTTCATTTGCCGATGATTTAGTTCTGTTTGGAAAATCAGAAAGTGACCTGCAGTTGAATATCAACATTATAAACAGTGAACTAAATAAAAGAGGAATGAGAGTAAAGCAATGAAAACCAAAACAATGTTAATGCTAGTATCTATGGAAGCTAAAACACAAAATCTTAAATTGGACAGGGAGAATTTAGAACAAGTTCAAAGCTACAATTACCTAGGAGTGAGTAATGATTAACTCAGAGGGAAAACTAAGAGAAGAAATCAGCCAGAGAATCAAAAAGGCAAGTGCAATATATAACCATCTAGGAAAGGCATTTGTAGGTAAAAAAAGAATTGTCAACAAAATCCAAAATGGCACTATACAATACAGTTTATTGTCCTACTCTCCTTTATGGCAGTGAAACCTGGACCTTAGACAGTAGAGAATACAGTAGAGTACAGGCAGCTGAAATAAAATATCTTAGAAGAGTAGTAGGGAAAACCAAAAGAGACAAAATCAGAAACACAACAATAAGATTAAGAGATCAAACCAAAGCAGATGGCATAAAAACTAAGATAGAAACAAATCAATTGAGATGGTTTGAGCATGTAAACAGAATAAATGACAAGAGAACAGCTAAATCAGTATAGAATGCTAAAGCCCAAGGTAAAAGACCAAAAGGCAGACCTCGGAGAAAGTGGGAAGAAGATATAAAAGAGGCATTGAAGCATAGAAATTTAACTTTTTTGGAAGGAAACAGAAAATGCCAGGACAGGGCACCCTGGAGAAAGATCATCTTGGGCATCTGAACCCATACACCGAAGGGTAGAATGGGAACTGATAAAGAAAGAAAGAATTTGCTCTGTCAGCTGGCTTGGAGATGTTTAGCATAAATATATCAAAATGAAAAATTAAAATATTTTTCAACATCAATGTTAATTCCCAGTAACCTATTCAAGTAAATTCAAGTCTGGCAATTCTACCTGAGGGGAGAAAGCAAACACAACAAAAACTCAAGAATGTTATCAACAAAAATTTAATTTGATAAAATAGCGTAAAAGAATTAAACGACAACAAACTATTCTAGAAAAAATGACAATAGAAAAGCATAAACACAAACAAAATATGTGCCTTTATATTTTTAGTCAAGCAAAGCCCACAGAGAGAAAATAATGAAGTACCTGAGGCATGTCAATATCATTTGGATTCTGTGGGTCTACAAATTTCTCCCTTATGTATTTTAGCATTATGAAATTGAATGGATGTTTGTCTTTTGTGTGATGGCATTCATCAAAAACCAAGAGTGAAAAGATGCGAATACTCTTTACATCACCATTTTTTAGGGCATCAACAAGAATCTGGCGGTTACGACCAGAATGTCATTCCTGCAATATGACCAATATAAAATAATATTATAACTGGTAGCATAATAATGAGGGGAAATGACATAACAATAAATATCTTGTCAAAGTCAGCATGTTAAGAGAGCGATTTGTGATCTAGCTTTGTAGATCATACGCAAAAGACTGGAAGAATCATTATAGCTTTTTAAAGCATTGGAAAGGAAGCAAAATCTATTGAGGTAAGAAAACAATGTCTTTACCAAGATGTGAAAGACTAATTACTAAAGATCAAGCAGGAACACTATCATTCTTTAAGCAATTAATTTAATTCATCAACTTTACATATCATGTTATATGTTCCTTTAATTCATCAATAATGCTTTGCAATTGTACCTCTTTCGCATTTTACCAGGTAAAATATAAAATCTCTCTTTAAATAGTTTAAATGCTAATTAGAAGTTTTACCTTTGAGCTAATTGATGCTACACAGCGTACAAAACTCGTCCCTCTTAGTTGGCCGACGCAGTGCTCCTAGGTCATGCTGACCGAGGTTAGCAAAGGGCCGCCATAAAACACTTTAACACAAAACCTACACAGGCGAATACCATCATACTTTTACAAAACAAGGACAATACATACAGGTACGCGCTTTCAAAAAGACATTTTTGCGGTCATCAATATGAACAGAACAATATCGATTTTTGTAGTACTCCAATAATGAGACTAACGGGAACAAACAATATCATTGAAGGAGTAACTCTTAAAACACAATGAAATAAGATATGTATCATTATGTACATTTAATGATACTTGCAGGTATATCTGCATGCATGCACCTGGGACTGTTTTCCAGTATTTGTGCTTTCATTATGCATTTCATTCTGATTCGAGAGTTTATAATGCCTTGTGCTTGTCTCTCTATCCGTGCAATTGATTGGTGACAACTTTCCGTTCCCTATTCACCGAGCACCCAAGCCCGAATTTGTACTGTCGTATCTGCTGTTTTGGGATTGTTTTGTTAGGAAAACTTTGTCTATACATGCTATATCTTGTTGTATGTCCTTATTTGAATTTTCCTTAATTGTCTTTTTGTGTGGGATTGCCTTGTGGACTTTACTAAATGCTTTGTTGATATTGTTGAAAACTAACACTATCCTGTGTGCTTCATCAATAACTATTGGGCAATGGGTGCATGCCATTTTCTGTGTGATGATTGCTTGTATAAGGTCTGTATAAACCTTTTCTTGTAAGTATATATAACAGTGGTTGCCAATAAAAGGTCGACTGTGGTATGCCTGTGGTGTGATTCTGTGTTTGGTAAGAAAGGATGATGCAATGGGACTGACCTAAGTGTAGTTTTTCATGTGTTATTTGTGGTAATTTATGCTTAAAGAATTTATTATTCTCCATGCTAGATTTATTTGAAAAAAATAAGAGGGGTCAGCAAAAATCGATTGGATAAAGGAAAATCGGTTAAACATGATTTACTCAATGGAAACACATTGCGTGTGTACTTAACTTTGTAATGGTTTGTGACTGCAAATTAATTTTTTCTACAGAATGAAGTCCGATAACCAATCTTTAAAATAAACTCATTTTCTTCGCTATGTCGGCATAGTTTTTTAGCAATTAGATAATATATAATGCCCAAAGCAAAAAATATACATAGTTAAATGCTTTCATCAGACAAGTCAAAAATCCAAGAGAAATGATACTTTCACAGAGAACAAGTTGATGCTATGCTATAGACAAAGACTAAGACAATCAGTGTGAGAGAAGTGTTGTTATAGCAAGATAAAATGGTGCAACTTTTTATAAAAATCTCAACAGGGCGATCAGCTACCCAGGAATCCAGCTGACCGTACTTGACCCCTGACAGGTGAGCGCACTTGGCTAATTAATGAGTTTTGCCGGGATGAATTGCTACAGGAATTTGACGCTGTGGCTAAGATATATAGAACAACCTTGAGAAATTACGTTTTCAAAAAAGCAAAACAAAAGCAACCAGTCTTGCTTAACTTTCTTTACCTCTTTGCAATCTATAGAAGAAAAAAAAAGTAAAAAGAAAGAGAAAAGGCACAGTTCCAGAGGCCTACAAAATTTACAACTCAAGTTAGGTTCAAATATAGACTTAAAATTAATGTTGGATGGTAACCATCCTATTACCTAATTTAAGAAAAAATAACTTCTCTTCAAGAAGATAAGTGTCTTCATATAACAAATTGCCTACAAAGTATATCAGTCAATAATGTTACAAACTTAACATATTTTCATAAGGTTTATTTAAATACAGTTCAGCTCTTTTAAGAGATATATTTTTGTTCGCAATCATGAGAATATAGTGAAGAATTAAATACAGAGGCTCAACAAACACATGTTTGTTTGTTTTTCTTATGAGCAAAGCAAGTGGTATAATTTTCAAAACTGTTGAGGATTAGCAATATTCTTAAAGCAAATAAATGAATGATGGGTAAAAGAAAAATGAAAACATCATTACACAATATTTTTCCCTCTCAACATTATATTATTTCTCAGTCATATAAAGATGATTTAAATAATTCACCTACGTTTGGACAATTTTTTCTAAGGGAACAGAAAGCTCTGTATCTCCACTGACTTGAATACATTTGTGACTCCCTCCCAGATGATCTTTAAGCACTTTAAGCTGCTGTTCTGCCAAAGCTTTTTGATTCACAAGGAAAACGACTTTGCTGTTTCTGCCTTTCACTGATTCCATATGTTCCTTCAATATGACAGATTTTACATGTGTTATATTACTTTGAAATGTACATAGATAAAAAATCGCAACAACAAAAAGAAAACCCTCTAAGAACTTGAAATTTCAGAATCTTTTTTTCTGCTTCTCACCTTACACACGCTTCATGTTTATAAAGAAGCTTTTCTCTTTTCCTCGACTATGCCTCTAGATATCACCTATGACCTACTCATTTGTACACGACTGTCATTAAGACACCCTTATATTTTCTTCTATTGTGGCTTATGAAAAATATAATACTCTTAAAGGAGTTACACTTAGAATATGCTTATAATTTCAATCTTTCGATACATTTTTACAGTCTGCAACCTGACACTAGAGAGTAATGTCTTGTGTACTTTCATAATTTTCAACACCATCATGAAATGTTTCGTTCTATTCATTAACATCATATCTAGGAAGCTTCAAATTTAAATCAAATTCTTTGCTCTTCAAACAGCCAGCAAGCATGCAAAAGGAATTTCATTTTTAAAGGATTTATGATTTTCTAACTCATGATGATAAAATATGTACACTGTTACATTTTTCAGCTTAAAAATTTCAACTCATATAACTACTTCAATTTGTCCGTCAGTTGACTAACTCATGCATCAAGAACAAGAAGAAGCATAGAGAAAATAGTGTTAAATATACAACTGCAACAGGGTAGACTTTAACACATCAGGGAGCTAAATCAAATTAATGCTTGTAACGGAAAAGACAAATTTTCTTGAGATTCTGAAATTTCTGCTCAACTAGGTACAGAAAAGAAGAACTCTTTTTCTTCTTTTGAGAATACCCTCATGCTCAACAAAGTATCCCTGTTCTTTAAAAATCCCTGTTCTTTAAAAATCAAAATATCATTCATTATCCCATAGGTTGGAGCATTGGTCAGGAGCAGTACCAACAACAATGCCAATACCATCCTCGTTCCATGCCTTCCATCCTATCAGCGCCGGCTTCATAGCACCCTGAGTAGAAGCAATGTCTTCTACTGCCCGCATTGCACCTCTCGACAGTCAAGCAAAACTAGCGTTGCTAGATTTGGCCATTTAGTGCCACAGTATACAAGTTTTCAGTGCCATCTTCTCAATCCATCTTCTCAATCAGTGTTAGGGAAATTGACGTACAAAAATTGACTATTTTTACCTACCCTCACCAACAAAATATTGTGTAACAAAATTTTTTTTGACACATGGACTTGTCTCTGCCATAAACTTGTAGATAAATGATCGTTCTACCCAAACATGCAAAGAACAAAAATAAACAACATTTTGGTTCCAAACTCTCCAATCCAGGAGATTACCCTGGTAAGGCTATGACCGGTAAATGCCGGTTTATTACAGCACTCTGTTCAGCGATATGCCGGGATTTCCGTTTATCTGCTACAAACCTCTCAGTGTGATGCCCGACATTTGCCAGGAAGAAAAGGACGGGTCAAGAGAGGCCTGAAAATTCCTCCCTCTTGTTACCTCTTACTGTCTTACGCTCATTCTCTTTTAATCCTCTTTTAAAATAATGCTTTCTGATTGGTTAACCATTTAGTAAACAGGAAAAAGGACATGTTCAGGTTCATAAGGTTATGTCCAAAAGGCCTTTGGTTGAGTCTATTTCAAAAGGGGTGTGTCTATCATTATCTTTGCCTTGGACAAATGGTAGTAACGATGCTAACAGCTGTACTATGCATAAAGTAGGTTTGATTATACAACTTTCATTTATTGGTCACCCCTATTGTAAAATGGAATGATCCTACTCGCTAGAGGGGTGTAAATGTGAGCTGGTCTGTTTTGAGAATGTGTGTGATTGAGCTGATAATAAGGATATGTCTTTGCACAAATACGCAATTGGTCTTGTTGTCTCCTATTAAACTGAAAAGAATGGAATCCTCCTAGTTTGGCTTGGCTTGGGTGAGACCAGATGATCGCCATCCGACTGAATTCAATAGATTGGTGATGGTCTGGTCAGGAGTCGTACTTTCCTGTGAACTCTTAAAACTCTGTGGGCAGCCTGTCAGCGAGTCAACTAACGTGTGGCAGCCATTGCACTGGCTGAGCGAGCTGCTTTTCTAGTGTTAAGAAGGAAACGGGGAAACAGTGTTGATGTTAGAATTTACAAAATTTACTAATTAAAAGTTAGTTGATTGGCGAAACAATGTCAATTTTCAGTTCGCATCAGTTCACTTAAATTCCAATAAGCCTCAGGTGACTCAGTCCAGGGGGTAAGGTCTCGGCCTCTCAACCTAAAGGTCATGCGTTCAAGCCCCAGTGGGTTGAAAAACATTCATAAGTATTTTCAAGTACAATCTTACTATCACGAGTATTTTCAAGTACAACCTTACTACCATGAGTATTTTCAAGTACAACCTTACTACCATGTGTATTTTCAAGTACAACCTAACTTTCATGAGTATTTTCAAGTACAACCTTACTACCATGAGTATATTCAAATACAACCTTACTACCATGAGTATTGTCAAGTACAACCTTACTACCATGAGTATTTTCAAGTACAACCTTACTACCATGAGTATTTTCAAGAACAACCTTACTACCATGAGTATTTTCAAATACAAGCTTGCTACCATGAGTATTTTTTGAAGTACAACCTTACTACCATGAGTATTTTCAAGTACAACCTTACTACCATGAGTATTTTCAAGTACAACCTAACTTTCATGAGTATTTTCAAGTACAACCTTACTACCATGAGTATTTTCAAGTACAACCTTACTACCCCCCCCCCCCTCCCAAGACATTTTAGTTGTGGGTGTGGGTAAAATCAAATCAAAATCAAATCAATGAACCTCAAACACCTACAAGTATGGCATGTTTAATTTTGAAACAAAATGTCATACCAACCTTTATTATTTGAATTGCAACATGTGTTTTTCCTGATCCTGTTGGTGCACATATAATGACATTCTTTCCTTGGCATGCACTTTTAGCTAATTCTTTCTGATAAGACCTCAATGTGAATGGTCTATCTCTTACAACAATCTTATCTGGCTCAGGTAGCATCAAATCTTCTGCAATATTGCTCTCATCATCTAAATCTACAGGGAGAAAAGGATTAGTCTTCATTTTAAACGGACGCAAGTTCAAATGAAGCACACATTTATACATACACGTCTAGAGTAATTCTGTAATTCTTTTATAATATCTTGTCATGAATTGTTCTGGCAATGATTATTGTATGTTTAGCAATTGTCTACATTATCAAATGATGAAAATAAGATAGTAAATGATTGTAGGTGTGAGGAAACTCAAACCAGTAAATGTAGCAATGCTTTCATTTGCATTGATTTAGTTCTATTTGAAAAATCAGAAAATGACCTTTAGTATAATATCAACATGATGAATAATGAACTAAGGAAAAGAAGAATGAAAGTCAATGCAAAGAAAACAAAAAACAATGCTAGTAACTAAGGTAATTAAAACATAAAATCTTAAACTAGGTGGAGAGAAAAAATCAGCCAGAGAATTCTAAAAGGCAATGGCAATACATAGCCATCTTGGAAAGGTATTTATAGGTAAACAATAACTATCAACAAAAACTAAAATGGCAGTATACAACACAGCTTATTCTCCTACTCTCCTTTATGGTAATGACACTTGGACATTAAGACAGTAAGGAATACAGTTAAGTAAAAGCAGCTGAAATGAAATACCTAAGAAGAGTAGTAAGGTAAACCAAAAGGGCAGATCACATTAAAAATAAGACAGAAATAAATCAAATGAGATGGTTTGGGCATGTAAACAGAATGAATGACAATAGACTAGCTAAATCAGTAAACAATGGCAGACCTTGGAGACAGAGGGAAGAAGATATAAAAAGGCATTTAAGCAAAGAAATTTAACTTTCATGGAAGGAAACAGAAAATGCCAGGACAGGGCAGCCTCACGCAAGATCAATTCAGGAATCTAAATCCATACACCAAAAGATAGAATGGGAAGTGATAAAAGAAAGACAGATATAGCTTGCCCAAAATCCAAACAGATTCAGCATACCAGGACTTTCATGTATGTTTCAAGAGGAGATGTCTGTGGGTTTAATCCTACTGTCAATGTATGTTTGTCTTCATCAAAATAAATGTAAGATATATGTTGTTTATTTGTGAAGTAAGTGTCTTCAATGTCTTCATCTTCATAAAGAAATTCAAATTTCAATAGATGTCTTTGATATAATGAAATAGATGTCTCTTTTTTGTGACAGTAAGCTTCAAGATCGACTCTTGGTGTTTAAATTTCAGTTACTACATGTATTTAAAAAATCTAATTAGGCATATCGAACTGGGCAGCATTACAAACTCACCTGCAAATAACGAAATTCAAATTTCAATATATATCTATGTTCAAAAGCAAAGTTTTAAGCAAAGTGAACGACAAAGAAAGACAGAATGAAACATATGAAACAAAAAAGAAAACAGCATGCCTTTTTTTATTTGGACGATTTCTTGAAAACTACACAGCGCAGGTAACCCAATATTTATTGCAGAATTGCAGTATGCTCTTAGTCTTACTGTCTACAATGACATCGTTGTAGTGGGTAGTGGTCATGGGTGGCCCCAATCACAACTCAATGTGACCCATGTGGTCCTCGGGGGACCTTGAGTTAGACATCCCTGTTCTAAATCATTCACAGCACTACATGATATTTTAAGTTCTGTGGATGACATAAGTTGAGAGTACCTACCCTCCACACCATAAAGGTAATGTGGTGGTATCTTAAATATGCTATTCACATATATAAGGTATGTTGCAAAACCTAAACGAATATTTTTAATAATACTTTGGAAGTGTAAGGTTGAGCGTCTTGACAATACCACAACTGTAGTAACTTTTCAACACTTTACAGGTTCAGCAAAAAGCTAGCATAGTAAAATAGAAGCATCAATGAGATACCTGAGTTGTTTAGGAATTGGCTTTGTTTGAGATCAGTCTCATCAAGGTTCAATTTATCCAACATTGGCTTTTCTGCTTTCTCTCTATCCATTTCTGTGATGGATGTATAATGGAAAACATAGGAAATAATGTCAATCATAAAGTAAACTAAAGTAAGTCCAATACTTGAGTTGAGCATAGGGCATAAATCTGAAAGTGACCTTCAGTATCATATCGACATGATGAATAATGAATGAAATAAAAGAGGAATGAAAAACCAAAACAATGCTAGTAACTAAGGAAACAAAAACATAAAATCTTAAACTGGGTGGAGAGAATTTAGAACAAGTTCAAAACTACAGTTACCTAAGAGTAATGATTAACTCAGAGGAAAACTAAGAGAAGAAATCAGCCAGAGACTCTAAAAGGCAATGGCAAATATATAACCATATAGGAAAGGTATTTATAGGTAAACAAGACTTGTCAACAAGAACTAAAATGGCAGTATACAACACAGTTCATTGTCCTACTCTCCTCTATGGTATTCACTACCTGAACCTTAGGCAGTAAGGAATACAGTAGAGTACAAGAAGCTGAAATGAAATATCTAAGAAGAGTGGTAGGAAAACCAAAAGAGACAAAATCAGAAATACAACAATAAGAGATCAAACCAATGCAGATGGCATAAAAACTAAGACAGAAATATATCAACTGAGATGGTTTGGGCATGTAAACAGAACGGAAGATATAATAATAGCTACATCAGTATACAATGGTAAAATCCAAGGGGAAAACCAAAAGGCAGATCTCGGAGAAAATGGGAAAAAGATATAAAAGAGGCATAAAAGCAAAGAAATGTAACTTCCATGGAAGAAAACAGAAAATGCCAGGACAAGGCAACCTCGCGCATCATCAGTTCGGGCATCTAAACCCATACACCAAAGTAATGGGATGTGGTAAAGAAAGACTGAAGATAGGTTGACCAAAATCCAAACAGATTCAGCATACCAGGACTGTCATGCATGTTTGAAGAAGAGTCAGTGAGCTCAATCCTGCTGTCAATGTATGCTTGTCTTGATCAAAATCAATGTAAGATATATATTACTTTATTTGTGAAGTGATTTTCTTCCATTTCTATTCATCTTGACAATACCATAACTGTAGTAACTTTTCAACACTTTACAAGTTCAGAAAAAAGCTAGCATAGTAAAATAGAAGCATCAATGAAATACCTGAGTTGCTTTGGAATTGGCTTTGTTTGAGATCAGTCTCATCAAGGTTGTTCATTTCATCCAACATTGGCTTTTCTGCTTTCTCTCTATCCATTTCTGTGATGGATGTATAATGGAAAACATAGGAAATAATGTCGATCATAAAGTAAACTAAAGTAAGTCCAATCTTGAGTTGAGCATAGGGCGACCAGGAGTAGAGATTATTCTAGGCATAGGAACAAATAGTAAGAATAATAAACATATATAAGAGCGCCTATCCCGTTCAAAATCAACAAACTATAGGTGCTTAACAGGCTTACTTAAAACATATGTGTAAATGATCACAATATCTTTCTTTCTTTATCACCTCCCATTATACCTTCTGGCGTATGGGTTTAAATGCCCAAAATGATCTTTCTCCAGGCTGCCCTGTCCTGACATTTCCTGTTTCCTTTCATGAAAGTTAAATTTCTTTACTTAATGCCTCTTTTATATCTTCTTCCCACTTTCTCAGAGGTCTTTCCTAGATGGTTATATATTGTCATTGCCTTTTGGATTCTCTGGCTGATTTCTTCTCTTCGTTTTCCCTCTGAGTTAATCATTACTCTTAGGTAATTGTAGCTGTGAACTTGTTTTCCTTGCCCAATTTAAGATTATGTGTATTAGTTTCCCAAGTTACTGGCATTGTTTTGGTTTTCTTTGCGTTTACTCTCATTCCTCTTTTATTTCATTCATTAATCATAATATTGATATTCGACTGAAGGTCTCTTTCTGATTTTCTAAACAGAACTAAATCATCAGCAAATGTAAGCATTGCTACATTTACTGGTTTGAGCTTCCACATACCTACATTCATTTTCTTCATTTTTGAGGATTCCGACTGAATCCATAAATGTGATAAACAAAAGGGACTAAGAATACAACTCCTATATCTGCATCACATTATTCAGATACATTTCCAGCTACTCTCACTGCACATGTTGGTTTATTGTAATAACTTTTATAGCTTCTAGTAATATCTAATAGATATTTCATTTCAGCTGCCTGTACTCTACTGTATTCTCTACTGTCTAAAGTCCAGGTTTTGCCATAGAGGAGAATAGGACAATAAACTGTATTGTATAGTGCCATTTTGGTTTTGTTGACAATTCTTGCTTACCTACAAATGCCTTTCCTAGATGGTTATATATTGCACTTGCCTTTTTGATTCTCTGGCTGATTTCTTCTCTTAGGTTTCCCTCTGAGTTAATCATTACTCCTAGGTAATTGTAGCTTTGAACTTGTGCTAAATTCTCCCTGCCCAATTTAAGATTTTGTGTTTTAGCTTCCCTAGTTAATAGAATTGTTTTGGTTTTCTTTGCATTCACTCTCATTCCTCTTTTATTTAGTTCATTGTTCATATGTTGATATTCGACTGAAGGTCACTTTCTGATTTTCCATACAGAACTAAATCATCAGCAAATGAAAGCATTGATACATTTACTGGTTTGAGCTTCCACATACCTACATTCATTTTGCGACGGAATCCATAAATGTGATTAACAAAAGAGGGCTTAGGGTACAACCCTGTCTTACTCCTATATCTACATCAGATTCTGCAGATATCTTTCCAACTACTCTCACTGCACATGTTAGTTTATTGTAGAAGCTTTTAATGGCTTCTATCAAATTTTGCTTTACATGTGTTCTTTTAAGGAATGCCATAGTTTGTCCCTTCTCACATTGTCAAATGCCTTTTTTAAGTCAATAAAACACAGGTGCAAGTCAATGTTTCACATAAGGAATGTATCTATTATCTGTTTAATTGTGAATTTGTGGTCTGGTACACTTCATTTCGGTCTAAATTCACTCCGGTGTTGTTCTTCAATCTGATCCTCTACTCTTTTCCTTGATCTCATTTCCAGAATCCTGGCATACACTTTTCCTGGTACGCTAAGTAGTGATATCCCTCTATAGTTTGAATATTCCATAGTTGATCCTTTCTTGTGTATTGGTACTACCGTTCCCTTTCTACAGTCGTCTGGCACCTGTTTTGACTTCCATGCTTGTTGACATATTGCATGTAGTAGTTTGTCTGCCTCTCTCCCTTGGTTTTTAATCATTTCTGGATAAATTTGATCTGCCCCTGGGGTCTTTTCTCATTTCACTTTTCTTATAGCTGTTTCAAACCGGAATTCCGTTTTGACAGATTCTGTCAAATAAAATCTCCGGTTTGGCGATGTTCTCAAATATACAGAAAACATGACATTAATATGATTACATTGCACAATAGGTGTGATGTATACCTATGTTGCGCGATTGGGAGCATTTCCAGGTTTGGCAAAATTGAAAATTTAAAGTTCAGGTTTCAGTGACCTGGCACCCATGATCTGTTTGGATTTCTTCCACTGAGATATCTACATTTTCAGCTGTCTCATCTGGATTGCTTGTTATTCTTACTAATTGATATTTACTCCTTGTTTCATATGTTCTGGAGGGATTACATAATTCTTGAAAATACTTTCTCCACATTTCCATGATTTCGCTGTCTTCTTTCATTATTTCTCCTTTGGTGTTCTTAATTTGTCGTATTGGGCATGCTTTGGTCTTTCTTATGCTCTTCATTGCTCCCCAGAATAGCTTTTGATTTCCTTGATAGCTTTCTTGAAGTCTTTGTCCAAACTCTTCCCATTGTTCCTGTTTTACTTTCCTAACTTCCTCTTTAGCGATATTTCTTTTCCTCACGTAATCTATCCTATCCTCTGGCCTCTTTGTTTGCAAGTATTTCTTCCAGGCATCCTTCTTTTCTTTGATCTTAGTCTTGACATTCTCATTCCACTATGCTGTTCTTTTCCTATCTCCTTTAATTTGTTTCCTTCCACAGACCTCTTCAGTACAACTGAGGAGTGTGTCTTTATCCATTTGCCACTTTTATTTTATTATGCTGTCATTCAGATACATCTGTCATTCACTGATAAATCTTTTTATACTAGATTGGTATATCTGTTTTTCTACTGGTTTATTTAGTTCCTCTATTTTGAGTTTAGTAGCTTTCTTCTCTTTCCTCTTCTGTTTGTTTTCTTCAGTCAGTAATCTTATTTTGGCAATCACTAGGTGATAATTACTAAATATTTCTGCTCCTCTGTTTGCTCTTGCATCTCTTGTACTGTAAAAAGGAGCTGCTAACTATTATGTAGTCTATGATTGACGTTTCACACCTGTCTCCATTTACTCCTGCATATTTGTGGATGTCTTTATGAGAAAAAAAGGCATTGGCTATTTTCATGTTATTCTTTAGACAAAAATCTATTAGTCTCTCTCCATTTCGAGAAGTTGTTGTCTCTCCTTCTTTACCTATTACTGCTCTTGATGTTTCTACATTGTTGTACACTCTAGCATTTAAATCTCTTAAAACCATTAGTTCCTATTTGGGTTTGAGATTTTCTACAGCTATCTGTAAATCGTTTTCGAAGATATCTTTTTCTTCCTTGGTGGCATCTTCGTTTGGTCAATAAGCTACTAATAATCTAATTTCTCTTCCTTTTGGTTTAATATTTACCTCTAATAGCTGCGGGCTTATAAATTTCCAACTTTCTATTTCTAGTAGCTTTTCTTGCCTTTCATGCATTAGGCCTACTCCTGCTCTAGCTCTATCTTTGACATCTACTCATGAGAAGATTAAAGTATGATTTGGTCCTACATTTTCTATTCCTTGTCCTTTTTTCTTTGTTTCTGTAATGGCTAAAATGTCTACTTTGAATTTTTCCATTTCTTCAGCTAATTCCAACTCTTTACCATTTATTGCCCCAATATTCCATTTTCCAAAATCACAGTATGTGTTCTTTTCCAGATTCGTCTTCGAAAGTTCAATCCGGGTATATCTCATATTTAATACTTTGAATCAGTTTGTTTTGAATACACAGGGGATTAGCCCACTGTACTCTAGGTAGATGGTGGGGCTGCCACCTTGAGGCCCCCCACTGGCCTTGTTCTTTTCTGTCAGGGTTAACTCCCTTAGCCTTTGGTCACTCAAGACCACCATGCAAGGCAGCAGGTTATTTTCTGTCAGGGTTAACTCCCTTAGCCTTTGGTCAACCAAGACCGGCCTACAAGATTCGTAGAGGGCAGGGCCACCTAATCCCCATACATGTGCTTACCTATCCACTGCCCCGCTGATCACAATTTGATGTATAGAACCTGAAATCAATTTGTTGACTCAAATTTCCGATTTTCAGATTCTGAGCTTATATGGTCTACACATGCATTTAGCAGGATAAAGTCTCTTTGACTATTTTTTATCCCGGAAATTTAGTTGATATGAGATTAGGTAATTGCAAAAAAAAAGTCAAAAGAGACAAAATCACTAATCAACAGAGAACAACACTCATACAGAAGTTTTACATCCCAACATTGCATTCAGTCTATCCCCCAAAACATTACTCAATCTTTAACACAAGCTTAGTGGGCCTATGGTAGTGGCTAGTGTATATAAAGACATATACTATACAGCCTGCAGTGTAGTACAATGAAGCTGTACAGTAACCTTTTAAGGTGTGGATACTATTCCAAAGTAACATCGACAAACTACGTTGCCTTTTGCCTATGCGTTGTTGGCTGATGCGAGACAGTCATTGGCAGAAGGAAATGCTGAGCATTCCAGCTGGACAGTACTGGTATGGTGAACTATATGGCAAAAGCAGGGAGGTGAAAAGACTGTTCAAGAGTACTTTAAAGGCTCAGAAGAAGAGAGGAAGACAATGCGAAAAGAAGCCCAGGAGAAGGCCACACAAGAGTGAGAAGCAGAGGAAGGTGGTCCCCTACATACCAAGCTGGAATGTGTTGAGATTTTTTCATACAGTTTTTGACAATTCTATGTAAATTTCATTCCACTATCTCCTTCCTTATTTTTTCCACCAATCAATATATAAATTGGGACACATAGAGTTTAAAAAAATAGAAAACAACTAATAGAGAGATATTTTGGAAAAAATTTCATATTTTATATTTATATTTTCGCGCCCACATTGATGAAAATTATAAAACAGGAGTTTTTACTATTTTTTTCAAAATTTTCAGGACTTTAACAAAAGGACAGTCCAAAAAATCATTCTACATATTTTTTCTTTGCAATCTTAAGAAACTATTTGACCAGTTTTGTTTCCATAACGTGTGATTTAACTGAGAAGATAGACTTTGCAGTTGAGCTATATTCGATATGGTGGCCATTGCCATAGCAACAGTATGCAAAAGCAGACCTTTTATATTTCTTCCCACTAATTTGGAGATTAAAACAAGTCATGGTGATTAAAAGCTTGTATCCTTAAAAGTTTTGAAAATGGCCTGTAGGACCTGTCCGCCTCCCCCCCCCCGCCCCCTCCCCCAGGTCCATGGGATAAAGAATGCCACATAAATCATATAAATACTTATGTTGACATCAGACATAAAAACATGTAGAATGTAAGAACATCCATTTTCTACTGTTTATTCAATCTTCTTTCTCATATCAACTTCATTTACAATCATGTCTTTAACATTCATGATAATCTATAAAAACGAAAAAAAGAAAAAAAAAGCAGGGCATAATTTACTGATGGCTTAAGTGATTAAAATTAGGACAAATGACTTCACTGACAAAACGATTTTCAAACAGCTAAACCAACCTGGAGCCTTGAAAAGATTTGCAGAAGATGATCCTTGACCTGCCAAATAATTTATAAGATAAATTATTGTTTTTTTCAGATACTTTCAACACTTTATCAATTTGCTTGCTAATAATTTAATGACTCTGCTATGTCCTTGGTGTTTGGCATACTACTCAACAGGCAAAACAAACTTTTAAATCACCTACATTTCAATATTCATACAAAAAAAAGTAATATTGCTAGTGTTTCATTTTATTATTTTTTTCAAATGATTTATTCAATGAAGCTAATATTTTAATCCTTAAATAGAATTGAAAGATGGTACAAATCTGTTACAAATATATATTATTTAAGCAATCATTTGGGTAATAATAAAGATGATACAGATGAAAATATCGTACATGTGAGTATAACAAATGTTGTATTCACCCAGATCACTATAAAAAATGCTCCCATGATTGAAAGATAACAATTATCCCAGTACACTAAAAGAAAAAGTTTTAATTACTTGATAATGAATAGATTGATAAATAAGTTAGACAAACAGAAAACAAGAAGACTGTTTGAGATAAGGAAAAAAAGTTGTTTTTCATCTACATAACAAAGCTGAAAAAACGAGGTCAAAAGATCTGATGCTTCTCAGATAGTGGATGTCTTAAGTAATCTGAAGCAACTGAATGTCTGACCGTATGAATTAATTTAACCCTGAAGTTGGCAATGTCGTTAATCACGAGAAAATTTTGCTCCATTTTACTCTCACATACCTCATATCTTTCTTTCAAAGTTCAAACATACTAATGTATTCTAAGGTAAAAACTATGATTAGTTATATGGTCATAGGCCTAATACCGAGTTTCCCAAAACTTTGCTTTTCAATGCAAATCCAACGTTTCAAATCCAGTCTCTGATTGTTTGATCATCCTTGATCCCTAAAAAGATGACCACTCAGAAGCCAGTATATCTATAAACTGTCATTACATGTCAATTTTATCTTCAAAGTGATCACAATTGAAGCTGTATAAAAACATAAGTGAGCTGAGAAACAGATTAAAAGCTCAAACTTTGTTTTCAAATTGAAAAGGGAAAAGGACTGATAACAAAAAAAAGCAAAAATTGATTCAGAAAATTGTAAAATAAAGTCATGCCTAAGTAATTCTTTATGATAAAATAATTATTCCTCATCCGATTGTGATAGGACTTGGACTGGTTTTATCATCTTCTAAAATATAATTTCTTTCTTTCTACTTCTCATTTGATGCAATGAGTTCTATGGTTTTTGTCTTAGACCTCATAAGCACTCATGAAGGTGTGAAGTCTAATATTAATATTTGCAAGACAGGAAGCATTTTTCTTTGATCGTTTCCCCTTCTCCAAATACATGCTTATGATTGGTTAGACTACTCCAAAAAAATTCTCATCTGAGGCAGTCTAAAAGATATAACACACTGACTAGTCTATGGATATAGCATATGAAGATTTGTCAGGTTGATTTCAGTTTAACTGACAACTTTATTTTACACATGAGCTATGACAAAGATATTTGTTTCCTGTTTCAAATCAGGCTTCTATCAAATTTATTTTGTTTTGACACTTAAATTGATCCCAAAATTGAAATTTCTGCATAAGAGTAATAAGATGTAACAAAAGCAACCCTAGCAAAAGGAGCATTTTTGAAAACTTATTTTCCGACGTCATATCTATAACTTTTCCTTTTACTTTGATTTAACAATGTCAAATCTATAACTTTTCCTCTTCCTTTGATTCAACAATGTCAAATCTATAACTTATCCTCTTACTTTGATACAACAATGTCAAATCTATAACTTGTCCTCTTACTTTGATACAACAATGTCAAAAATCTATAACTTTTCCTCTTACTTTGATACAACAATGTCAAATCTATAACTTGTCCTCTTACTTTGATACAACAATGTCAAATCTATAACTTTTCCTCTTACTTTGATTCAACAATGTCAAATCTATAACTTTTCCCCTTACTTTGATACAACAATGTCAAATCTATAACTTTTCCCCTTACTTTGATACAACAATATCAAATCTATAACTTTTCCCCTTACTTTGATACAACAAGGGCTACTTCAAATGTTTTTGTGCAATACACGCTATAGAGGAAACACAAACATAATTATGTCTAATCTTTAACTTTAAAAATGTATACTTGTTTAAAAGACATCACTGCTATGGAATTGAAATTTTGTCATAAATGAAGAGCTCATGAGAGTTGCCATTACTAAAATATGCCACATATCTCAGGTGGCTTTGGATAGTTTGCCATTGACTGACATCCACAATCACACAGAATCACCATTCAATATCTAACCATCTTCTAAACAAATAAGATAGTCGGATTTCCAATATAGTCTTTGAAAAGTTTTTAGTCTCTTTGTGTTTGTGAGAAAGGAAATGTTGAAATTTCATATTGCTCTCACCTGGTTTTTTTAAAGAAAAAGTTAAGGAATGCTTCGCAGGTTTGGCAAAATTTTCCTTCAGTTTTCACCCAAAGAATGCAATTTTGAAAACAATTATGAAGAATTTCAAAATCATATGTAGTCTTTAAGTTGACTTTTCTCTTCTTCATTCAACTTTCTTTCATGGCTATTAATGGGTAAATGTATGGCTGTGTCTTTCCACACAATTGTATGCAATGTTAGGACATCTTTATGAAAGTTTTAAGTGGTGTCTAAATGCAGTATACTGCAAAATCTAATACTTTCTGGCCATCCTTGAGTCGAAGGAAGACTACTGCATGAATCTCTATTAATCATACAATTTTTCTTTGACTCACAAAACATCACTGCTTCTCGAGTATCCTCTGGCATTCTTTCTTTATCTTGTAACTCGAGCTCTGGGGGAAAAAAACATATTTAAAGATTTTAAGACTATTCAAAAAGAACCCAAATCAAATAAAAGTTGCAAATAAAAAGACAATACCCTTTGAATCTGTGGCGTTGGTGGCCAAATGGTTAGGCTGCTGTGGTTTCGAGTTTGAATCCTGGCAAAGCTAGGTCCAATGTTGCGTTCCTTGGGAAAGATACTTAACACGCATTTTCCCCACTCTATCCAGGTGCAAATGGGTACACGCACTAGCTTGGGAGTAAAAACCTGTGTCAAAGTAGTGTCCTGTCCAGGAGGTGATTATAATCACCTGTTTCACTTCACGCTACAGCAACCGGGATAAGCTCCAGCTCTATGGGCCGTAATGACCTTGAAGGAATTTTTTACTTTCATTTTAAATGACAAAGTAATGCAGTGGATCTCACATACACACAATGGCCCAGGATACAACAGGGGCTTGCTTACAATGGGACTTTTTAGAATCGTAGAATTCTGCTCTATTCAAACTATACAAAAAAAGTCTGGTTAGTGCAGGGTTTCATGATGTCAAACATGGTTTCAGTGGGACTTTCATCAAGCGCCAGATCTGTAACTTCAAGATGACCAAGAATTGGTCAATGAATAATGATTGTCTGCGTATGGGCCATTTACCTATTGTCTTCTGGCATCTATTTTTTTTCCACTGCAATGCTAGGTACTCATTCGTCCGCATTACTTCTATACATACACAAGCATAATATTATGTCCATCATGAATTTGAACTGAAACAGTGCTCATAGATCTAGATCTCAAACATACTTTCAAGCATTGGAATGGCTTCAAAGACAAAAATACTTATTCCTTGAGGCAGAAGCTAGAATAATTGACAAAGATTAAGAAGGAAGTATGGACATCTGTACTGTGGAGAATGGAATTTATAGCCCCCCCCCCCCCCCCCCCCCAAGGGAAACAACAAATGTCTTTAGGAGCTGTGTTCCTTCTTTTAGATGTCTACAACAGTGCTCAGATACAACAAGTCTTTGTCTTGTTTTAATATGCAACCATGTAGTGATTTTAAATACAATAATAAGTGACTGTGTAGCATAGAAGAAAAAACCCATGAAGTTACAAATCAAAAGTGCACAAAATACACAAATTGATAAGAAATCAGCTGCTTGAGAAACCCCACCCCCTCCCCCCTCACAAACAAACCATTTACATCCTGGTCCCCCAAAAAGGATATGTTCTATCACCTGTCCTGCTTACGTTGTATACTAATCAATGCACTATCAATCAAGACAATGTAAAATTAATTAAATCTGATGATGATTCTACTACACAAGGTTTTATAAATTACAGAATTAAATGGTTTACCAACTGATCTGAAGAACATTATCTTTTCTTAAATGTTAAAAAAATAAAGAAATGGTCATGACTTTAAATTAATGGAATCCCCTCTGCGACCAGTCTTTATAAAACATGAAGCAGTTGAGCGAATTTCAAATAAGAAATACTTAAGCATAACAATTAACAACAATGTTAGCTGGCAAAATTATGCTTCAAATCTTTATAAGAAAAAAGAACAAGAGAATGTTCTTCCTACAAAAGTTGAAAGTTTTTGAGATCGACAATACTTCGTTATATTTGTTTTATCGTGCAACGATCGAAAGTATAATTGCCTTCTGCATTACGGGCTGGAGTGGAATGTGAGACTGTAAGAGAAAGTATGCTTG
The DNA here is from genome assembly GCA_037039925.1 of Doris montereyensis. Taxonomy (NCBI): domain Eukaryota; kingdom Metazoa; phylum Mollusca; class Gastropoda; order Nudibranchia; family Dorididae; genus Doris; species Doris montereyensis. The sequence continues at coordinate 475,068 of JAXRKP010000028.1, forward strand.
AATAGTATTATTAAAATAGCAGGTAAAATATCCCTATGCATTTTCAAATCCTTTGATGAAATGTATGTCTCTTACTGTACCAGGAAAATTGAAGCTATTGTTATAGACCAAAATCACCCATTAACACCTCAAATCAAAATGTCCAAACGCTCCAAAAGACTCTTTTTTTTTTTTTTGTGTGTACCATAAAGAAAGATGTAAAAGATCATCCTTACCATCATCTATAAAATTATCATCCCTGCCATCACCAGCATCATTATCAACACCGCTCTTTTGAAATATTGTTCATTGCAATGATTATGATGTCACATGTACTATAAAGATATTAATTTCTATTTTATGTTATGTAATACATATTTTAATCGCACAATGCTAAAATATGCGCATGCTCATTATGTGTGAAGAATAATTTATTGAAGATATTGTAACACCAAAACAATGTGCCATTTTTTGGGCAATAAAGCTCTTATCTTATCTTAAGTTGTATCATATCTTATCAAATTGTTTAAATCTTGTTCACGGCAGTCAACTCTTTTCAAAGTCATATCTAGTATGAGTACACTACAGTAGTTACTGTCTAAATGCCCACTACCATAATAATGCCCGTTTCTCCTAAACGCCCCAATCTCCGTGAATCTGATTTTTAAACAAATATATATTGCCCTTCTACTCTAGACAGGGGCTGGTGCTTGCATCTGTATAGGGATGAGGCAGCCCTGTCCTCCATGAGTCTCCTGCTGTCTTGGAGGCAGGTCTTGGTTGATAAAAGGTTAAGAGAGTTAACCCCAACAGAAAAACATCACCTGCTGACTTGCAGGCTGATCATCGTTAATCAAAGGCTAAGGGATGTAACCCTGACAAAATCATAACCAGCTGCTTTGCAGGCCAGTCTTGGTTGACCAAAGGCTAGGAGAGTTAATCCTGACAGAAAGTCAAAATCAAGGCATGGTAGGGAGTCTCAAGGTGGCAGCCCCGGTGCCTAGGGTACAATAGGCTAAACATCTTCTTATTGAAAACTACAAGATTCAGAGAATCACATATACGATATCCAGAATGACCTCTCGAAGATGACCAAGGACTGTGATTTTGGAACATGAAATGTTAGGGCAATAAATGGAAAAGGGTTAGAATTAGCTAATGAAATGGAGAAATCCAACGTATACATTTTGGCTATCACAGAAATGAAGAAAAGGGGACAAGGAAAAGAAAATGTAGGACCAAATCATGCGTTAATCTTCTCAGGAGTAGATGTAGAGGATAGAGCTAGAGCAGGCCCCATAACACATAAAAGGAATGAAAAACTACTGGAAAATTGGAAACTTATAAGCCAATGGCTAAAAAATTAAGTCATTAATAGCTTATTGGACCAAAAAAAGACGCCACCAAAGAAGAAAAAGACATAATTGAAAACAGTTCACAAATAGTTGCAGAAAATTTTAAACCAAAACAGGAGCTATTGGTTTTAGGAGATTTAAATGCTAGAATAGACAACAATGTAGAAACATCAGGTGGTGTAATAGGTAAAGAAGGAGAGACAATTTGCCATCCATTGTTACCACCCTTCATATACCTATCCAATTTACTGTAACAACAGATGACCAGACTTCTCTTCTTAACTCCACCCACTGTGCTGCACAGTCTTTGTCCCATTGGAATACTGGTTTGTCACAAGGCAATTCAAACTGAGCCGTCTTCCGGACTCCACCCATGACTCTCTCCTCCATGTTGTAAGTTACACGAAATTATCTGGTGTATTTAATTGAACAGGCACTCATTGCGTATGAACAGTTCTAATAAGTTTTAATGCTCCCCCATCTCGCTTTGGCCGTATTCATTGTGGCTTCGGGTCTTCATGGTGAGTGATGGTCAACCTGTTCGCATGCTCATTACCTAAGTGTTAAAAAACTTAATGATTTCCCGGTGTCCCTATTTCTCACATTCAATTTTATGTAATGCTGAGAATTCTTCTAAAACAAATTATCTGTTATTAATCTTTTTCCTTGACTGTCCATTGACCATCCCCAATATTTCGCCCTGACCAATTTTCCCATAAATGCCTGTGTCGCCTTAATGCCTATTTTATCTCTGCTTCCCAAGCATTGAGCATTTAAGCAGTAACTATTGTATCACAAAACACTTCAAATCGATAACGTCATATAGTACAATAGCAATACACTACAAGGAAAATTGGCCATGTCATTGTAACTTGACATAACAGAAGCATGGCAGATGATTATGAACATTTTTTAAAGATCAAAAAAACTTTCAATTACTTAGTCTTCATGCCTGGCACCCGTAAAAGTGCAGTAGCTAAGACAGATAAATCTTGTCATTTAAACATAGATTTGGCCCACTGTCAAAGCCAATAGAAAACATCTATGAATTCCAATGGAGACAGACAGGATAGATTATCTTTGGTAAAGAATAATTCCTATCTCTAGAAACTGGATTTGGATCAACGATTTTCCATGTAAATATTCATTGCAAGCATCCTCTACAGTTTATCATTCTTATATTTATTGAACAACATGATTGACAGATTCAAGGCAAGAGGAAGAGACCATAATTTGAAAAAGAAAAATGCAAAAGTAGAAACAAATAGACTAATTTTTACTTTAACTTACTTTGAAAATAATCTGGATCTATATGATTGACAAGTTCCTTTTGGTTCATCTTCCAAATAATTTTGAGGAAGATAAAATACCAGTTTCTTTTTGCGATGAATGAATGAGAGGAGAATAACGTTGCCATGGGAATTGCCATGGTTTTCAGTGACCTTTAAAACCTGAATATGAACAAAGACATTTTTTTTCTTATCAATATCAAATGCAAAGACAATGATATGAGTATGTGCTTATTTTATTCACATTGACTCTGTTATAATATGTATATACAGAAATTCAAAAATAAGCTTACTTGACATTACATTTTTTTCAGGTCCTGAGGAAGGCATTTTTACCACAGATCAGACAAATTTCATTTATTGAACTCCTGATCAGAGCAGTTCATTTCCTTCACATTGATGCTATAAAAAAAAATTCAGTATCGATTCTTTCATTTTATACGATTTGTTTAGAAACAATACCGGCCTAACCTTCAACACATCGGTTGTACTATAAAAGCCGGCAATTTTGTCTAAAGTATAAGAAATCGGTGCTCAGTTTAATCATCACAAAATACTCTATCCGCAAAATGTAGTTCAGGGATTTATTTTCAATATTAGCTAAGATCGACTCAGAGGGTGTAGCCATTATATTGAAGAAAGGAAGAGAAAAAATATGATGGAAAGGAAACCCAGAAACAACAGATAGATAACGATAAAAATGGAAGAAAAGCATGTCAATGTTTCGATTATACAATGTTACAGCCCCACAAACGAAAATAAGGATGAAGACAAAAATGATTTTTATGACCAACTGACGACTGAATTGGAGAAAATATCAAAGCATGATACGAAAATTATAATGGGCGACTTAAATGCAAAGGTTGGTTGCAACAATAGTACAAATGAAAGAGCTATGGGAAAAGAAGGATGTGGTGTTATACATGACAACGGAGAAAGATTATTGGACTTTTGCAACACTAACAATTTTGTTATTGGTGGAACTTTATTTCCTCATAAGGAGATTCACAAGCATACATGGTGTTCATCAAATAGAAGGGAAAGAAACCAGATCGATCACCTTCTCATAAATGGAAAATGGAGAAGATCCCTCCTTGATGTGAAAGTAAAAAGAGGAGCTGACTTTGGAAGTGACCACCATTTAGTTGTTGCAAATCTAAAAATCAAACTGAGAAAAGCAAACACTATAGGAAAAGGCAGAGAATAATATGACATGGACAAACTTAAAGACCCTAATACAGCCAAAACTTTTATGATAAGCTTGAAGAATAGGTTTCAGGTGCTGACTGATATGGATGATGACAAACCATGTGATGGAAATGAAATAAACAGCACATGGAACACTATCAAACACGCCTACTTAGAGACAGCTAAAACATGCTTAGGAACAAAAAGACACAAAAGGAAAGAATGGCTATCAAATGACACATGGAAAACATTTGAAAAGAGGAAGGAAATTAAGAAGAAAATACTTGATGCAAAATCAAGCAGATTTTGGAAATATTATTTTTTTGTGATTAAATTTACCATAAGTTGGAAAAGTTGCCATATGCTTTTGTAAAAAATTCATAAAATCCCCCCCCCCCCCCCTCCTAGGATAATATTTTAATACTTAGATAAAGAAGAGTTAACTTTGCGATACTCTTGATATATGCATCTAATATACTGACATTTACAATCTTTTTGTTTTTAAACATATTATGAATAAAAGCATTTTTAAAATCAACCATAAAGACGCATTCTCATAATGATGAGCAGATATAAACAATTACACAATTAATAAGAAAAGAAAATATACCAAAAAAATGCTGCAAAACTACCTTTTCATATTCCTGCTTTGTAATGAGACCTTTAGCATAGCAGCGGTCTGATGTCCCAAATGAATCAAGCTTCTGTATTAATTTTCCCCGAAAGACTCTTTCGATAGCAGCTTTATATAGTTGGTGAATATCTACATCTACAAAATCACCAAACATGATGTCATGAATGTATCTATGATCTGGAGATGTTTAAAACAAATGTATTAGTATCAATGTAACACGTACAGCTCTTATGGCAAAATTTCTTTTAACACTTATCACAAGAAAGTTGTTTTTCCTGAAGCAAATCTTGAGACTAACTAATAAGAGGAAGAAAGTTTTGGGTTTTTCCCCAGAAAAAAAAGAAGATTAAAATAGACATGAACAAATATAGTCAAATAAAGATAATACCACCTTCCATTTTGATCTCTTCTTCAAAAATGCTCCATTTATTATCTGCATCCGATTTCAAAAGTGCCTCAATAAAAATAGCTGCTGCTTTGTCTTGTTCTCCATCCCTGTCATATTTCCCTATCTCACGTTCAATTTCTCCTGCAAATATATTTTTTTCAAAGAATAGTCAGAAGATCTGGTAATAAAGTTGAAATCGTTGCACATATCGTAGAATCAAAGATACATCATAATCATACATAATTAATGGTAATTAGTGAAGTTATTCTGCGACTAAAACCAATGAAAACGATGAAGTGATAATATGTAAGGAAGAAAATTGAAATTAAACATTAACAAATTCCTTCAGTCGGGCAGTTGGCAGGTCCTTGCACCTGTACAGGGATTAGACGACCCCACCCTCTATGAGTCTCCTGCTGCCTTGCAGGTGGGTCTTGACTGACCAATGGCTAAGGAAGTTAACCAAGACAGAAAATGAAAGCTGTCTTGAAGGCTGGTCTTGGCTGACCAAAGGCTAAGGAGTTAACCCTGACAGAAAATCACAAAGCCCCACCACCTAACTAGGGTACAGTGGGCTAATCACCTGCTTACCTAAAACCAACTGATTCAGAAAAACACAGATATTATATCTGAAGACAACCCAGGAAACAAACACGTTTTGATTTTTGGAACATGGAATGCCAGAACAATAACTGGAAAAGAGTTAGAATTAACTGAAGAAATAGAAAAAAATCAAAGGATGTATTTTGGCCATCACAGAAACAAAGAAAACAAGGGCAAGAAGTAGAAAATATAAGACCGTATCATACGTTCATCTTCTCAGGAGTAGATGTAAAAGATAGGGTTAGAGCAGGAGGAGGCCTTTTACTGCATAAAAGGCATGACAAGCTACTAGAATGTTGGAAATTTATACGCCCACAGCTATTATAGGTAAGCGAGATTGAATCATTAATAACTTATGGACCAAACAAAGATGCAACCAAAGAAGAAAAAGATATCTTCGAAAACGAGAATCTCAAACCCAAACAGGAACATATGGTTTTAGGAAATTAAAACACTACAGTAGGTAACAATGTAAAAATGTATAAACATCAGGAGGAATGTAGGTAAAGAACTTCTCCAAATGCAGAGAGACAAAGAGATTTTTGCTTAAAAAATAACATGAAAATAACCAACTCCCTTTTTCCACATAAAGATATTCACAATTATACAAGAGTAAAGGAAGACAAAAGTGAAAAGTCAACCACAGATGACATAATAGTTAGCAGTTCTCTTTTTTACAGTAGTGCATGCAAAACTAACAGATGAGCTGAAATATTTAGTGCTCATAAGCTGGTGATTGCAAAAATAAGATTGCTGACTGTAAAAATAAACAGAAAAGATAGAAAAGAAAGCTTCTCAACTCAAAATAGAAGAACTAAATGAACCAAAAGTAAAACAGATATACCAATCTAGGATAAAAGATTTATCAGTTGCAATGGTATAAGGAAACTGTATACCAAATTCAAAGAGATAGTAAAAGAATAGCATGGCGGAATGTGAAGAATTTGATGTAGATATTGAGTTAGACAGGGCTGTATTCTAAGCCCTCTTTTGTTTATCACATTTATGAATTTAGTCATAAACACATTTTCAAAAATGAAGAAATGGAATGTAGGAATGTGGAAACTCAAATCAGTAATTTCATCAATGTTTTCATTTGCTGATGATTTAGCCCTATTTGGAAAATCAGTCAGTGACCTTCATTACAAATAACAACATGCTGAATAATGAACTAAATGAAAGAGGAATGAAAGTAAATGCAAATAAAACAAAAACTATGCTGGCAACTTGGGAAGCTAAAACACAAAATATTAAATTGGGCAGGAGAATTTAGCACAAGTTCAAAGCTACCTTTAACTAGGAGTAATGATTAACTCAAAGGGTTAAGTAAGAGAAGCAATCAGCCAGAGAGTCCAGAAGGCATTGACTATATATAACCATTTAGGAAAGGCATTTATAGGTAAACAAGAACTGTCAACAAAAACCAAATTGTTAGTATACAATACAGTCTATTGTCTTACTCTCCTCTGTGGCAGTGAAACCTGGACTGTAGGCAGTAAGGAATACAGTAAAGTACAAGCAACTGAAATGAAATATCTCAGAAGAGTAGTTAGAAAAACTTAAAAAAGGCAAAATCAGAAATGTAACAATAAGAGATCGAACCAAAGCAGATAGTATAAAAACTAAAATAGAACTATTCAACTCAGATGATTGGGCATGTAAACAGAGTGAATGAAAAGAGAATAGCTATATCAGTATACAATGCTAAAACCTAAGGTAAAAGACCAACAGGCATACCTCAGAGAAAGTGGAAAAAAGATATAAAAGAGACCTTAAAGCATAGAACTTTAACCTTCACAGAAGATAACAGAAAATGTCAGGAGCCTGGAGAAAGATCATATTGGGTATATAAACCCATTCATCGGAGAGTGGAATGGGAACTGATAAATAAAAATAAAAATTTTAATTCCTTCAGGCAACACTGCAAAAAAAAGCTGCCTCTAAGGAAGCCTGGCCTCTAAACAGAGACCTCTGTACTTCTCAATTTTTTTACAATTTAAAATCTGGATTTGGTTTCCTTTAAGGAGGCGGGTCGGGTCCTGAGGGTGAATTTTTTTAAGTTGAAGAGATACACAATTTTAAGCTTCATAAATGTGTTCACATGGCGAAATAAGAGGAAATAAATAGTGAAAGTCATCTTTGAAAGTTTAATTGCCAATGAAACAGCTGCCATCCTTAATTTCTTGTTAAAAACTAGGTCAATTTTGGCAATTTTCGAAAACTAAGTAGTTCTACAGTTTTTATTTTAGAGGTTTATAATTTTGCACATAGAACCATAAAACCAATATCCTGAAACTGTCCTATCGTTTTCTTGTTATCTTGTATAACTTTCTGTTTACAAATTTTCAAAAATGGTGGCTTGAAGCAAACTAATTTCTCTCAACTTTCCAACAAAAATCATGAATTTGTCAGAAAGTATAAAAGATATTGAAAATCCTATACCATAGTGATATAAAGTAGCTGTAGCCAAATTTCAAGCGAATCCGTTGAAAATTGTAGGACTTTTAGCAAACAACAGTCAAAAAGTATTTAAAACTCTTTTTTTCCGTTATTTGAATGGTATTTTTTGCATTAAAAAAAAAAAAGAAACGAGCGGGATAATACTTTGAAACCATGAGAGGCTCTCAACTTCTACTCATCATATGTACATTTTCTTATAGATTACACTGTGCTGATTAAAATGAGTACCAACATGCTCTACTTTAAACAAAATTACTGGCTTATATAATATAGTTCAACCGATGTTAGGTCCAGATCTAAAAAAAATAATTGCAAAAATTAAAGGAATTGATACTGAGCTTATTTTATGGTATCAATGTGAAGGGAATGAACGGCTGTGCCAATAATACAATAAACTAGACTTGACCGATTTTGGGCAAAATCCCCCCCCCCTCTTTTGACAGCAATTTTTTCCATTCATAAGCAAATTTGGCTTTATCTTCCTTTTCTCCGATATCTCTGCCAGCGGGTTGGATCAGGATGCGGATTGTCTCCATGAAGTGCATAGCCTTTTGCAGTTGAGTTATTTCTATCTTATCCTAGTTTTTATGCCATCTGCTTTGATCTCTTATTATTGTGTTTCCGATTTTGTCTGCAGATACATTTCCAACTACTCTCACTACACATGTTGGTTTATTGTAAAAACTTTTTAATGGCTTCTATTAAATTTTGCTCTACATTATGTTCTTTTAAGGAATTCCATAGTTCCTCATTCCTCACGGTGTCAAATGCCTTTTTAAGTCAATAAAACGGAGGTGCAAGTCAATGTTTCTCTCAAAGAATTTTTGTATTATTTGTCTAATTGTAAATATGTGGTCTTGTACACTTCTTTCCGGTCTAAATCAACTCTGGTTTCTTCAATCTGATCCTTTACTCTTTTCCTTAGTCTCATTTCCAGAATCCTGGCATACACTTTTACTCAGAGGAAAGAGAAAAATACAGGAGAGTACAGGCAGCTGCAATAAAACAGATCGACTGAGATGGTTTGGGCATGTTAACAGAATGACTGACAATAGAATAGCTAAATCAGTATACAATACTTAAACTCAATGTAATAGACCAAAAGGCAGACGTCAGAGAAAGTGGGAAGGAGATATAAAAGAGGCGTTAAAGCAAAGTTATTTAACTTTCACGGAAAGAAACAGAAAATGTCAGGACAGGGCAACCTGGAGAAAGATCATTTCGGGCACCTAAACCCATACACCGGAAGCTAGAATGGGAGCTGATAAAGAAAAAGAGAAAGATGGCCTTATTGCAGGTGCCGCATAACCCCTTAATGCAACACGTGTGAACAGAATGTACTTGCATCTATTTTTATGAAATTTAGCCAAACATTACTGAGACTTCCTTTACATTGAATCTTTGCCTGCTTTTCAAACCATATAAATGCTGATATTGATGACTTCGTTTACATTTTGGGAGCATGAATACCGTATTGAAGCACATCTGATACACAACTAGTATGAACTATCATCATTACACACCATCTCTCTCGGTACAGGCAGTGGGCTTCGTGATCTACTCTACGTCTCGTGGTTGTATGTAGTATTTCCAAAGTAACTATAATGTGCAGACCTCTCACCGTTGACTGCAATAATACTTCCTATTCATTCATCAAATTTGATTTATCTCTTTTATTTTCAGTTTAGTTTCCTTTTTCCGTTATGTGTATATATAGACTATTTTAGATTCCCATCCCTGTTGCTATTATGTCTAATTTCACTTTTAATGTTGTTGTATCATTGGGCGTGTTTGGTCTTATACAGCATTATATCACAGGTAGCCAGCCTTTGTCTTTATGTTTAAAATCTAGCTCTCAGGATAAGATGGCAACAATTGTCGTTAGCAACAAACCAAAGCTGGAGATCGCAAACACAGACGAAATCAGCAATGAGATGAGGAGAATAAGGTGATCATAGAAAGGCCACATCTCAAGGAAGGACCATAGAAATGATTGTGTTGTTGCCTTGCGATGGACAACGGAAGTAAAGATAGACAGAGGACACCCAAAAATAACATGGCGGAGAATGGTGGAGAAAGAGAGGAACGAAGAGGGATTGGCCTTCCTGGGAAAGAGCGAGAAGAGCGGCTCAGGATAGGGACAATTGGAGGGATCATGTTCAGGCCTTATGTGCCTCCTGGCACAGAGAGAGCTGAGGGAAGGTATAGGAATGTGCGGGAGAGAGAGACTTCACGACTGTCTGCCCAGATGTTTGTAAGCATTGCCCATTTATATGGAAATGTGGGTTTTGTTGTAGTGCTGAATAAAAACTGTACTGTAGCAAAATAATACTAAAAGGCCTTCGCTGGCTGTCAAGCTCACAGTGACAGCACAGGGGATACAAGAAAGTGTGTAATGGTATAGGATGATTCTATTTTATTTGAGGAGTTATGGGTTTGTGAGGGGCTCAAAACAATAATAATAATAATAATAATAATATATATACTTCTATGGCGACTTTTCTCAAAAAGAGCTCAAAGCGCCTTACAATAGCATACAATACAACATAAATAAAATATAATGGTCATAGAACATGATATTTAAAAGAGTTAAAATGTATCATATGATTATCCTAAAATAGAAGGGTTTAAGAGTCCACTCAAAAGATTCAAATGATACAACAATTTTAGAACATACAAAGAGTATAACATGATCACAAACCTAAAAGATACATATTTTAAATAATACATTAAGCTACAATGAATTAGTAAAATATTCAATGAATAGAGCATTCTTACAAGAGACACGAGATATATAATGCGCATAGACATAATCAAAGATTCATTATAAATATAAGCTATCCTAACAAAAACAGCGATCGTTAAAGGCTTAAAAGACGCTAAGCATTATATGCCCTCTTAAAAGGTCAAATATGATAATTTGTCACAAAACTGGTGACAGTAGTTTTCAAAGGCCTTTTTCACAGAAAGACAAGGAATTCAGACTTGGAGATGGTTGAGAAGTAAAGCTAAGAAGTGGAACTAGGAAGAAAGGCCATAACCTCAATTTTTAACCTAAATGGCCCATTCCAGGAGCAGCATATATATATTTCCCCTTAAGCGGCATAAATTAATGAAGGTCACATTTGTACTCGTCATCGGCCTCTACTTACATTTTAGACGCAATACAGCTGGTGGAATAAGCTGCCAGAGGAACCTAACCTTGCCTCAGATGAAGAAGGGGGGGGAGATTCCAATTAAAGGATTGTGGACAGATTCCTTCAGCTTATTCGACTCAATTTTGTAAAATGTAAATCAGAATTTAGAATAATTTCTATATATTTACATTTCTACATGATTCGAAAACAGCCTTTTGGGCCTTGTTTTGGTCGTATTGAAGAGTCTCACCTCTAAATGTAAGTCAATACCGACTAAGACGTTGTAAGTGCATAATTCGTTATATTTGACCCCCATTATTTTATGCCACTTAAGGGTGTGAGGGGGGGGGAGGGGGGGCAAAACTGGAGATTGTGGAGATATTTTTTCTGTCTCACCTCTAAATGTAGATCTAAGCTGATAACAGTACAGATTTGACCAACTTAAATTTACGCTGCTAAACCGTAAAATTATCAAATTGCCTTCCTCAAGACACCCACCCCCCTCAAACTGTAAAAGTTGATCAAAATTTTCAACACCATTTAGGGGAGGAACCTCTAGACATATATACAAAGCTAGATCTAGTCTACATTTAGTTTACAAGGTTTGAGTAATTCGAAATTAAACATATTTAATCTAGTCTACATTTAGTTTACAAGGTTTGAGTAATTCGAAATTAAACATACTTAATCTAGATCTAGTCTACATTTAGTTTACAAGGTATGAGTAATTCGAAATTAAACATACTTGGAATGATGTCATTGAAGTTTCCTGACATCAACAATTCAAACGGCCTTAGGATAGGAATGATGATATCTTTGTAAATACGGATAAGATGCGTCCATTGTTCATTCAAGCTGTCCCTTTTTGCCATCATAGTCTTTATCTGAACAAAGCAAACGTATTATGTAGTGAATAGAACAATTGAGAGTTGAATGATGGTAGGACTCTTAAGCGAATGGACGGTTCATCACTCTCAAGGAGATGTATATTTTATTACTTTCCATTTTCCACGAATTATGATCCTCGTAATCGTCTCCGTATCCCAGAAGTCCTTGATTATAGCAATAGGCTATCTGGTTATAGTCATAACGGTTCCAATGCCACCATTTTGTACAAAAGGAGTTTAAATACATACACATCAATATTTTATTATTGTCTCTCTGATTATTGCCTCTTCCATCTATAATAAATTGTGTATTTTTCCCTTTCTCTGGTAAATAAAGAGGTCTAGGTGGTGATTTTACTGGTCTATCGATCAGCATTGACAAAGATTCGATATCATATCGATACTATTAATAGCTCAATGGGATTTCAAAACGAAGTTCTGCTTCGTTCTTGGGCCAACTGTGAGGTGGTCAGTCTTAAGATATCTTATTTCCACATACACACATTTCTCTCTCTCTCTCTCTCTCTCTCTCTCTCTCTCTCTCTCTCTCTCTCTCTCTCTCTCTCTCTCTCTCTCTCTCTCTCTCTCACACACACACACACACACATCCTTCTCATTTCGTGTTTTTTTTTAGAACTGGGTTGGACTTGAAAGTCTTCGGTTTTCAGATCTCAGAAGGGCCAAACTAAATACATTCGGATCTCTGACTTTTTTTCTTCTTTTTTTCATTCTTTCTTTCTTTTTCTTTCCTTTTTTCCAGTGTGTGTTGTTTGTATTTATAGCTTTACGCATCGATTTAAATGATGGCAAACAATATTTACATAAGGGCTCATGGAGGGCGTGGCCGCCTAGTCCCGGTGTTGTAGAATATTTCGGAACCAGGATATATCGGAACCGGTTCCCAAAAATCCTAGGATATTTTGGAACCATTCCCATTTATCCCGCACCTGGCGGCAGGATATTTGGGAACCACCAGGATATTTCGGAACCACCTTCTAGACGCTTTCATATGATTTGCTGAGTTTCTAGACGCTTTCAAATCAGAGTTTACACTTTGTACACTATTTACTATTTGTTATTCTTTTAGAGTAGGCTGGCTTTCGAAGGAAGCTCCATAACATCATCAAATTACATTTTACTTGTACAAAAACATATATAGAACATGTGTCAAAGACAACATACTAGTTTTTTGGCACAAAATTTTATGTTTTCTTCTCGCACAATTTTCATATAAAAATCCAAAAATGAAGTCTCAAAATATTTTAGAGAAAAATGCTCTTTCTTTCTGGCCTACATGACCCCGTCCAGAAGGTCCTGATAAAGAAGAGAAATAAATTGTATCAGTTTCTAATGTAAAATGTATATTCTTAATTTTTCACAAAATGCAGTTTGCACCTACTTTACTTGTTTGTTGTTAATCGTTCATCTCGTTCATCTGAATCCAACCACTGGTGCATAGTGGTACCTGATGCTGTTTTCCAGATAAAGTGCGCGCGGTGTAGGCTGGTCCTTGGTGAACTTGTATGGTTTACGCTGGTCCACTGGTCTCTTCTGACTCCTCTGCAGCGGCCTTCTGTGCGGCTTTTGTTCCTCCACCATTTCAGGATACACATAAGGGAATCTACCCCAGGAGAGTTTGTTCTGGTCGGGGAAGTGCCTTGCCCAAATGTGTAGGTGTAAATATCCATCTGCAGAATCTGGGCAGCCGTGAATATTTCAACTTCTGTGCCCCACGCTGAAGACCATGGCATCTTGGTACACAGAATGTACTTGCAGACGGGCTCCCGCCCAATGAATTGCTGGATCACTGAACCTGGACCTGCCTTGGCAATCGCTTCTGTAATGACAGCTCTGACCATCAGGTGGTCCTCTTCGTCACCAGATATCAGCTGGGTACATCGGCTGCCAAGGGGTCCCTGAGGAACTCGCAGCTTTTACACGCTTTCGATGATTATGATGATGTGACACCGGTACAAAATGCAAGCATATGCCCTTTGTCCGAACTTCCTTACATTTTCTTTATTTCTTTATCAGTTCCCATTCTACCTTCCGGTATATGGGTTTAGATACCCGAAATGGTCTTTCTCCTGGGTACCCTGTCCTGACATTTGGTTTTTCTGTTTCCTTTTGTGAAGGTTTACTTCTTCTTCTTCTTCTTCTTCTTCTTCTTCTTCTTCTTCTTCTTCTTCTTCTTCTTCTTCTTCTTCTTCTTCTTCTTCTTCTTACAAAACTGTCGCACTACTAGAGATCCAGAATTTACCAAATTAATGAATGTATGTAAATTATTCAATATTTACATTCTTAATGGTCGCAAATGGGAGATGAAATGGGAAAAAATGACGTGTATAGCTAACAAGGAGAGAACGAGTACAGATTACCTAATTGCGGATGCCAGTCTCTATTAGAAAATAAAATCAATGGATATTCATACCAGGTCAGAATCGGACAATTTTTCCCTTTTCCTTCATTTTGCCCCACACACATATTATAGAGCCTAATGAAAGAAATGATGCAGGTCCAGAAAATATTTTGATGGAATTTGAACATTTTAAATGGAACGATGAAATATCGTTTTGATTGTTATCTTCTTGCGCCAAACAAATTATAAGAACATTTTGTTTATCTCATAGAGGACGTTTTCTGGTATCCCAATATTTTGTAATACGTAACTTAATTGGCTTAGAGAAAACGTTTTAAGCGTGTGAATCTTACCAATAATAGATACGTTTCTATTAGACAAAACATTAAGCATGGGTTTAAATACCGTTATTTTATTCTGTCAGGGTTTTTTTTCGTTTTCTCACACAGAAGCAGTGTTTTGAGAGTACATGTACAAACTCTAAGATTTTTATCTCATCGACAAATTTGACTCCAAATTCCATAGTTCTATGTCGATTATTTTTGTTTACGCACAAACCCAGAGATTTTGATTTGTTTAGCTCCACACCAGATACTTCTGCGAAATTCTCAATAAAATTTATATTGATTTTTAAGTCATCCAAATCCCTTGCAAATAATGAGGTATCATCTGCATACTGTCTGATTGTTATCTTTTTTCTTCCAAACAAATTCATACCCCTAATGTTGAGTTTCTGCCTAGTTGCTATTACCATAATTTTCACACCTTAAACAAATATGAGGAAGGGGGGGGTGGACATCCTTGTCTGACCCCTCTCTCTGGTTTGAGTTCAGACGATAAGTATCCCGCATGTTTTACGCAAGCCTCTCTGTCGGATGTAATAACTCTTATCCTTTTTATAAACTAGTTCCCAAATCCAAAGCGTTGACATACATTCAATAAAACGGAATCGGTATGATATCGAAAGCTTTCTTGTCGTCAAGATATAGTAATACTGTATTCCCCATTTGTCATCAAGTTTTTGGCGTTCAGAAACTCCGTCTTCCTGCCAGTGGCTTCCTGGCGGCTTCCACCACTGTCATTCATATGAGTATGTTACAATAACTCAGGAAGCCCTTCACGTGTACTAAAAGTGTGGGGTAGTTTTGTTTCGTTAACAAATATTTTTCCAGGATAGGGGCGTTTACCTTATACCCAATCCCCAATCTTCGAGGGCCGATATTGAAATTGGAGATTCCCCCCACCCCGCTAGACCAGTTACTTTCCCAAGTTAAAGAGTCTTGTCTACCTATGTTTTGAAATTAGAATTTTCCTTCTTCTGGTTGCAAGGCTCACGACCTCCATCTACCAGGGGTGGTGGGATTTCTTAAATATTAGGATTTTCAAAACATTGTGTTGTGTGTTGCACCTCACCGGCCGCTTGTTTGCTTCGCTCTTACATTTTGGATTTTTAAAGCCTGTTTCGTGGATTATCTACATACATGTTATAGTACATCAAAGTTTTTATCAACTTACCTCGCCTGTGATTTGAAATCTTTGTAACCGATTTTTATCAAATATTTATCCTTCAATCTGAACTTTTAATCTTTACTTCTCTCATTTGGAATGGATCCGATTGTTCTCACCTCAGCCATATTGAGCCTCGCCAGTCTGGTGAGTAGTCATCAAAACAAATATTACATGTACCACCAATATCAACAACAACTTCCGTCCTACCAAACTTGATACAATAGACCTTACAATTCTAATTTCAACCAAGAATCCAGTTCAAGGCATCGCCCGATGGGGTACACGGGCTGGTGTGCGCAAACGCACGCACATACAGTGAGTCGCTCCCCGCCATCCTCTCTCACGCCCCAAACTGCTCCGAGACCAGATACCTTGAGTTTTAGCACTGTATACTGATTTCGCTATTCTATTGTTATCCATTCTGTTTACATGCCCAAACCATCTCAGTTGATTTATTTCTATCTTAGTTTTTATGCTATCTGCTTTGGTTTGATCTCTTATTGTTGTGTTTCTGATTTTGTCTTTTTTAATTTTCCCTACTACTCTTCTTAGATATTTCATTTCAGCTGCTTGTACTCTACTGTATTCCCTACTGTCTAAGATCCAGATTTTACTGCCATAGAGGAGAGTAGGACAATAAACCGTGTTGTATATTGCCATTTCGTTTTCTGTTGACAATTCTTGTTTACCTACAACTGACTTTCCTAGATGATTACATATTGCACTTGCCTTTGAATTCTCTGGCTGATTTCTTCTTTTAGTTTTCCTTCTGAGTTTGAAACATTTTTTATTATTATTATTTATTTTTTTAATTTTAAGGTTCGAAACTCTTGAGTTGTTTTTGTTTTGTTTTAATTTTTTAAAATTATTATTATTTTTTCGAGTGTGTGTTACATTTTTATTGAAATTTCATCAAAACATCAAGTGAAGACATTATTTCAGATATTCAAGTATTTACTGTGAAAATAGATACAATAATTCTTGAAACATCATTAATGCATCTCTACCAACTTGCTTTGAATGAATGTATTCACAAATATGCAACAAAAAGGCAAACAGCAATGACATCCAAGTGAGGAATCAGCAATTAAACCACGACAAATTGATAATTATCTGAGAATTACAAAACATTATTAAGAAAATGTTAACATGAAAAAGTATGCATATTATTGGCTATACAAGTCATGGGTTCCAGAACTTGTTTCGTCTCTGTCTTGCTTTCTATAAATTATAAATTCAATGTTTTTTAAATATCAAGCTTGTAAGATGGGGTAGCAATGTCAGAATATTGTGCTCGTGGTCTCCATAGTCGCAGTCCTCCATAATCCAGATCGTCTGGTCTTGCCAATTAAGCAGATGTCGTTGTCGCATTTTTGCATATGGGCTGTTGTCTTCGTTATTCTTGACGATGAAGTTTCTTGTCCTTTGATTGGTAACGCAATACTCAATAATGAGATCATCAGTCTGGACAAGAATAACATGTGTCGTTTGGAATGTGTCTAACACGAGCTTTAAAATTACCTTGTTACGATCTGGCTGTGTAATATGTCTTCCTGTGTCTTTCGTGATTTTGAAGATCTGGACGCTTATCTTATCACAGTGAAGTTGCTTAGCCATGCCAGCAAAGCGTGTGGGATTACTGTTACCACCTTGTTGGTTTTCCATAGATGAGTTTTCCTCACTTGTGCGAGAGCTTTCTTTGTCATATTCGGTCTCACTGTCTGACGTGATAGGTGTGTCAGAAATGTGTAGATCTATCTTCCTCTCGGCGTGTTTCGTATCTGTCGCTGTGTTGTCTATGTTGTTTGATTCACTGATTGTATTTCCGACCATAGACGTGTCGTCAAGGGGCGATGTTACGGTTGACACGCTGAATAAATGGATAGCACTGTTGTTACTCTGGATTGAGTCCGTACTGTTGTTGTTTGTTTGTTGAATGTCAGCATTTCCATTTTCTTTGTTTTCAATAAAATCCGTGCTCGTAGATGTATCGTCAAGGAGCGATGTTACGGTTGACACGCTGAATAAATGGATAGCACTGTCGTTACTCTGGATTGAGGCCGTATTGTTGTTGTTTGTTTGTTGAATGTCAGCACTTCGAATTTCTATATTTTCAATTAAGTCCGTGTTCGTAGATGTTGTTGCTGCCTTGGTTGCTACTCTTGTATGGTGTTGTTGTTTTATAAATTTGTCTCGTCTTACTTGGCTCTGCGACTTCCGTCTGAAGCTAGCAGGAGTTGAATGATGACCTAGGAAATCTCAGTACAGGTATAGGTAGTTCCAGATGATGACCCGTCGACACACTCATGTCGGCCATCTCCATGCAATCAAATCGAAGGACGATGGTAGTGCGCTCTTTATTTCCAGCTACTTTGAAGGAGGAGAGGTGAGATTCCTCTCTAAAATGTTGTTGATAAGACATTCCAGCATCGTCGGAAGTCCGCTAACTGGCATATTGATGTCGTTCAACCACAAAATAAACTTGAAATCATAAAAAGGGCGAGAGCTCGCGAACCCACGTCTATCCTGCTCGGTGACCAAACCGGAAGTCCAGTTTTCCTTCTGAGTTAATCAATACTCCTAGGTAATTGTAGCTTTGAACTTGTTCTAAATTCTCCTGCCCAAATTAAGATTATGTGTATTAGTTTCCCTAATTACTAGCATTGTTTTTGTTTTCTTTGCAGTTGCTCTCATTCTTCTTTTATTTAATTCATTATTCATCATGTAAATATTCGACTGAAGGTCCCTTTCTGATTTTCTATACAGAACTAAATCATCAGCAAATGAAAGCATTGCTACATTCGCTGGTTTGAGCTTTCACATACCTACATTCATTTTCTTAATTTTTGAGGATGTCTTTGCGACTGAATCCATAAATGTGATAAACAATAGAGGACTAAGTACACAACCCTGTCTAACTCCTATATCTACATCAAATTCTTCAAATACATTTCCAGCTACTCTCACTGCACATGTTGGTGTATTGCAAAAAAAATGAAATGGTTTTTATTAAATTTTGCTCTACAATGTGTTCTTTTAAGGAATGCCATAGTTCGTACCTCCTCACAGTGTCAAATGCCTTTTCTAGGTCAATAAAACAGAGGTGCACGTCATTGTTCCTCTCAAGGACTTTTTTTCTCTTATTTGTCTAATTGTAAATATGTGGTCTTGTAAACTTCTTCCTGGTCTAAATCCACTCTGTTGTTCTTCAATCTGGTATCTGTTTTGACTTCCATGCTTGTTGACATTTCATGTAATAGTTTGTCTACCTCTCTCCCTTGGTTTTTAATCATTTCTGGAAAAATTCGATATGAT
The DNA here is from genome assembly GCA_037039925.1 of Doris montereyensis. Taxonomy (NCBI): domain Eukaryota; kingdom Metazoa; phylum Mollusca; class Gastropoda; order Nudibranchia; family Dorididae; genus Doris; species Doris montereyensis. The sequence continues at coordinate 494,171 of JAXRKP010000028.1, forward strand.
CCTGGGGCTTTTCCTAATTTTACTTTTCTTGTAGCTGTTTGGAGTTTTTCCGTTGAGATATCTACAACTTCAGCTATCTCATCTGGATTGCTTGTTACTGTTACTAATTCATCTGTACTCATTGTGTCACATGTTCTGGACGGGTAATTGTTGAAAATATTTCTCCACGTTTCCATGATTTGGCTGTCTTCTTTCATTATTTCTCCTTTGGCGTATTTGGCATGATTTGGTCTTTCTCGTGCTCTTCGTTGCTCCCCAGGACAGCTTTTAATTCCCTTGATAGCATTCTTGAAGTCTTTGTCCAAACTTTTCCTCTTGTTCCTGTTTTGCTTTCCTGACTCTGGCGATAGTTCTTTTACTCACGTAATCTATCCTATCCTCTGGCCTCTTTGTTTGCAAGTAATTCTTGCAGGCATCCTTCTTTTCTTTGATCTTAGTATTGACATTCTCATTCCACCATGCTGTTCTTTTCTTATCTTCTTTCATTTGTTTCCTACCAAAGACCTCTTCAGTACATATGAGGAGTGGGTTTTTTTTTTATCCATTTGCCACTTTTATTTTATTTTCCTACCACTCAAATCCATCTGCCATTTACTGATAAATCTTTTTATCCTGGATTGGTATATCTGTTTTATTGCCGGTTTATTTAGTTCTTCTATTGTGAGTTTCGTAGCTTTCTTCTCTTTCCTTTGCTGTTTGTTTTTTCAGTCAGTAATCTCACTTTGGCAATCGCGAGGTGATGATCACTATATATTTCTGCTCCTCTGTTTACTCGTGCATCTATTGTACTGTAAAAAAGGGAGCTGCTAACTATTATGTAGTCTATCATTGACTTTTCATATCTGTCTTCATTTACTCTTGTATATGTGTGGATATCTTTATGAGGAAAAAGGTGTTGGCTATTTTCATGTTATTCTTTAAGCAAAAATCTATTAGTCTATCTCCATTTGGAGAAGTTGCTGTCTCAGCTTCTTTACCTATTACTCCTACTCATGTTTCTACATTGTTTCCTACTCTAGCGTGTAAATCTCATAAAAGCATTAGTTCCTGTTTGGGTTTGAGATTCTCTGCAGCTATTTGTAAATCGTTTCCAATCCAAGGATATCTTTTTCTTCTTTGGTGACATCTTCACTTGGTCCATAAGCTACTAGTAATTTAATTTCTCTTCTGTTTAGTTTATTATTTACCTCTTATAGCCTTATAAATTTCCAACTTTCTAGTAGCTTTTCTTGCCTTTTATACATTAAGAGGCCTACTTCTTTCTGCTCTTCCTCTATCTTTGACATCTACTCGTGAGAAGATTAAAGTATAATTTGGTCCTACCTTTTCTATTCCTTGCCCTTCTTTCGTTGTTTCTGTAATGGCCAAAATGTCTACTTTGAATTTTTCCATTTCTTCAGCTAATTCTAACTCTTTTACATTTATTGCCCTAATATTCCGTGTTCCAAAAATCACAGTCCGTGTTATTTTCCAGAGCCGTCTTCGAAAGTTCAATCCGGGTATATCAATCATATTTAATACTTTGAATCAGTTTGTTTTGGATAAGCAGGGGATTAGCCCGCTGTACCCTAGGTAGATGGTGGGGCTGCCACCTTGAGGTCCCCTACCTGGCCTTGTTATTTTCTGTCAGGGTTAACTCCCTTAGCCTTTGATCACCCAAGACCAGCATGTAAGGCAGCAGGTTGTTATTTTATGTCAGGGTTAACTCCCTTAGCCTTTGATCAACCAAGACCGGCCTGCAAGGCAGCAGGTTGTTTTCTGTTAGGGTTAACTCTCTTAGCCTTTAGTCAGCCAAGACCCGCCTGCAAGGCAGCAGGAAACTCGTGGAGGGCGGGGCCGCCTAATCCCCGTACAGGTGCTTACCTGTCCACTGCCTGGGACATGTATTCACTATCATTATTATCGTTATCATCTCTTTTAATAAATAAAAAAGGGCACAATGTCTTTAGACAACAAATTAACAAGCGGCTAGATTAATTTTTCACAGAACTCTGTTCCACTTCATGAGGTATCAAAGTGAGGAGGCCACAGCGTGCCAGGCTATGGTAACCTTGAAAGTCACTGGTCCATACCAGTAAAGACATAAACGGCAAGGCGAGGGAACATGCAAAGAGCACTACATAGATACATAACAGACATGCTAGATGGTCATAGAGACAAAGGCAAGACAAATAAAAGGGAATAAAGAGAACTATTTATGACCAATGAACCAAGTCAAACCAGGGACCTCCCCACCAACACCCAATTTCAGGAGTTCTGATTTGAACCGATTTGATTCAACCCACATGTTTGACGCCTAGCCGGCTGATACTAGTCTGACACAAGCACACGGGTACTCGGTAGTCCAGGGGAAGGTGTCGGCCTCTCGACCAAAAGGTCATAGGTTCAAGCCCTGATGCGTTGAAACGTTTTCTCGAGTTTTTCTAGAAAATATACTCCCTGGTCCAGGTAGGTGGATCAACACCTAGTCCCACCGGAGACGGACGATAAAAAGGAAGTTCTGTATGCAGATCGTAAAATAATATGTGCACATTAAATATACCTGGGCTGCTTACAAGGCAATCTGGGCAAAACTTAGAAAATCTTGAGAAAAAAACCCTGAGATCACTTTAGTCGTGGATGCAGGTAAAATGAAGTTAAATGACACACAAGCACCTTTATCCCCTGTCCTAGCTGTCTCGGTCTTGACTTTCAGTAAATAAATGGAAGAGGGAGGGGGGGGGGAGTGGGGCATTGGAGGAAAGTTTACATCTGCTTAGTCTATATCTGAGAAAGATAAAAAAATATTTTAAGAACTGAAGAAAAGAAACCTTACTAGCACTATGAGAAAAATAATAAAATAATTATTAATTTTACCTGGAAGTTACCTTTGACCTTCATCCCATCGAAAGTCAACTGGCCACGCCCAGAACTCAAAATCAAACTTTGTCAAGGATTTCTGAGAGCGAGAAAAAAACAATCCAAATCCATTATCAGCCATACAGATGATTTATATTTATAATACATATGCAAGCTTATGGATGCTTAATATCCTAAACTTATTGAGAACCCTGGGAGGGAGAAAGAAAAAGAGGAGAGAGAGGGAGACAGAGAGAGAGAGAGAGAGAGAGAGAGAGAGAGAGAGAGAGAGAGAGAGAGAGAGAGAGAGAGAGAGAGAGAGAGAGAGAGAGAGAGAGAGAGAGAGAGAGAGAGAGGAGGGAGGAGCTCATTAAGAGAAGCATCCAGATAAAGATCATCAAACCAGCAGCATATGTGCCATGTTGGGATTCGTCCTGGCTTCTATCAAAACACCGTACTGCTTTTGAAATACTGTAGACGACGGCTATAGATATGGATATTTGGAACAGGCTGAAAAATCAATCTTGAGAGAAGAATCCTCTTCTATAGAGCAGGATGCCGATGAGTGGCGAGGTCAAGTAGACCAGACCATAGGCTGCATGAAAAGTCTAAAGTGAATGACACGGTCTGGAAAGGACCCAAGCACGCTTGCTGCATAATTGCGGCCCTCTGAATCAGGAGTTTTGTAAAGTCTATTCAACCGGGGACCGGTAAAGTACCAAAAGAGTTTAGACGCCATTTTTAATCCAGGTTTCACACATACGAGGATAAAAGCTCCAAAGGATACAAAATTGTGCGACAATGTTGGTTCTTGGGAAGACCAGACTCGACAGTAGTTCCAGACATTAATTGTTGAAACCCTTTACTGGCTTCCAGTAAGGGCAAAAATCGATTACAAGATTTGTCTTTTTTTGTTACAAATCACTGCAGTCTGCTGTCCCTATCTACATTCAAGATAAAAACTCTTCCCATATGAACCGCCTCGTGCGCTAAATCTCAAATTTTTAATTATTGACAATTCCAAAAACTCGCTTGAGATGTTTCCGAGATAGAATTGTTGGCAAAAGTGGACCATGTGTATGGATTGGAATGCTTTACTTCCATCTGTGAGACTTGCAACTAGTCTTGAAATCTTTCAAACACTACTAAAACGACATCTTTTTATGAAATACCTTCTGTAAATGATTCAATTGAAATGTATACGGTGGCCAATTTTAGTAATGTTTTATTAGAGTGAGTATGTCTGGAATGCAACATTGAAATTTGAATTTATCTTTTTAAAGTATACATGTGTATTTCAACTTGTATTGTAAAGCACCTTGAGGTTTCGACGAAAGGCGCTATAAAAATGTTCTAGTATTACTATTATTTTAGCGCCCCTTATTCGCCAGACTGACAAAGTAAAGGCTCCACCCATTCACTTCAGCCTCCTTCCAAGGACAGCCGCCGGTTTGTTCGAGACTGCTTTTCCTGTTGACACTTTTATTTGCAGCTGGCCTTCATATCTGTAGGTCGTTCCGCTATCCATCATCTACATACCCGCCGGGCAGGGGTCGGTCTGCCCGGGCATTGATAAACTCCTGATATATACATTGTGGTATCATTCTATTCAATGTGATAATATATATAACAACTGTTGAAACAGCAAGAATAAAGAACAACAATAATAACAACAGCAATAGCAACCACAACAGAAACAACAATAGCGACAATAACAATAATTATACAAAAATAACAACAGCGATAGTGAATAACAATCACAGCAACATAGTACTGGAGTACAGGTACATTTACATAGCACAAAACCCCAAATGGAAGGATGTTATAACTAAAAGTGCATTGTAGAGCATCAACAACAACAAAAAGAGAGAAGAAAGAAATGATGTCGTGATCAGTGTATCAACAATAAAATAATTCATATAATACATGTATGCCTATATCATTATCATCTTATATAGTATAGTGTGCATCACCCTTTCTCTCTCTCGCTCATTCTCTCTCCCTCCACCTCTCTTTTCTCCCTCCCCTCTCTCTCCTCTCTCTCTCTCTCTCTCTCTCTCTCTCTCTCTCTCTCTCTCTCTCTCTCTCTCTCTCTCTCTCTCCCTCCCTCCCTCTCTCCATTCTACTCCCACTCATCCGTTTAGAACTCGTTTTATCCTTCTATCCGTCATAATATTGTCTAATCTTCTGATTCCTCTTTCTTTCATCCCATTCTGTCCCACTTCCTCTCTTTATCAGTGCGAACAGAAAACCAATGAATTCTTAGTTCAATCAATAGACGGATTTTATTAAGTCTATTTGAAAAAGGAATGTTTTAGGGATTAAAAAAACTATCTAAAAGCTTTTTTTTCTCTTTTACTCCGAGGAATGGTGTTCCAAACAATTGGACCAAACAAAGAAAAGGCACGAGCTTCAACTTTTGTTATTGATCTGGGCACAACTAGTTTGACCTGATCGTTTCCTGATCTTACTAGCGATAGAGATGGATCATAACATTTTATTAAGCCACTAATGTACACATGAGCTGCTGCCGTTAGACATCGATACACTAAAACAGCAACCTTAAATCTAATTCTCCTTTCTATCGTAAGCCAGTGTAGTCTGGGGATAGAGGATGATGTAAAGTCTCTTTTCTTTTTTAAGAATTCATCAACCTGACAGCCTTGTTTTGGGCATGTTTGTAAACGTCAAATATTACCTTGTGAAGTGCCAAACAGAAGAGCATTACTGTAGTCTAACTTAGAAAACATCATGGCAGCAATTAACTTGTTCGTTGCTTCTTGATAACTGTAAGGCCGAACATTGTTAATCTCGATTAATTGAAATTTAAAGTTCTTATAAGGGAGCTGACTTGGTGATTCATGGAGATGCCTGATTCAAGATGGATTCCTAGGTTTTTCACTTTCTCAACAAATTAAATTGAACGATCACTTAGTTAAAGATATCAGCGATTCTCTTGTTCTAGAAAAGAACTGCTTTGTGCCTACGCGCATGATCTCCGTTTTACCCTCATTTAGTTTTAATCTAGTTCTGTCCATCCATTTTTATATACATGATACATTAATTTCCCACTCATGTCAATTAATGGTGATACATCTTTAAAAAGGGCAGTGCAATATAACTGTGTGCTGTCTGCATATTGGTGGTACGCTAGACCACTATGTGTGCTTACTTTAGAAGGAGGAGTAATGTACATGATATTTCAGATCGAATTCTTTAGAGTTATAAAAGTTTATAACAACAATTTATGTTTTCGGCTAGACAGATAGGATCGGGAACAGTCGAATGCTGTGACAGTGATATCAGTACCGTAAATTACTTCCAAACGTTCTAACATAATTTCGTGATCAATTGTATCGAATGCGACCGAAGGGTCTAACAGATTTAAAAGTGAGACATTACCTTTGCCGATTACTGGCGCCTGGTAGTAAATCATCTACAATCCTTACTATTAATGCTGTTTGTGTAGAATGATTCTGCATATAGGCAGATTGGAAAGGCCCCTTTAAAGAATTTACTTTAAGATAAACGAGTATTTATTTTAAAATAATATATTATGTAGTAAGTAGTTTGTGCTGAGAGACAATATCTTCTATGATTATTTTATATCTATCAATATAACCTAAATGTATAAATGAAGCAAATAACACATACAGTTAGTTTCACGAGAGAAGTTTAATATCGACTTGACGAGATGACACCCAGACAGGAATTCCTTTTGAGGACGGATGAAACAAATTAAACCACAAAAGAACAGACGCTCGTTAGTCATGTACTAAGCACACGAATAGACAAGGAACACAATACATAACATTTTACAGATGTACTTCGTTATAGTTAAAGGAATATAATAACTCTGATAGTTTATTTACTAGGACTCCTGAAGTGGGAAACATTGGCAAAGCGTCGCAAGTTCACCAGATTGGTCATGCCACGCCGTATTCTTAACGGATAGATGCTAATGCTATCCACAAATCAGTTCTTCAGCAGCTATAGCCTACACATAGAACGAGGTAACAACAGGCACAACCTCCAACGATACTAGCCTAGGTGTAACATCGACAAATACGCCTTTGCGCAACACGCAGTTTCAAAATGGAATGACCTTCTAGTAAGCATTACAAACGCTCAGACCACTGGACAATCTAAACAACCTCTATACGAATTCATTTCAAACATGTAACTGTTAAACCATCTGCAGGATAGGCCAATGTGCCATTTGCATATTACTGTCAATTAATGAACAGAAACAATTCAGAAATACATGTTTTCAACGTGTAACATATAGGTCAGCGAAACAAGTATATGTACAATCTAAACGAAGAAAGAAGGTAAGAGGGAAGTTACAGAGAAATCCCGCTGAGTAAGAAACAAACAAATAAAGTAACAAAAACAAACAAACAAAAATCGACCATGAGAGGATGGTTCCGTTTCAAGAAAACCTCTTGCAGAGAATAGCTACCCAAAGAGTTAACACAAACTCCTTGGCATTACTATAAACCGGAAGTCGATCAATGTCGACCTCACCAACACTCATTTCGTTTCATATTTCTTCTTACAGGGAACACACTCCATGGCTGAGCGTAATAGAATCATAACAATTCTGTCTCAGTGATCCTGTATTTCAAACTGTGCCATTGGTAACTCAACGAGGGATAAACAGTGTAAGACAAAAAAGAAAACAATGCATCCGTTATACAATTGAAGCACACTTGATCTCAGTTTGCATCCAAGGGAATGCTGGAAGGGGTTAATTTAGACTAATAATCAATGACCTGAGGAGAACGAGAATGCTTTGTCACTTTGTGGTAAAAATAAATGTTCGTTATAGTTGGATCTAGATCTAGAATCTAAATCTAAATCTAGTAGGTCATATTACTTTTGTTATTCATTGTAGAATTGGTTACAGTTATGTGGCAGACAATTGACGGCAGAATCACACTTCAGCACCACCAGGCATTATCGAACTCGAAGTAAAAGTGTAAAACTTTACGTCGGCTATGACACGGCCTTCACAATACTGAACTTATTATTTGCTAGTATTGCTAACCCGACTCACTGAAATAACATACATATTCAATGCGCGATCACTCTCCTACCGACTTGCTGTGATGGTGATGTAGACCTACTGTAATACATTCTCTCCCTCACTCAGTCTCATTAGCCTCTGCCTCCGGGACTACTGATATGGCATTACCATTCGACTTGGACTCACTGAAATGATGGTGGTGCTGAAGCGTGATCGCTGATCACTCTCTTTTGCCATTCAGTGAGGAATAGGCTAAGTCCATGTTCTATGGTTCCTCTCCTCTGAGCCCAACTCCAGGACTCCGTGATCTTTCTGATTCTTATTAAAATTTTACTACACCGTTCCTCGGGAGATAAGAACAGTAAATTCTTAGGTGACCTCAGACATGCGTTGTATTTTTGCTTCGTCATTCATATAGACTATTTTTATTGGTCATTCTCCTTGACCTTAAAATTTTGGCCAGTCCTAATTTCTTTGATTGTATGTCGTGCCTAAGATGCCAAGACATGGTTACAGGTGGCCAGGGCGAGTGGTGAGCCTTTCTTGTATCAGTAACTGACCTGCCCGTGTGATGTCTAATCTTTGTTTCTGTCTTGTTTCCTGATAGCAGAGAATTGTAAGAAGAAGGATGTAGACCCCATTACTGGTTCTCTTTCCCAGTTCTACTGTGTATCAGGGGAGGGGGTGGTTTCAGGAGAATCTGCATTAAAGAAACAAAGATTTCATCTGTTTCCAAATTGTCCTATTATTACTCTTGCTTTATTTGACATCACCACACTAAAAACCTAAAGCGAGACAACTGATGTTGTGAATTCCAAACTTCAACAATGAAGCTAACATTGCTAGGCATAAAATGGCTAGTGCTTAAAAGCTAGGAGTCATGTCATATGTGGGTAAAGATATAATTTGAATTTTGGAAATTCCTCAACTGTTAGGGAATCACAATACATTTATTATAATTTGTGTATTATATGCACAGTACAAAGATCAATAAGTTGACTAAAATCCAATAAAAGTGTAAACGAAAATCCACACAAATCGAGCGAAAAAACACAGAGAAGGACAGCAGCCTGCTGGTTGCTTCTTCATTATACAACTTTCTTAGATGTAAACCCTGTATTAACAACCATTCAACAATGACAAATATTGTACATTGTAATGTATATATATGTATTATGCCTCTGAAGCATATCTAATGTAGATTTATAAATGTAAAGACAGACAGTGAGGCAAGGGTTATGTCGAAAGTAATGAACAATGACATAAAATATGAATGTAGACTAGACAGATACAAAGGAATAGACAGGAAAATATCTTGTCACATCTTTATTTATTCCTACAGGGTTTCATTATATATTTCATATAGTTGGTGAAGCTGTCTAAATGCATTTAAGTCATAATTAATGGAACCCTATCCTGTGTTTTGGGAAGAAAAACAGAACTCTTTGTTTAGATCATTGTGTAAAATGAACTTTTCTATTGTTCAAGGCCTCAAATATTTATAATGACTCAAAAGAAGCATGCGTTTGATCATGGTAAGGACAAATCTCATATCCCATATCCAGGGATGTAAATCTTTCAGATTTTCTCTGATTTCAGATTATTTGATTGTGTTGAAATTTGGGGGTAAATTCTCTATTTCTAGTCTAGAAATAGATCTAGATTCTAGATCTAATTCTATTTAATTTTTGTTATTTCAGATAATTATTTTTTTGATTCACTGATAGATCTATTATATTTTTTCGACTGTAAGAATTCGAAACCTAAAAACTATGAACAAAAGGAAGTTATTTTCACTATTACATTAATACTATTGTCACGATATCCGTTCGCTATTTGTAAGACGAATTTTCAGAGAATAATCCTCTGACGGCCGAGTTTCCTTCACTATCATTAGTCCGAGATTCTCCGAGGATTCAGAGAATAATTCTCTGACCCACGTAAATAGCCGAAGCGGCGAAATAGACGGTAGGTATAAGGGAAGTAACTCTCATTGGTAAGTATTAAAATTAGTAAACACAACATGGCGTCGTGTTCACGAAGGTCTCTTAACTTTGTGGAGCGAGATACAACAGTTGATGCGATAGATCTAGAGTGTAGGAACAAATTTCGATGGGATTGGTTATTGTTGAAAGATGACAACGGCGTTTTGTTTTCAGATTATTTCCGAAAGGTAGACAAAGATGGATTTTGCTTGGTGCTGTTACTGTAAGTGCGAGATAAAGTACGGCAGTGGTGGGGTGCGTTGTTTAAATGACCATGCTAGCCGATCTAAAGCTCACAATCGAAACTGTCATATTTTTCGATCTAATCTTAGTCTTCCAGCTGCAATGCAGGCAGCATGCAGTAAGATTTCTGGTACTGCAGATATCAGTAGTCCATCACTGCGTAGATCTAGCTCTAGTTCAGCTCTTCTGTCCTCTTTACCTTATAGTTATGGTGCTGCTCCAAACATTGAGCAAGAGCACAATAGATCTAGGGTACCACTCATTTATTTATTTTTTGTCTACTGTTTGTTCTAGTTTTGTTTCTTCATTTTAAAGTTTCTTTATCCCTAGTAATTTAACTAAATTAAGCCCAGGAGAGGCCATATTTAAGCTGTACAAGTGTGAAAATTCAATTTCGGCCGGGGTCCCCCCCTGGACCCTTAAAGGGGGCGTTGCCCCCGACCCCACCGGGGCCTACGCAGCCCCTGGACCCCGGCGTTTATTTTCAGAGAATTTCTTCAGATGCCATTTACATCCCTGCATATCACATGATGGACTTTTTGTTTACACATATCTATCCTTGTTTAATACTTTTAATGAGTGGGTTCATGTTGCTGTATCCTTCAAATGTTGCAGTTCTCTTTATGATGTATTATTTTTTGAATTAACATACTTAATTCTTTTTTTGCAGGTATTAGACATGAATCCGTTAGCCGCTCAGCAGCAGCAGCAGCAACAACAGGTTTGTTGTTAATTTTAATGTCTAGGCCTATACACATGGTATTTATATTATTCTGAAGTCTTCACAAACTTTTTCATGTCTTTGTGAAAAGGACTAGAGTTTAAGCTAATGACTCTGGTCATTTTATGGTGAAAAGAGATGTCAATTTCTAAATCTGCATTGAATTTTACATTGGTTTGAGACCTACTCATCAATGATAATAATGCAAATATGGATAATTTCTTAAATTAGTACTTTTTATTTCTCACACCTTAAAATAATCTCCCATCTCTTTTATGAATCATAATTTATTTTATAAGTGGTTTATATCTGTAAATTTGAGTAAAAAAATACATTTGTCAGTTTTATTCGTGATAGTAACAAGCCACCATATGTTTCGTGCACTGAGATAGAACTGATGCCAAAATGTTAACAATTATTGACACCAGGAATTAAATGAGGTACAGTGGTGTCTGCTTAAGAATGCTTGGGAGACAGAAACTGGGTTCTTAGGCAAACCGGATTCTAAGATGAACTCTGACCTGCTTTGAGAATTGTGTAGACATTATGAGGGTTTGAAGCTGTACTTGAAATGCTGTTTTGAAAAATATGCAGTTGCAGAGGTAAATAGATCTAGCCTCCAGAGAGCTGAGCAAATGAATGAGAGTTTATGATTCTGTACATGTTGAAAACACTAATGTGATTGGTCATTCATTTTTCAGCCAATCAGAAAAAGAGGAAAGTTGATTACATGCAAGACGGTTTGAGAAAACTCACAACAATAAGAGGGCCATCCTTGGCCCGGAACCTCCTTATTCGGGGGAAAGCTGCATATTATAAATGTCCACTATTATTATTACCCTGCATGTCACCTGTGTTTAATGGTGCAATACCAGCCGCGCAATTGCTTTGCCTCAACATCTTGGCACGTGACCGCTAGACCTACAAAATCTTTGATTGCCTGTCGTGTCTCAGGCGCTAAGGCATAGTCACAGGTGGTCAGGGTAGCTGGCGAGGCCCTCATGTCTGTCATTTGGTATCTGGCACATTTGCGTGACTTGTTTATAACACCCAATAGTGTCTGGACTAATGCAATAGCCACCCTCCTTTCTATGATTCACTTGCAACATACTGCATGTTATTGGCAATTATGAGCACATATTTTTCTCTCTCGTGATTCTCAACTCATAATCAGACTGGGTTCTAAGGCGGATCGGGTTAAACTAATTGGGTCTTAACTTTTTCCACTCGGTTTTCGCTGGAATTAACGTATTGTTAGCGAATGATTCAAAGGAACTGAAGGAAGTGACATTTAACGGGGAAAAAACTGTTTCAATTCTTCTTTTTATTATCTTTGAGCTCAAAATTTGTATCACACAAATAGAAACGGTATTGAAATGTAGTACTTAAACAATTTCATTGTTCATTTGGTGTGTTTCGTAAGATACTGCACATAGACGTTTAAGGTCCTATCTAATCGATGTCATTCAACGGCTCGAGTCACTTGAGCCGTTGTATGTGAAACACACACATTGCACTGATCCTTTTTTAGGAACATGTAATGACAAGTTGCTCTGGTGAAATAGTTCTTTGAATACAGTTAAGCAGACTGTTTCTATCGTCTTCTTTGCATTTGATTTTGTAAGCCCTGTAAAGGTCTGCAATACTCTTAAATTGCGCTTCTAAATACAGTTTGCCTGTATTTTGTCTGCAATAATGTAAAGGCATCTTGTTTAATTTTGCAAAGAATTCATTAAGAATAAAGACTTTGTCGTCATTCGATCTTTGGTAACATGATGACCATAGGGGTTGGGTAGATGAATCCTGGGAAGGTTCTTTAAAACACCTTTGAATAAAAGTGCAATAGTATTTATAAACATCTGTTTGCACATGGGAAGAATTTCACCAGAGATGCGTTTTAAATTATACTGAAAAGTCGTTTGTCTTTTTGAGGAATCCTTAGACTGTGTCCTGCGTGTCACTGGAATTTGATGAACGAGTCCTTTAATGAAAGCCCTTTTAGCATCATCAGTGAGGGTCCATACATATCGAAAGATTGCCTCTCTGTCCTCATGTGTGCAGCCCTGACATTTTGTAGATTGGGATTTGCATGAACAAGGCGCTTTCATTTCATGTGCTGCAATTTCTTTTCCCCTTTGGGACATGTAGGGGAAAGCCTTTTTGGTGGTTTTCTTTCCTTTTGTTTTGATTCCATTCATTTGGACCTAACTTTTGGTGTTTTGGCGTTTGATGGATCGTTTCTTCGTCAGCTGGTGCATTTTCTTGAAGGTCAGAGTTGACATAGGCAATAACTGCATCATCAATGATGTCGGTGGACACTTCTGTGGAGGATGGTGTGGCAATCTGTGGTTGATGCTGTACTTTGACGACGGTACCATGGGGTACTGGATCAGAAGTTAGAGATGTAGTGTTTACAAGAAATGCAGCTGGTGTAGCTTCTTAAAGGTCAGAGTTGATGTTGGCAATGACTGCATCATCAATGATGTCAGTGGACACTTCTGTGGAGGGTGGTGTGGCATTCTGTGGTTGATGCTGTACTTCGATGACGGTACCATGGGGTACTGGATCAGACGTTACAGGAGATGCAGCAGCTTTTACTGATTGTAAATAGGCGTCCTTCACATCAAGAACAGGAGACGGTCTTCATCTCTATGTTGTTGTTGAACCCATGATTCATAATGCACGCTCTAAAACATAATAAATTTCTTGATAAGTATCCCGAGTTTTATACAGTTTTATACACCCATCGACCAATTTGTGAGTAGACAAGAAAAACCATGTTACATAAGCTGTCTCTCACCCAAGCAGGTGTGTGCGTTTTTTATTTGGTCAGTAGCTTTCACCACAACTTAAAGACATAGATAAGGCGACTTCATTACATTAACTTACGTGTTGACATCAGATGTCTCACAGACGTTAAAAGTTCTCGAAGTTAATTAATAGTGCATTGCATAAATTGTCCAGACTTTGCATCTTGGTTCAATTTGTCTAGACTTGTGACAGACGACCTTTTTGTTTTGATATTGTTTCGGTCTGACGAACACTGGCGACGGGCAAGCTTATTCGCTCTGCCTAACCAACAGGTAGACTGCTTCTCAACCGCTGAATCGACGTGATTCAAAGGCTCAAGCAGATGAGCCATTGAATCACGACGAAATTTGGAGGTGACGAAGATAAGCGATTGATTTATTAAAAGATTAAAACTTTTTGGAACATTCTATCAAAACTAGGATTTTAACACAATGTATATTAGAGGATGTAATGATTTTTAAAAAATATTGCAATTAGACCTTTGAATCACGTCGCTAACAACTTGACTTATAATAAGCAACAAGTCAACATATTTGATATAATATGGAAGGGAATTAAATTTCCTATCATTTTAAACAGTGATTAGAGTGATTTGCATGCTTATAGTTATAGTAAGGATGGGAGGAAATGAGTTAATGAAAAAAATGTCCTTTATTTTCAGCTTTATTCTTCAAAATGTCGATTGATGTCATTAAAATGGTTATCATAGTGTAGTTAATCCAATTAGCTTTCAATTGATGTTTAATATGAGGGCATTTGCTTGATAGATCTTCCTTGTATGAATATTTTAAAATTTCAATGCACAGGTTAAAATATAACTTTTTGGGGATTCACACCGACATTGCGGAGTAACCGAGTCCTTTCCAGTTCTGATTCTAGATCTAACCGTTCTTGTAATAATAGGATTTGGTATAGATCTACTTATGATAGTCATAAAACCAGATGAGATAGAGGGGATGTCTGGATCTAGATTTGAATCAACACTATGGCTAAATCGGTGGATTCATCACTACTTGTTGACTGATTTAGATTATGATCTCCTGACACAAGTCACTGACATCACTATCAAACTTTCTGACATCTGTTATTTCATCCTTAAGGGCACTAGTCTGTGTTACATCAAACAGATGAGGTTGCTTTGGCGGTCTCTCAGCCATCTCTCTCATTGAATTTTTGTGAAATACCAATGATGACAGTTGGAAAGGCTTTGGCAAAGTAACGATGAAAGTAGACCAAAACAGAAGAGTCTAAAAAATAGCACAGAGCTATCTTCTCACAAAATGAGGTCCTGGGTATCGACCAACTCTTAAAATACGCGTGGAGGTCGGAAAATGAATCGACAACTGGCTCTGTCTTCCAACAGTATAGGGAAAATCGCACCAACAACTAGTCGTCACTCTGGGCGGTAAGAGTTATGGAGTAAGTTTTATATAAGAAGAATTCAGTTGCGCGGAAATGAGTTCTTAGGGGGAGCGGGTTCTTAGGCTGTAATATTATACAGCAGGGAAAACAATGGCAAACTAACACATATTGCTGTATGCCTCGAAATATCAGGACTCTGCTCCTGATTATACTAGGCTCAACTCTTGAGTACAGGACTTACTTTAACTTTAAATTTATTATGCACCCACATGCTCAGTGTTTTTAACAGAAATACTGTGCAAGAACAAAATTAACGCATTTTGTGTAATTTCTGTATGATGCTTGTAGATATCTCTCTTTTGTATCAAATACTAAAATTAAGCTATCATTTGAAATTCTTGTCACATTAAAGCAGAGAGGGATGATTCAGCCACCCCCAGTTCAAGTCGACCGAGATCGGATTTATCAATGGATAAATGAATTATCATCTCCGGAAACAAGGGAGAATGCTTTGGTGGAACTGAGGTATTGTAATTTATAGTTTTCTTTACTTATCAGCTTTTGTGCACTTAATGAATTTAGGGAGACAGATAAGGTTCCTAATCACTAGATTTTGAGGAAAGCAAAAGAAAAACAACCCTCCATGTTTCCAGACAAGTGTAATAAATCAGGCAGTTCTTTCTTTCTCATGGAAATTAAATTGCAGTATTATGGTTTAGTACAAATAACTTTACCATAGACAGTAGTGACCGCTAAATGCTCAGTGCTTGGGCGGCAGAGAAAATGGGTATTTAGGCGAAAATAGGTCTGGGGCAGCAATTGGGGATGGATGGGGGGGGGGGGGGGTGTGTAATGAATAAGTGATTTTCATCGCGTATGGTGCAGAAATTCACCATTTACCTCCTTTGTGATCTTTATTAACCGGGAATTCTATAGAAAAACGTATTTCAATGCCCCGTTTTATTTGGTTTCTTGACCATCGCTCGCCACAAAGACCCGAAGTCACATTGGATCCGACCAAGAAGTGAAGCAATAAATCTGTTCACACTTGTCCCGCGATTAGTGCCTGGTCTATTAAAAACGCCAGGTGATTTCATGCCAGGTACGACATCAATAATTGCCCGGTGACAAACGAGTGATGAAATAGAAGAAAGGCTGTGCTGTACATTGGGTGGAGTAAAGAAGGGGAGAACGGTTATCTTTTATTACATTACAATGGGTAGGTAGTGACAGGGTTTGTACTCATCTTGGAAAACTGGGAAATTCTTCAAATTTCTATCAATTTTGTGATTATATTTTTTCCATCTCAGAACTGGACGAGATTTCATACAGGGCACAACTCAATGGCCATTCAGTTATGCTGTTCTCTGTCTTTATTCGCTCATTCTCAAATTGTCTTTAGAACAACCAGGCTTTCAATTTGTCAGACCTGCCATTCTTTACCATTCAAACTTCATATCATTTTAGGATTTTGTCTCAGTTACGATTTTACATTCACTAATTCAGTTCCACCTTTGTTGCGCTTTGCACCCAATTTCACGTCGTTTGTTCAAGCCCATACGGGCCAGAAATTTCTGCTCCGTGGTTTGTCTAACACCAACTAGGCCTATAAGAAAGATTATCTATCTCTATCTCTCTTTCATACATATATGCATGCATACACACACTCACGTACAATGCAAGAATTACGTACAGCATCCTGATCAATGCATGAACCTGTAGTATTATATTGTAATAGGCCCACTACTGCTACAACATGAGTAGTGAGTTTTTTTCTTTACTTTCCTTCTTTTATTGATTGCCTTTTATCTTGCTGTTTCCTCTTAATTCACCCTGAGATCAAAGCACATGGCGGAGGTGATAAAATTCAATAAAACAAACTAGTTCAACTAACATCCACTCCCCTCCCCAATCACAATCATAAAGGGAGATAAATCACATGTGAATTATTGGTGTTTCCTTTTCTTTCTTTTTACCCAATTTTACTATTTTTTTATAGCTTGGATTAGGATATTTCACAATTCCACTTTTCTTCTGAAAATGAATGGGAACCCTGAAGTGAAGAATGGTTACAATGCCTGACACATTTTTGATGGGTATTAGCCCACTTAGTGATGAGATTACGTGAATGTATGATTTAAAAAAAAGAAATTTCAATCAATTATATTACGGACGTACTTTATGATAATTTTGACCAGATGATACCTGCAGTTGCCGTTGAGACCGGGCATTTAGGTGGAATCTTGATTATGAAATGAACATTTAAAGGGGCAATTTATATCTAAATAAAATTGATTTCACTGGGATTGCATACATTTAGGCGAAACAGGCATCATGGCGGCGATCACTACTGTGTATAATCTAAAAATACACTGACCGTTGCAATTATTGTACTCAACATATAAATGATGACAGATGACAAAGTACTAACAAAGTAACTATACCATCTAAATGTAAGAGTGATTTATTATTTCACATCATTCCACAGTTATACAAAAGTTTTTTGTATTATTTGTGAAATGAACTGTAACTAAGATGAACTTGTTTAAAATCTTGGAGTTTGCAATTTTTAATATTATTGAGATCCTGTTTTTTTTTATCATTCAGGGATTGAACCAGCTTAAAGTTACTTCAGTTTCATGGATGATTGTGTGGTCATGTGTATAAGTGACATTTTTAAAGTAGTTAAACATGGTTAATGTCACTAAGTGACAATTTTCCCCTGGAAGACAGAACAAACCAGTGATGTTTCGGTGTAACCCTTCGTTAGACAATAAGCGATGAATATCTATAGTATATGCCTATACATGCATCACACAGTGTGATAAAGGAAATAAAACTGAAAGGAGGAATTCATTTTCTCTCTTCTCGACCTCTTTTTCTTCCTCCTTAATGTTTTTCTTCACGTATCACACTGTGTGATGCCTGTAAGGTTGATAGATATTCCTGGTTTGTTGTCTGATTATACTCGAAACATCACATAATTGTTCTGTCTTCCTAGGCAGAGTTGTCATTTATCACTTTGGCCCACTCTGGCTCTTTGTATTAAATAACAATAAAGTGCTAAAATTTTATCGGTGGAACTAAAAAAGAAATTTAAAAGAGGACGTTTATATAATGATATTGCGACATTTAATTATTCAAATTTGCCATTATAATAACTACTTCATAATGAGGATAAGTACAATTTTGTTTTGGATTTTTCATTTATTATATTTATTTTAGTATTGTCAAGGGAAAAAATAAGATCTATAGTAGACCTGATTACCATTATGATTTTCTTAATTTGCATCATTTTTGATTGAGTGGTTATGGCAATATGATTTCAACCTATGGGTTGTTTAGATTCAAAACCAGTAATATTCACAAGTTTTTAATGCAGACTAATTTATTTGGACGGCAACGTTGAGCATACATCTGTTGGAAGAGCCATGATGGATTTGTGAGTGAGAAACTCCATTTGTAACTTTAACATACAATATTTTCTATTTACCTGTAAGGCACTGGTTTCTCATTCATTTCTTTATTCCCAAATCTGAGGGGGAACTCAGTAGTGGTAGTCCAGAGGCAAGGTGTCGTCCTTTCTACTTTAAGGTCATGGGTTGAAGTCCCGTCGGTGGTTGGAACAATTTTCTAGAGTAAAATTTACTCCCCTGATCCAAGTAGATGGATCGACATCTAGTCCCAATGAAGACGGACAATGCAAAGGAGGTCTCATGTGCAGATCACAACATTCTGTGCACGTTAAAGAACCTGTGGCTGTTTACAAAGCAAAATATAAAATCCTACCATGTCTGCCCTAGATTTCTAGTGGCAGTAGAGTAAACGAAACAAATATATCAAGCGGTTGGCGGGAGCTGCTGGTAGGTCCTACTTCTTCCGTTTTACTCTTACCCTTTCATCTTGCTGTTTCCTCTAATTCACCCTGAGATCACAGCAAATGGTGGATGGGGGTCAATTCCAATTAAATAAACAAATAATGTATCAAGCATCTGTGATACTGATATGTGGGCTTGGATCGGTCTTCATAGAACTTTATATAACTGAACTGTTCTTCTTTTGTTTAGATTTAGTTGATAGTTTCAGACTGATCAATGTCAAAGTGTAATATATAAAGATTGAGATGAAAGTTTTCTCCAGGCTGCTGAAATTCAAAACAACTTTCATAGAATTGTGTGTTTGTTCATGTGTGTTTTCAAAAGAAAAGGGATCTTTCAAATAGACTGTCGGAGGATGGGGGGGGGGGGGGGACCAGATTGGAGAGGCGGGGGAGTGAAAACTAATGATTTACTGGGAGAGTCAGATTTGATTTACCCACATTGTGCCCAAACCGCCCCGTAAACAGCTAAGGGATCTTTAACGTGCACTGTGATCTGTACACAGGACCTCCTTTTTATCGTTCGTCTCCGATGGGACTAGGTGTTGATCCACCTACTTGGGCGGAGGGGGTAGATTTTCCTCAAAAACTCGAGAACATTTTTCAACCGGTGGCTGGACTCAAACCCACTACCTCTTGGTTGAGAGGTTGACACCTTGCCTCTGGATTAATGAGTCCCCCGATTAGGAGAGAACAAGGTATGAGAGTTAGGATGACAGATTAGGAGAAATGAAAAGTAAATTGAAGGGATAAAATGCATGAGATTGAAGATATGTTGTCACAGAACTGAACCACATATATAAGAGTGATGGTCACTGCTTCATGGGTTCTCTTGGAGCTCAAAACAACCCGCTACAAAGAAGTGTTGGCCGTTATAGGCTTAAAAGCTGGAAATACAAAATTGATGTATAGTGAGAATGAAGATAAGAAATGGAATTAAATCAAAGCTGTTTGGGAAACGCCAAATGTTGAAAACTAAAATCTATATTTTCTAATTTAAGCCAAATTGCTTACCATATGTCAGACAGTATGCTTTACTTATAAAGTTTTTGGAAAAGTTTCAACCCAAAAATATATGTCGTTTCCATGGAAACGAGAAACAACAACCACTTCATAATTCTTTTTGTCCATATGCAAAAATTCTAGAGAATTAAATTATGCTTAGTGTTTAATAAAAAATTATTTCCATCTTTAATGATCACACAGGTATGTATTTAATGATAACTTGCATCACCTGATGTTTTATTTGTAGATGAATCAATATTAATACATGTAGTTTTTATTGATGACATTATATCCTTTGTATCATGTTTATTATTGGTATTTTATTTGTGTGTTGATAGTAGCTGGTTCCATCCTGAAAACTTTACCTTTCTCTTTGTACCTATTCACGTGATTTCAATCACTTTTGTAAATCAAGTTTTCACAATTACCAACTTTGCAGTAAAAAACGTGAAGTTGTACCTGACTTGGCAAGGTTGCTATGGCATTCATTTGGCACCATGGCTGCTCTGTTGCAGGAGATCATTCAGATCTACCCCTGTATTTTGCCTCCAGTGTTAACGGTATGACTTTTAAATATCTTCGTGTTGTCTCTGATTCAACTTACAGTAGCCACCGCTAAAGTATGTGACATTAAAATGTGAGCTGATTGAAGACATGTTGTCCGCAAATTAAAGGCAATTTTATGACAATACAGTGGTTACTGCTTAAATGCCTGTTTCTCCTAAATTCCCGCAATTTCAGTGAAAACGATTTTAAAATTATGTTTTTTAATTCTCCTTAAATCTCTTCAACGGCAAGTGCAGACATAATCTTCTCAGAATTATCATAAAGTATGTCCGTAATTGATAACAAAATTAATTTATACCTGTCAACAATTTTCCATGAATTGTAACCACCCTTCATATTATATTATTTCAATGTACTGTAATAAAAGACGACCAGCCTCTTCTTAACTCCAACTGCCCACACAGCCTTTGTCCCATTGGATCACTGGTTTATCACTAGGCAATTAGAATTGAGTAGCGTTCCAGACTCTGCCTTTGACTCTTTCCTTGAACAAGTTTATTTGCCAACCTATCTCACATCATTGACCTTCAGGCCTTCGGGACGCTCATCACTTAAGTGTTAAAGAAATTAATGGTTTCCATGTGTCCCTAGCTTTCTCACATTCAATTTTACGTAAAACTGAGGAATCTTCTAAAACAAACGGCCTGGTTATTAATCCTTAGCCTTATCTGTCCATTAATCATCCCAGATGATTTTCCCAGTAATGCCTGTTTTCTCTGCTTCCCAGGCACCACATGTAGACGGTAACTACTATACCAAAGTTTACCTTCAAAATACAGGTTAAAATCTAAATTTGATCCTCAACGTGCACGCTCCCAGCTTCAAGTGGGTGCTGTGGTTTTAGGTTGGGACATTGAATAAATATATTGCAATGTCCGTAGTGCCATTTCACACCTTTCATTATGATGTCCTGTATAAATCATGTTTTCTGTGAAAAATTTGGGGCCATGTCTTGTTTCTTACTTCCTATGATAAGTGAAAAATCTTTGCAAAACACATGTTGCAGCCCTATTTCTCGAACATACAGAATTTCTTTGAAAAGGGACTAACTAATCAAACAATACGGCAAAGTCAGTTACAGCAACAGCTTATGTATGAAGCCACTCAAAGGTGAAAATAAATATTCTTCATTATTTAAGATTTTGTGAATTGATAGAATAAAGACACTAGTTTTTTTATTTCATAAAATTTCATAATTAGATTAAGGGGATTGAAACATATATATATATATATATATATATATATATATATATATATATATATATATATATATTTATATGTCTCACTCAAATTGTTTACCAAGGTAAGAAGCTAGAACAAATAAAACATGATTGTGATCAAACCATTTCAGACATGCTGAAGACGTTTTTTGTACTATGTACCCAATTAGATGTTACATTTTACTTTTTCTCACCACTGCAATATTGACTAACACTATGTACAGTAATTTATTAGAAGCAAAGTAAGATGATGTGGTTTTGAAAAAAATAATCTCTTGTTTTTAAGTCGAAAATAATCACTTGTTTTTAAATCGCTCCAGACTGTTTGATATTTTTTTTATAAAACACGAAATTTAATTTCCTTTAGATAATTTGTTACGATAAGGCATACCTATGTATGTGAATGCTGGCAAAGAAATGTCTACTGGTCATTCTATTTAATCTAATAATAAAAAACCTAATGCCAGCACACACACAAATACACACACACACAGCATAATTTCCATTTTATATATAAAACTGAACAGGGGATTGTGAGTAGTTAAGCAATGAATGACAAATGAGATTAAAGGCAAAAAAATTATATTAATTTCCATGACTGTACCTCTTGTACCTAACTTCTTGTTCCTTCTTTATTCCTGACGTGTTGTTTGAAAGAGCTCATCTGTGACGTAAGCCTCAGCCTTTTTATTGTCCATGTTATTTTGTGGGCGGTTGGTGGTAGGTCATTCTTCTTTCACTTGTCTTTCAGCTTGCTGTTTCCTCTTTATTAATTCACTATGAGATCACTGCTTATAGTGTACAGGGTAAATTTCAATCAATCAATCAAACCATGCTATTTTCTGCTCCTTTTGCTTGCAAGTAACGGTTACCCCACTCTGGTAAATGCCCATTTTTGCTGCCGCAATAGTCTTATTTTCAAGGTGCTTTCATCAATTGGGACAAAAGTAGTCAACCATGTAACAATTAGCTACAATGCATGTGTAAAAGTCTTTGGAAGTTGAAGGCAGTTTTTAGGCTGTGATATTACCTCTATGTCATGGAACTATTTTTTGTTCTCTGATAAGACAGAAGGTAATATATTTTGGAAAGAAAAAGATGGTCAATGCACTCTCTATCTATAATGTCATTGCCACATTGCCCCCGATCCGTTCTTTATTACTTAAGTTATAATAGTTGTTATCTGCTTACTTCCGGTTAGCAAACATTTTAGCTCACCTGAAGTGAAAAATTTCCCATTTGTACCTATCAATTTAACTTATGTATAGGTTGAATGGGCACTGAGTTGAAATATATCGGGTTTTTTTCCTGACATTCGGTTGCCGTTGAAACGGTGGCCATCTTGATCCCCCCCCCCCCCCCCACACAATTTCACCACGTTCAATATCGATAGGTTTTTTTTCATTTTTCAACAAATGTCTTTCAAACTTGGCACACACCTTATTTGATACAATATCTAAATTTGATCACATTGGATTTTTGTTTCATTGGTAAGTTTTGATTTGAAAACAACCAAAAATATACACAAATATTATACAAAAAATTCAATTTTTCCAAAACTATAATACATATATAAAAAAGCATGTGATCATTTCTTTATTTTCCCCCACTCATCATCCAACCAAATATTATGAGGATATGTAGAGAAATAAAAAAATAGATAGGAAATAATGAACAAAAAAGGACATTTTGAGAAAATCGTATTTTTCTCTTATTTTGTGTTATTTGAATACATTTTTCTCCCATAAACCTAAGAAAAGAGTAGGATAGTACTTTGAAACATCATAAAACCTTAAGAGGCTCTCAATTACTTCTTTCTTATTGACACTGTTTCAAGTGCACCAGCACCTTTTTATTCATTTTGAGATAGTACCTTTTGATAATAGGTGCACGGAATATGTTCCGTATCTTCCGGCTGATCTAAGGCAATATTCATAGTAGCTCCTCAAATTTTATTGTTTTATGTGACGATCAAAATGAGTACCAACTTGCTGTACTTAAGATAATATTTCTGGCTTTTATTGTATAGCTGTGTTGAAAGATGGGTCTGTATCGTTTCTAAAAATTCGTATAAATTCAAAGACTCGATACTGAGCTTCTTTTATGATATCATTATGACAGGAAGGAACTGCTCTATCCACTAGTATGATAGACTAGATTTGTCCCATTTTCGACAAAAATGACATTTTTTATTGTGTTTTGTTTGTTCGTTTTTTTTGGGGGGTTATCTCCTTCTTGTTTTATATATTTCTTTTTGTTCGATATGAGATTTCATGAATTCAATGTAGGTTTGCTTCTTTTAGGTTGTTTGAATTAGTTTGTCTTACATTTTGTGGGAATTTTTTTTTTCAGGCGTCTCAATCAAATAGAGTCTGCAATGCCTTAGCACTTTTACAGTGTGTTGCGTCACATCCAGAAACCAGATCAATATTTCTGGCGGGTAAGTTATATTTTGAAATGTTCTATTTATTCTTTGCAATTGTATGACTACCACCATGTGTGTAAGGAGATTAATTCAATGCTTCCATTGAAATATACTCCTCCCCCTGGTTATACAGACAAACATTTCAATTGGGAATTTTAAAGACTGATTTGAGTTATAATATAATAAGGGAGTTGGGAGGGGGGGGGATCCTCATATAGATGACTAATTGTTTTATATTCCATATTTTGAATTTATGTGTTAGTTTTGATATTTCATGTTGTTACAGACATTTTTCAATCAAACAGCATCATTTTAAATGGGTTGAATCTCAAATACATGTATTTCAAATTTGTCATCAAGATGTCTACTTTGCTTTCTCCAGCCCACATGCCTCTCTTTTTGTACCCATTCCTTCACACTGTCAGTAAGACACGTCCATTTGAATATCTCCGACTCACCAGCCTTGGGGTCATTGGAGCACTTGTCAAGGTAAATTTGATACATTTTTTCTCTCTTTATGATTAATTTTCATGCATGCGAAATGCTCAAATATAAATGAGTAGAGATATGATTTTGTACATTGAATTCTATAGAGATGAGGACAGCTACTTTTCCTAAGACAATAAAACACAACATAAGTTATTGTCATAACATCAACTTTCTATGCTTGGCTTGCACAGATTTTTATCTATATCTAATGATATTTTTAGGATAAAAATTTGAAGTCTCTCATTTTGGGATGGCTGGAAGTTAAACGTTTCAGAAATACGAAAATCTATTAAGATCTTATTTGTCAACTGACTAATTTCTTAGAATGAGGGAAGCTTTGAGGGTAACGACTTTCATTCGATGTTCTATAAATTTTGTTGTAGAAAAGAAAATCTTCTCTTGTCATAAATGGCCCTGTGTTGCACAGATGAGACAATTTGAATTTTTTCAGTCAAATCATGATTTCTGGCGGCCCAAAATTCCTCACTTTACAATTGTATCTCTGCATGAGTTATGCATGTTTCACACTTACATTAAGAACTCATCTAAGTTTTTTGTATTGTGGTTGATGGAAAAGAATATTACCACACAAAGGATATACCGGTGCTGTTTATTTTACCAAATTAGGTCATTGTATTGGGGTAGACATTTTTTTAACAGAACTATTTGTACGATATTTGCAAGTAGTCGATTCTTGATGTATCAAAGAATTTAAGTCAAGCGTCATCACTATTGTCTCTCATTTTAAACACTTAAAACTCACTCTGTGTTTAAAATATATATATTTTCAGACTGATGAACAGGAAGTTATTAATTTTCTGCTTAATACAGAGATAATTCCTCTTTGTCTTCGAATAATGGAGGGAGGAAGTGAGCTTTCTAAGACGGTAAGATCTTTGAAACATTTATTTTTTTACTGTTACTGTAATTATTACTTTTCATTCCTGTATTCAAAAGAAATATTTCACTGTACAATTTTGACAATTTATAATAATGATAATGACAATTTGTGCAGCACCGATATCCACCATGATGGTGCACAGTTGCAGTAAACCTTCAGATTTCACCTCTCCAAAGTATATTTTGCTTGTGTCATTAGATGATTGCTAGTGTATGTTATTTTAATTGTTGGCAATATTTTTATGTTTTGTATATGGGTAGGGTCTCATGCTATGTTTGATTCTTCAGAGCAAAGATATACATGTCTCATTGGTTTTATGTCTTTCAGGTTGCTACTTTCATTCTTCAAAAAATTTTGCTGGATGAATCAGGCCTAAACTACATATGTCAAACTTATGACAGATTTTCTCATGTTGCCATGATTCTGGTAAGGCTTAACAATGTGCTGCTCTTTATTGTAAACAAATTCATCAGAAATTACTGATTTGGTGTTAATTGGCTGATCATAATTGAATGACATTTGAACACACATCATGAACACAGATATTCATTTGTTAGCCTAACCTTCAATATGCCGTAAAATCCGGAAATCTTGTCAAAAGTATAACAAGTTGGTAGTCATTTTAATCACAACAAAGTACTCTATCTGAAAAAATGTTTCTAAAAAAAGTGTATAAAATGAAAGAACCGATGCTCAGCCTTTTTTATGGTATCAACGTGAAGGGAATGAACTGCTATATCCAATAGTGCCAAAAACGAAAATGGTCCGATTTGTGGTGTAACATATGATTTCAATAATGTAGGTATGTTTTGCCTTTCTTTCATAAAAAGACTTTCATTTATGTAGATATTTGACATTTGTCTTGCAACATGGTATTTTTGTATCCTTAACGTTAGAACGGTAAATTTGACAACTCAAATCGTTCTTTAAGACTTTTTATTAATTGACTGATATGTTTCTTTTCATCAGGGCAAAATGGTGCTTTCTCTCTCCAAAGAACCTTCTGCACGGTTACTGAAGCATGTTGTTAGATGTTATCTTCGTCTGTCTGATAACGCAAGGTAAAGATGCAGTTATAGTTGGAGTGCTGTTGTATCCTTTGATTTACCAAATAAAATCCATACTGTTTGAATATGAATTTTTTTTAGTTATTTATGTCAAAATTGGTACACATCTTTATTTACACAAAAGGAACAATAGCATGGATTGGTTTGGACAAACATGTCAAACTTTTATTTTTATGGGACGTTAAAAATTGCATAAAAACTGTTTACACTTGTCAATTTTTTCACCCCAAAGAAGCAGAGAAAACAGGCAAAACAGACATTTAGCGGAAAATAGGTCAGGGCAAAAAATCAGGGATGATCAATGGACAAACAAGGATAAAGCTTCATAACCAGGTTGTTTTGTCTCATAAGAATTTTACTTGATTTGAGACAATGGCCATTTTTTCCATTCCAATTAAGTGATGCGCATTCCAACAATTAAACAGTAAAATTTGATAGAAAGAATTCTGTCTCAGAGGAATCGTCCTCCCCACCCCCCTTTTTTTTGCGCCTGTTTCTCGTTTCTGATATATTCTTTTTGTGGTTCGAGTGGGGGGGGGGTGCAGTGGAAAACTGGGTATGTTTCTCGTGTCCTTTGTGAAGATCAGTTCAGTTGTGCGAGTGGGTAGAGAGAATAAATGCTTTAATGAAATATATAAATGTAAATAAATTGACACTTGCATACAAAGTTACAAAGGACAGAAACCGTATTTATTTGAAAGGGATCTAATGTTTAGACCAATGTGAAAAAAGATTTAATGCTACTCTTATTACATTTTTATATTCATTAGATAAAAGTTAAAAGTGTCAGTTGTGATATATCTTTATATGATTATCCGATGTTAAGCTCTATTTTGCTTTAGCTAAACGACATCGGCATTCTTTTTCATCTGGAGTTCATTCAAACATCAAATAAATAAGAATAATCATGACTAAATTTATACGATACTTGTATAAAAACTGATAATTTTCCCAAATCCCATTGCACTCTCAAAGCAAAAGCACACAAGTTGTCGTCTGTTAGCACTAGATCAGTGATGGTTTTCACACGGAAACACTTAATAACTTTGACATGTATAATATTAAATTTTTTAATTTACCTATATCTATGTATCTGAAGTTCTTTCCTCTTTGCATGGAATAATTATTCATCTGATCACTAAACATCATTCTCATAGTTTTCTGTACTTTTCTTTTTTCTTCAGAGCTCGCGAAGCATTGCGCCAGTGTTTGCCAAATCAATTGAAAGATACAACTTTTCAAAATTGTTTGAAAGATGACACAACCACAAAAGGTGGCTTGTACAACTTCAGCAAAATTTATCAGAGACAGCAAATGAAAATGCTAATACAAGGCCAGTGTGAAGAAAGAAACTGTGTATTCCTGTCTGATACTCTTCAATTCATTTGCCATTTTTTAACCAAATTGTCATCTATTTTATCCATGCAGCATTTTATTCTGTGCAAGATGAAGCTTGCATTGGAGATGAAGAAAGTACAGGCTTTTATTTCTGTTACTTTACATGGTTATTTTATCTTGTTTGTGTCACAAACGCTTTCATCATTTCATTTATAATGAACTTGTATGGAGCTTCATTTGAGTGTCAATACAGTAGGATGCCTTGCCATAAGTTAGTTTTTAAACGCTGAGGTAACGTTGACATTTCTTTGTCCGTTGAGTTTTGATCACTGAATCTTCCCTGAATGGCATCTTATGGGATACCTTGTCTCATATTTCAGATTGAATAGATTTTAACAAAAATCACCTTCTAAAAAAATTATGATATGGTAAAATGTTAGGTAAATATATAATGGTCCAAATACATTTCTTGGTGGTTTGGCATTGCTTGTTGGTGTCCTTTCTAGTGGATGCTTCTATTGTATGTTTGAATTACAGTGGATGCTGCATAAGTCGACGTTGCATAAGTCAATGTTTTTGGACAGTCTTGTCCCCAGCACATTTTTTAGTTCATAAAAAATGTTTAAATCAACATTGAGTAAGGCAACATGCCTTTCAAGTCGATGTTTTTTCATGACCGTTAGTCGGTGAAATGAATGAAAATATGATTGCATAAGTCGATCTTTCAATTGCATCCACGGCCGTCAACCCCCAAATTAGAACACGATCGATACAAATGTACCTGTAATAATGATTAATAAACGCTCCTTCACTTGACTTCACCCTGCATCACATTTTTGCAAGATCCAATTAGCGCAAATTAAAATCCGCCTAGGTGTTTAGCATGTGGTCAGCCATATGGCCTGTTGGCTGTCTCTCCTTTCACTAAGTCAATCGTACGAGCTGGAAGGCGACCGCGAATATGTAATAATATACATGTCGTGTAGGCAGGTCTACATCCTATTGTTGTGACTGAGGAGAGAGCGAGCTGGGTGAGAATATTATGCCTCCTCCTTTGTTCAACATACAGTATGGAACACATGTGCGACGTTGATGTAGTGCAACTTGCAGGTAGTAAGTTGTTTGTGGGGGGGTGGTAGAATTGTATACCGGCCATCGGCATTAATACTAATAGTAGCAGAAGATCTATCTCAATGGACTTTTGACAAAACAATGCAGGAGAAAACGGATGCCATTGTGATCATAGCATCATCTGTAGGGCTCAGTTTGAACTACAAAAAAACCAGACTCTTCGCAACTGAAAAACCTGCAGCACTCTGCCAATAACCCTAAAAGGAGAACTGCTGGAAAGTATGGACTAATTTTGCCACCTGGGTAGCATGATTGATGGCTAGGGAGGTGTGGAAGAAGATGTTAAAACCAGGATTTAGGAGGCACGACAAACATTTTTAAACCTGAACAAGGTATGATCCAGAAAGAATCAAATTAAGGATATTCAACTCAAATGTCAAGTCAGTACTAACAATGGCTCAGAAATGGGAGAACCACAAAAACTACCCTACAAAAAATACAATCATTCATAAATAGATGTCTGAGGAGCATTTCCAAAATATTCTGGCCTGAAGTTCTCAAACATTAATTTATGGGAAAGAATTGGACAAGTATCAGCTGAAAAAGATTAAAAACGAAAGAAATGGAGGTGGATAGACCGCACACTAAGAAATGACCCCAACACAAGACAGAGCCTAATATGGAACCCACAGGGTGAAAGATCAAGGGGTTGGCCAAGGGCTACATGGAGAAGAGAACTGGAGGGAGAGATGAAGAAGACGGGGCAAACATGGAAATCTATGGAGAGGCTGGTCCAGGAGAAAACTGATTGGAGTTTATTTTTTGATGGCCTATGCTTAACAGCGAGCTAAAAATGCAGAAGATCTGTCTCCCATAAAACTCTTGATTGGTTGAAATTGGATGTTGAAGCCAAAGATCTAATCATGGTCTTACTATTACTGTACTATTCCAACATCACCACTTCTCTCTTTCATTTGGAATTCTACCACTGTGCTCAATCACACGTACGTCACGTAATAAAAACCAGGACAAACAAATAATCAACCATACATGCATGTGAGCACACATCTGTCAGTAATAATACTTAAGACCATCATGTTGAAAATCCTGTGAGGGAAGGTAACTAAACAATTGCTTAAGTCGATTTGTTACATGTCAATTTTTTCAATAGGTCCCTTGAATATCGACTTATGCGGCATCCACTGTACAAATACCCCACTATGGAAGATGAGCTCATGTTTGAAAATACAGAACATCATTTATTGATAGTCTTCTATAATTTTATTTTCAAAAACAGGGACTTTGTAAATATCTTTTATCAGTTGTGTAAGAAAATCTCATTGGTATTTTGTATAAATGTACATATGGGGAGGGGGGGATTATGTAAAACGATGAAATGATGTACATAAACTTATCACTGAACATTACAAGTTTATTATAAGTACCATAGTGCCCACTATGTGATAGGTAGCCAGATCATATTATTACCCAATAAATATGTTATCTACCATGCTACTTCTGTACTGCCTGTATTATTATTGTACAAAAGATATGAGTCTTTTCAATTTTCATTTGCTGCCTTATAACTTCCTTTGTTTAAAAAAGTTATTGCTTACATCATCAATTGCTCTTTTTAATCTGTTGATAGGCCATTGATGGGTAATTTTTCAACATACTATTAATACTAATGATGGTGACTGGGAATGTCAAAATTTGACTCATGTCTTTTAATGAAAACATGTCCAGTTAGTTTTGAGGAAGTCTTTGTTCAAACCAAAAGTGAGTCTTAGACAAAAAAAATTACTTTGCAAGAATGGGAATCCACCTCGGACCATATAATTGGACCATAGAAATACAAGTAAAGATTCATAAATATTCTGCATTGACTGACACTTGTCTTTTGACACTTCAGTCCCTGGAATAGAAGTTTAACAATTGGCAGTGATATTTTTGAAAGTGTTTAAATTACATTTTCAATTTAGTTGTAAGATGTCAAGATTTTATAAAAATGAAATCTCTCCTGTTTTCACATATTTATAATTATAGGTGTTATAGGATACTGCCAAGACTAATTAGTTACTTTGACTTTCTTATTGCACAAAACTGAAGGAAGCAAATTATAAAGATCAAAAGAATAATGATCTATTTTAACATTTTGTTTGTTTACCAAATAACTTGAAAATCCTGAATTATAACTCAAATTCTGAACTTGTGGTTTCTGTGGGGAATCCTTTGAGGATGATACACTATGTCTTTAACCTAATGCAACCCAGCTGTGGTGGTCATTTCCACCTACTTGCAACCCATTCAAATTCAAACACAAAAGTAGACCAAACATAATAAAACTGACATTTTACCATGTTTTCAATGAAAAAGTTCATGAGATAGAAGAAATATTGAAATTTAACTAAATGTATTGTACTGTGAAAAAATTCAAATGAACTTCATACAAAGTCATCGCGAAGATCCTCACTCCACCCCAGATCGTCACTCAGAACTGTACCGGTAAGCCCATTCGTTGATCTAATGTCTAATTCATCCGCTACATCTAACTCACGAGGATCAACATAAATATCAGACTCATCTGAATTTGCCATAAAAGCCATAGATTGGGAAAACGTGTAGTAAACACTATAACTATAAGACCGATTGCAGTTCTGTAAGCAGTTACGGTGGGAGCTGCTTTCACCAAGATCGCACTCAACGAAGTGCCGGCTTCAATGAGGCCAATAGAAATCCCCACCCCCTTAGTCTCTTTGTAAAAAAAAAGATACAGTCAACAAGGGTAAAATCACCTATGAAGCGGTGTCTGTCGAAAAAGGCAGTGAAACAATTCGATTCACTTCGCTTCGTGGATCTTTTTTTACAAGCGAAAAGCAGCCTGCACAGTCAAGTCATTGCTGCTATGCTGGGTACATGTGTGTGTGTTTGGAAGGTGAGACTTGTTTATTTATACTCAGGCTGGCCTGTGTTAAGGGAGAGATTGGCTAGTGGGAAAAAGCGCTAGACTACTCAAAATGATATTAGCATGGCTTCGTCAAAGGCCTGGGGCAAAGCTATTTTTTTCTTGGCCGTTCATTTTTTCTTTTTTTGCCCTGCTACTGCTAGCATTCACAATCACAAGTGTAACTCGCTTTATGAATGGCCTGTCATATTTTTAGTCTTTTTGCATTCTGATTACTGAAATGGTAGGCAAGGCATCTACATTAAATCCCACAAAGTACAAAGTGCAAATGCTTTTCGTTTGAAATTTAAAAAAAATTGATGCTGTTGAATTGAGAAAAAAATCAAAGGCAGAGATATGTCGTGAATATAGTCAAGCACTCTCTTGACACTTCTAAAGTTTGAAAGGGAGTCGAGCAAGGCTCACTCAAAACGATGAGACAATTGACCTCTGAGAATATTGTTTCTTTGGGTTTTTGGGGGGGGGGGGGGGGGGGTTGAATTATTTTTTTAGGTCTTCGCATTTAACGAAAGATCCCATACAACGAGATCCTATCGTCAGTCCCTTGTTGAATCCAACTTCCACCGTACTGAAAGGACATAACCGTATACTTCAAAAATATGCCGGAAGAGGCGTTACGTTATTGTTACATGTACTTCAGTAAAAAAAGAAAAAAAAAAAAAGCATTTCTAGGGTGCTATTCTCTTGTGTCTGTGCGGGTACATCGGGAAGCTCGGGCTATCTTTTTGACAGGCGGCTAGCAGGCTCATTGGGCTGTATTGGGTTTACAAGTTAATTGAAAGAAAGGAAGAAGGTGATGTAGCTGAGGCCTTCCAGAAATTGAATGAAACTAGATCTTTACTATATCTGAAAGTAACGCCACTCATTTTTAAGATGAATTTGGTTGGGTTAAGAACGTGAGTGACAATCCAATACAAACGCACATCACTGATAATTCAAGCCATTCATTTATGTTTTGTTTTTTTTTATCAAACCAAGGCTAATGTTGTGTCACTTTCTCTTATAAGTTTTAATTTCAATTGTTTCCTTTTTTATAACTCAAATTTTGCAAGCGATTTTTGTTCAATGTCATTCATAATAATAAGGTACCAATTTTGATGAATTCTTCTCGTTTATTTCTGGTCATTAAAAATTTGATTTTTGTGATCAATATGTGAGATTGAGAATGTGAGAAGGATTAGTTTTGGATATTATATAATTGTTGGAGAAGATGAGATACATTCGAAAATGTTTAATCCCAAAATCCCTTAATCTAAAACTTACATCGTCTGAAATATTTGCAGTTCTGATAATCTTCTGTAATGAATTTTCCCCCTCAATCCAAAATAACTTTATTCCCCATACGGCCCATTTTTTTATCCCCAGATAAATCCTGCATAATCTAAACCTAGAATTTATTAGAAGGAAAAACAAAATAATCTTACAACTTTACCTCTAGGCGGTTTTGCGAACATACAATACAATGTTATTCCCGTTATACTGTACTGGAAGAGCAGTACATGCTGTGTGTGCCTAGACACGAGATTATTAGTGTGTATATGTATGATTTTGGCGTCCACCTTTTTAAGTTATCAAAAGTTAGTGATGACCCAGTCAAACAGCATTTTTCACAATGCCCCCTCCCTTTACTCCTTGGAGTCCTTCCTTTCGCTCGCGTTACTACCATCTTTCTTCCATGCCTCAGAACAATGTAATGTGTGAACAAGTAAGGCGCACAAACACACATGTTGTTCCGTGTTTCCCATGCGTGCTGTGTTGGCCAAGACACTCAACAACACATATTTTCTCACCATCATTGACATTGCCTTTCGAAAGGTCCGAAAAATGCTTTTAATTTAAAAGAAATCTCTAGCCCCATGAAGTTCGGATCAAACATTTTCAAGTGTATCATTAAGTCTAAGTATAATAATTAATATGCAAGTTTATGTTCATTAATTTTGACTGCAATTGTCTGTTTACATTTGCATCCTCATCCATTTTGCTACATACTACACTACATATGTGTAGAAAATACTAAAATCATGGGTTTGCTTATATTTTTATTTATTTATAGAAAACTGATAATAAGTATTACTATATAGTGATATGAAGTGGTACTCTGGTCATACCTCAAAATAAAAAAAGATAGAAAATTGAGAATTTTGTTTCACCTTGAAATTGAAAAGGGATTGGTTGTTTATGTTTTTTTTTGCTGATATTCTTAATTGAACCCTTGTCCTGCAGAAATGGTATCTCTACGACATTCTGTGTCAATCACATCAAACATACATTTTGATAGGGATACTAATATTATGTTTACCACTGTCCCACCGTATAATATAGCCATCATTTGCCTGCAGGAGCGATATTTTTACATGCACACAATATGTTGGGATTGCCTTATTTTATGAGTTCTGTAGACAGGTAAAAGTATAGTTACTTCAAGGCCATTACGGCCCACAGAGCCGGAGCGTATCCTGGTTTCAATAGCGTGAAACGGAATGGGTGATACTGATAATAGGCATCTCCTGGGCAGAACGAAAGTGTGACGCAGGGTTTTAGTCCCAAGCTAGTGCTTGTATTAGTTGTACTCATTTTCACCTGGGTTGAATGGGGAAAATGCATGTTAGGTATCTTTTCCAAGGAACACAATGTCAAACCTAGCTTTATTAGCATTCAAATTTGGGACCTCATGATCCCAAGTCCAGCAACCTTACTACTCAGCCACCATTGCCACTCTTGTACTTGTACACAGAAGTTTTCCAAATTCTAGCATCATGGTGCCATCACCTCATCTCATACAACCATCTGTTTATTGGCCAATGGTATTTCTTTCAGCAAATATTATTTGGCTCCACCCTATAAATCAAAGGGGGAAATTAAATGATAATTAACAAGCTAAGTTGATTTTTATTAAAATTATTCATGTTACGGCTCAAAGCAAAGCTATCCTCTTGAAGATATGAATGAAAACAGTGCACTCTTCATTTCTTCAGTCATTATTTTTCATTTGGAAGTGTTTCGGAAGGTGAGAAGTAATATTTTATTTCGTAAATCACTGATCCTTTCAAAGTAATTATACATTCAAGGCCTTTGGTAAAGTTACCCGATTAACTTGATGACTTGATGCTATGTCTTTCAAAGGGAGCTGCTCGGTTTAGAATAGCTCTAGTTTCTTGTGTTCACAAGGTATTAAACTCTCAATTAACTGCAGATTTATTTTTACTTTTGTGAGTCATTCACTCTTGATTGACGTGTTTATTGACCACAACAAAATCAATAGTACATGTAATTGTAATCTTATTCTTACTCAGAATGTCAGATGATCAGATCTACACTCACATACTCATAGTAGTCGTAGGCAAGTAGGCACCTGCAGGTACTGTCATGCAGTGCGAAAATAGATCATCATTCATATTCATATTCATAGACAGACAAGTTCGCAGATCGTGGTTAAGAATAGGAATCTATATAACTACAAATGTATAAATATAAATAAGACAGCGAATACAGTAAATCAATTTGCCATTTTCTAGTATGAAATTTTGCCAAAATTGGTTGAAGAAAAACAGCAAAATTTATATTTATAGTCGGAGCAGAAAAATGATCGCTACACCCGTAGTTCAATACAACCAGTTGACTACAAATTCAGGGGACATAAGCTCTATGTAAAGAGAAGGCTGTTGGTCCCATAGATATAGAGCCGGAGCTTAGCGTATCCCAGTTTCAATAGCGCGAATCGGAGCGGATGATAATAATCTGCCTTTTGGTCTTTTACCTTGGACTTGAGCACTGTATACTGATTTAGCTATTCTATTGTCATTTATTCTGTTTACATGCCCAAACCATCTCAATTGATTTGTTTCTATCTTAGTTTTTATGCCATTTGCTTTGGTTTGATCGCTTATTGTAGTGTTTCTGATTTTATCTCTTTTAGTTTTCCCTACTACTCTTCTTAGATATTTCATTTCAGCTGCCTGTACTCTACTGTATTCTCTACTTCTAAGGTCCAGGTTTCACTGCCATAGAGGAGAGTAGGACAATAAACTGTATTGTATAGTGCCATTTTGGTTTTTGTTGACAATTTTTGCTTACCTACAAGTACAAATAAGATAAGATAAGAAGAATATTTATATTGCGCCTTCCCTCAGAAGAGCTCAAGGCGCATTACAAGCAAAATGATTACACAGACATGGCATGCTAATGCTATCGCTAAAACATTTTACATAAAACAGATGCATCAATAAAAAAAAATAGTATCACAATCAATTCAGTAAAAGCACGCAATTCAATAAAATTCATCTAAATATGTTGGAGAAGTAGTGGGTCTTCAAGCGAGATTTCAGTATATTCAAAGACTCTGCAGACTGGACGTCCCATGGTAAAATGTTCCAAATTTTGGCTGCTTGTGTTTGTAGGGTCCTATCTCCGAAAGTCTTAAGTTTAGTTTTGGGTGTTTGTATCATTTTCTTGCTCGCTGAGCGCAGTGATCTGTTCGGTGTGTATTTAGGAACTAACTCTTTTAAGTAGACTGGAAAGTCAGCCTCGTGCAGGCATTGGTACGTGATTGTAGCTATCTTGTAGTCAAT
This sequence comes from Doris montereyensis, assembly GCA_037039925.1. NCBI lineage: Eukaryota > Metazoa > Mollusca > Gastropoda > Nudibranchia > Dorididae > Doris > Doris montereyensis. The sequence goes on from JAXRKP010000028.1 coordinate 530,653, forward strand.
GCGGGATTTTATTGGGAGCCAGTGTAGGTGTTTAAGTATTGGCGTAATGTGTTCTCTTTTTGAAACTTCCATAACTAATCTGGCGGCATTGTTTTGTATTATCTGCAGTTTCTTGATTTGTGTCTGTGGAAGTCCAGCCTGCAGAGAATTGCAGTAATCAATTCTTGAAAGAACAAATGAGCAAATTAATTTGTTTGTTGCCTCAGGAGTGATGTATTTCCTGATATGACATATTCTTTTTAATTCCAGATAGCAAACTTTTCTCAAATGTGAGATATGGTCTTCCATGGACATGGTACAATCCATGATAACTCTAAATTTCTTACTTTTTTGACAACAGGAATTTCTTCGCCACAGATTTTAACATATCTTAATTTAGCGGCTTCTACTTTGGCTTTGCTTCCTATTGCTATAACTTCTGTTTTGTTCTCATTTAATTTCAATTTATTGGATGTCATCCACGAAGAAATCTGGGTGGCGCAATCATTAAGGGAAGTTATGACAGATGGCAGTCCGGATATTTCAGCAGACTTATAGAGCTGAGTGTCGTCAGCATAAATGTGGTAATTAAAATGATGTTGATTGATGATGTTGTGTATTGGTTGTGCGTACAAAGAAAAAAGGATTGGCCCCAGAACCGAGCCTTGGGGCACACCAAAATGAAGAACAGAATAATTTGATAGCTTTCCATGGACTGATACAGCTTGCTTTCTATTGCTGATGTACGAACTGAACCATTCCAGAGCAGTGCCTTTGATGCCAAAAGATAACTCTAAACATTTAAGAAGAATGCCATGATCTATAGTGTCAAATGCAGCAGATAAGTCTAACAAGGCTAAAATGGATAGTTCTCCTTTATCGGTCGAATTCCGTAAATCAGATTGTACTTTCAGAAGTGCTGTCTCTGTGCTGTGCTTTCTTCTATAAGCAGACTGAAAGGTTCCTAGAAGATGATTATATATTGCACTTGCCTTTTGGATTCTCTAGCTGATTTCTTCTCTTAGTTTTCCCTCTGCGTTAATCATTACTCCTAGTCCTAAGTAATTAAAGCATTGAACTTGTTCTAAATTCTCCCTGCCCAATTTAAGATTGCTCTAGCTCTATCTTTGACATCTACTCCTGAGGAGAAGATTAAAATATGATTCGAACCTACATTCCTTGTCCTGTTTTCTGTTTCTATCATGGCCAAAATATCTACATCTTCAGCTTTCTCCTCTGGATTACTTGTTACTCTTACTAGTTGATTTTTACTCCTTGTTTCATACATGCTGGAGGGATTATGTAATTGGTGAAAATACTTTCTCCACGCTTGCATGATTTGGCTGTCTTTTTTTATTATTTCTCCTTTGGCATTCTTAATTTGTCGTATTGGGGCATGCTTTGGTCTTTCTCATGCTCTTCATTGCCCCCAGAACAGCTTTTGATTTCCTTGATAGCTTTCTTGAAGTCTTTGTCCAAACTCTTCCCATTGTTCCTGTTTTGCTTCCCTCACTTTCTCTTTGGCGATAGTTCTTTTATTCACGTAATATATCCTATACTCTGGTCTCTTTGTTTGCAAGTATTTCTTCCAGGCGTCTTTCTGTTCTTTGATCTTAGTATTCTTAGTCTTGACATTCTTATTCCACCATGCTGTTCTTTTCCTATCCCCTTTAATTTGTTTCCTACCACAGACCTCTTCAGTACAACTGAGGAGTGTTTCTTTATTATATCTGCCACTTTTCTTCTATTGTTCTATCATTCAGATCCATCTGCCTTTCACTGATAAATCTTTTTATACTAGTACTTGATTGGTATACCTGTTTTACTACTGGTTTATTTAGTTCCTCTATTTTGAGCTTAGTTAGTAGCTTTCTTCTTTCCTTTTCTGTTTGTTTTCTTCGGTCAGTAATCTCATTTTGGCAATCACTTTTCTTCTATTGTGCTATCATTCAGATCCATTTGCCTTTCGCTGATAAATCTTTTTTGCCTGGATTGGTATGTCTCTTTTATTTACTATTGGTTTATTTAGTTGCTCTATTTTGAGTTTAGTAGCTTTCTTCTTTTTCCTTTTCTGTTTGTTTTCTTTGGTCAGTAATCTCATTTTGGCAATCACTAGGTGATGATCACTAAATATTTCTGCTCCTCTGTTCGCTCTTGCATTCAATGTACTGCAAAAAGGGAGCTGCTAACTATTATGTAGTCTATGATTGACTTTTCACACCTGTCTTCATTTACTCTTATATATTTGTGGATATCTTTATGAGGAAAAAAGGTGTTGGCTATTTTCATGTTATTCTTTTGGCAAAAATCTAGTATTAGATTTAGTCTCTCTCCATTTGGAGAAGTTGTTATCTCTCCTTCTTTACTTATTACTCCTGACGTTTCTACATTGTTGCCTACTCTAGCGTTTAAATCTCCTAAAAGCATTAGTTCCTGTTTAGGTTTAATATTCTCTACAGCTATTTGTAAATTGTTTTCGAAGATACCTTTTTCTTCTTTAGTTGCGTCTTTGTTTGCTCCATAAGTTATTATTAATTTAATTTCTCATCCTTTTGGTTTAATATTTATCTGTAACTAGTAATAGCCGTGGGCTTATAAGTTTCCATATTTCTAGTAGCTGTTCATGCCTTTTCTGCACTAGGAGGCCTACTCCTCCTCTAGCTTTATCTTTGACATCTACTCCTGAGGAGAAGATTAAAACATGATTCGAACCTACATTTTCTATTCCTTGTCCTGTTTTCTTTGTTTCTATCATGGCCAAAATATCTACTTTGAATTTTTTGAATTCTTCAACTAATTTTAACTCTTTTCCATTTATTGCCCTAAAATTCCAAGTTCCAAAAATCACAGTCTGTATTCGTTTCCAACAAAATATATTACATTTATTTTTCTGAATCAGTTTGGTTTTGGATAAGCAGGGGATTACCCCACTGTACTCTATGTAGATGGTGGGGCTGCCACCTTGAGGCTCCCTACCAGGCTTTGTTATTTTCTGTCAGTGTCAGGGTTAACTCCCTTAGCCTTTGGTCAGTCATGACCGGCCTGCAAGGCAGCAGGTTGTTTTCTGTCAGGGTTAAGTCCCTTAGCCTTTGGCCAGCCAAGACCCGCCTGCAAGGCAGCAGGAGACTCGTGAAGGGCGGGATCATCTACCCCCGTACAAGTGCTTACCTGTCCACCACCCGGTATTTTCTTAAATACAAGATAATAATAATATTAATAATGTAATTTATTTCTCTAGCACCCACTCCCATCTTACGACAGCTCTAGGCGCGTAATAATACGTGTACATACATAATACATGATTTTGATGATTTAGTGCTCTTTAAAAAAATACTACTTTACAAAAATGAGTTCCTTTCTCTTTATTACATGACATTGACATGATTTTCACCAGAAGTTCATGAAATGGGATACCTAAAAAGAAGAAATATTTGGCTATTCAGATCTAGACCATGGTTTTTATACAACTTGTCCTCCTGGCAGTCATGAACGTAATCATCTCTCAGTAGTCTTGATGTCTGGTGAGGCCGTTGAACCAACATAGGTTGGTGTCACAGTGCCAGTGTCAAACAAAGCACTGAGCAGAAACTCTCGTATATATATATATATAATATATATATATATTTATATATATATATTTATATATATATATACACACACACATACAGAGAGAGAGAGAGAGAGGTGCCGTCTTACAATAAAGTCGAGCTACTACACTAGTAATACTACTAACTACTGCAGTAGTCACTGTATAAACGCGCGCCCTTTGGGCACAGGAAAAAGCACCCTTCTATGCACACCGTGTGTTTTATTGTATGTAGTAAAGATTTGGTCAGCAGATGTAGGTGTGTTTATGCAGAGTATGTTTTATGAAGTGTGTGTTTTTATGAAGTGTGCTTTTATCTAGCGACTACTGTATTACTTAAGTGCACATCATAATTAGTAATAACACTCAGTACAATCACAACATGTATTGTGTTTGTAGTGTATTGTACAGTAGTAGTACCTAATAATATTGTACGGCGACGTCAGTTGTACAGTACTAGAGTACTACTAAACGTGGTCGATGGCCTTCATAGAATGAGTTGATCATGGATATGGATGGAGATCGAAGTAGTGTCAGTGTGATGTCTGGTCTGGCAGTCTCATTTTGTTTATCCGTATCAATCTGCTAAGCGCTAGGCGAGATACCCGTCACAATAACGTCGTAACTAATTTTTATTTTTTAACAATGCGAATTAAAACAATGCAAAAGTGTATCTATACCGGTAGATACAGAAACTCGAGGACGTAACCCCCCTCCCCCCCCCCAAAGCGGCATAACCGTAACAAATTATGGTGACCTGACGATCACCACCCAAGTGCATGCTTCGCCCAAGTGCAAGCTTCAGCTTGTTCCCAACCACTATACACTTGCATTGTGCCTACTGTACTATGCAGCTAAAATTCATTATCTCATCAATTCCTGCCCCTCCCACCATGTGGAAAAAACCCATTGATATTCTATTGTGGGTAAAAGTATAATTATCAATACCCGGAAGTTGACTTTTCTTATTTTGAATCAAATACTTGATTTCAGACCCGCTTATCATAAGAAGAGTTAAGTTCATCAACAGAGACAGAGATCAATCATGAGCCTTGTGTGTCGTCTCATTTTCATTCACAAAAAGTATGTTTATAAAAATAAATAGTTATTGCTAAAGTGTTGGGTGCTTTATAATTGAAGGGGTCATTTCAATACTGTGCCTAATTACGACATTTAGAGAAAAATGCCAAAAAACTGTTGGTTTTAGGGATTCCAAGTTTCAAACAGGTGTAGTAAATGTGACGTATTTTGATATTATCATTTTCACATTTTTCAAGAAGCATGATTTCGTGTTATTCCTTAGGATTATCTCTGATAAATTACCGCATGAAATATTTTGATCATATTACAATTAAAAAATGATTCAAAACAACAATTTCACAGTAACAAAACATGGGTACTTACCAAAGCGAATTAATTAGATCAGGTTAAAAAAACAAAACTTCATTTATTTACTTTTTTAAAGATAAACCGATTAAACCTCTTAAATTTCAACATGTTTAAAAAATTAAGATAAAAGTAATAATTTCTTTACAAAACAAGGCCTGAAATATAAATCATACATATGGAATACAGTACAAGATGTAAGATTTTCAAGGTCGCCGCATGTTATTACTTTAGGGCTAGTCACATGCACTTGGTAGAAAGTTTCGAACTTGACTTGAACTAATGAAGTGGCTACTTTGCTTTGATTTGTGCTTTTCTTTTAATATCTGAGACTCAATTCCAACGTGGGCAGATAGCGGGTATTACTGGTGGGTTTTTCTTCTTTCCTTTTCCTCTTTTATTTGATCTTTAATCTTGCTGTTTCTTTCACCTGAGATTAATGCATAGGGGGTCAAATTCAATAAAACAAACAATAAACAAATCCAACTGACATCCATGCCCTTTACCAATCACGCCAGTAAAGGGAGATAACTCACACACGTTGCCATTGTTTAAAAACTTATACTTATACTATTTTTTAGCTTGGATGAGGATTTGTCATTCCAAGAGTGGTACGTCTGCATCTATTAGTATTGCATTATAGGTAGCCATTGTTGAGATATGTAGAGGGGGGAGAGCGGTACTTGAAGAAAACATTGGAATATTGTAGTTGTAGTAAAATGTTCTAAAGGGAAGAAAAGTGACTGCAGAATAATGAAAGTAAGAGCCATGGAAGAAAGTGAGTAAGAAAACATAAAAATATGATGGAAATTAGTGACTGCGATAAAAGAGGATGAAGAATGCATGGTGAGAAGAGGTGGATTTAAATGTAAAGAAAAAAAAAGATATAAACGAAAAAAGAAGAGATGATTCACTGGTTTTCGTTTGCTTTTGGGTTGTTTTTTTTAAAATTGTGTTTTTTTGTGTGTGTGTGTGTGTGTGTTTGAGTAATTATTTGGCTAAAGCCTATCAGAGGGAGGGAGGGGGCACACATTTGTAATAATTACTATGGGATATGTAACTTGCACAACATGCACATGGCATCTGTGAAATTTTCACTCATGTTTTACAGAATCAGAGGATGAAAAGTCTGCAAGAATAATGGCTTGAAATACTTTTGAAAAATAAACCCATAGCTATATAGGTAGTTACCATACAGGACTCGAACTCCAAAACCCTGCTTTGCCAGTCCAACAATGTACTACTGCAGGATTATGATAATACTAATACAGATCTCTCTTGAATTTTGATATTAAAAAGTTGGCGTGTCTGATAACATCAGAGTTTTTTTATATTGCAGCCCTTTTCTTTATATTTCTTGTACATGTATTTAAATGTAATGTTCAGGTTTTTTCTTCAGAGAGCTCGTCCCCACCCCTGAGGAATAGGTCATTTAGGGTAAAAAATATAAAAATCGAGGTTATGGCATTTCTTTCTAGTTCCATTACTTAGCTTTACTTACAAATTACCCCCAAGTCTGAATTCCCTGCCTTTCTGTGAAAAAATAGTCTTTGAAGACAACAACCGTCACCAGTTTCATGACAAATTATCATATTTTGCCTTATTTTGAGACCTCTCAAAGCCCTAACCCCTCCAATGAAATAGGATCGTCCTATTCATTTACACACCTCTTCGTATGCACTGTGCTATTCATATTGAGACTACATGGTCAGTGACAATAGTATTATTTCGCTAATGTACAATAATAATGTATTAACAACTGCTAGCCAAAGCTCACAGTTCCATATATGGGCAAAGGTTACGCTCAAATGCCACAAACATCCGGGCGAACAGTTGCGAAGTCTCTCCCTCTCACACGCGGCTGGCCCGTTAAACCAATCAACACTGTTCTTGCGCGATCAAATGCGTTGCTTCTCACGAGTGACGCAGGTGGTCCCCCAATTTGGTCATCACGAATGTTTCATTCTCTCTTCAATGATCATAATATTTGATTACAGAATATATTCATTCTGTTCTATGCATCGTTTTTATTATCATTTGATGCATGTTGTTTGATATCACGAGTAAAAAACCTCTTGTGAGCTGAAAGTTGTGTGAAACTTGTGTTTTTGTATTCTTTTAGTGTGAAATTTCAATTGCGTTTTTCTCAAAATGTATTTTTTAAAACTATTTTTTCGCTGTTTGGCCTTATTTGTACATGTTTTGTCATGAAATTTCACATGTCGATAGTCATTTACTATACAAACAAACTTCAAAAAAATTTTCTCTCAGAAAAATTTATATTTGTTGCAAAAAGCAAAACTATTTTTTTTCATAATTATTTTGTATATCTTTTATATAGTAAACTGAAAAATTATAAAAACATAAATAAAACAAAGCCCGATTTAAAACAAAAAGAGTTTATATTCATTATGCATGTGAAATTTGGAGCGATTTGGTCATTAAGTTTTTCTAAGTAGCTATGTAAAATAACGTGTAAACAAAAAACAATTCAAGATGTCAGTCGTTTCCATGACAAACCAAGTAAACACCCTACAAGTTCATGTTTCAATACAATGATTATATATGCATAATTTAACCAAAAAAAATCAAAAGTAAAAAAAAATAGTTTCAAAACCCACATATCCCCTTAATAAGGTGGGCGTGGCTGTTTACACTTATAGTTATAGGGAATCCCCAGGAATTTTAAAAATTAATTTTACCAAAACCCTGAGATTACCTTACTTCTGGATGTGGGTAAAATCCAATCAAATCAAAATTCTTTTGGCATTCAGAAACATGTTTATTTATTTTAACTTCCAAGCAAACAATTGATACAAAACAACAACTAAATATAAGCAACAAATGACATATTTTAAAGAACGAAGGAGAAATGGTCGCGCCTGCAAACACAAAATGCTGCGGTCAGAAAACAAAGGCCGCGGGAGGATGCATTCAGTGGCCGAGGTTCCTAGCAGTAGTGGCCACGCCGACTTGCACTACTGTAAAGTAATGTCGGCCGCATTGTGACACGGCAATGTGTTGTGGTGGCGCTGTTTTCTGCACGCATTGGCTTAGACTTAGACCGAATGAGTATTGCCTTGGCCAGGTAAGTAAAATTGTAGCATTGATACTGTTAATTCTATGGGGTATGCTATGGTAAGTGGCTGCGCCTAATGTTTGTACTCTATTCATTATCAAATATCAATAATAGCAATCCTATCTTTCACAAATATATTCCAATCAACCTAAAAAAAAACCCTGAAATAAATAATGAATAGTAGAATAGGAATGATTTACCCTTCAGATAGTACAAAATTTAATTACATAAATGTACACTTAAACTTAAACCTCGTTATACTACAGTATACTGCAACTGTTGTGTCGGTGGTAAATTCGCGTTATAACGAAAAACACCCTTCTTTTTCCCCCCAGTGTTATTATGACTCTCAACAAGGGAGATATTCAATATTTGACTAATCAAGAAGAAGAAAAATTATCAGTATCACTGACGTGACAAGACAATGTAGGCCTACCGCACGACGTGAAAAGGCTTTTGTAGTATTATACAATACATGTAGTGTCGTGAAAAGGCATTTGTAGTATTATACAATACATGTAGTGTCGTCTTTTATAGTATTATACAATAATGTAGTGCTTTTGTAGTATTATACAATACATGTAGTGTCGTGAAAAGGCTTTTGTAGTATTATACAATACATGTAGTGTCGTGAAAAGGCTTTTGTAGTATTATACAATACATGTAGTAGGACCACTCAGTTTCTTATAGCCTCGAAGAAAAAATCCATCGACATAAACTCTTACTAAAAAATGGATTAGCTAAGGTTATGACACTGCTGTAAAGCCAACTAATTCTCACCCCTCAATTGGACCCAATCATAGTATTCATACCCATGCCTACCCCACCATGCTTGTCAGAATGATGCGATCTGGGTCTATGCGGATGCTAAAAGAAGAAGTCTTGTGTCACTAGTGTCAGTGGTCAGTGTCATTACTGTAAGCGATGATGCTTGTGTGTGTGTGTGTGTGTGTGAAGTATGTGTTTGACTCAGTGATCTGTGACCAAGCCAAACTACATTCTACTTCTACCCACTTGCATCGCTTGGAGAAATGGGGTGGTGATGCACTGTGGTGGTAAAATGTATAAACATTAACAATAGTTATTATTTATAATTATTAGGGAATGTTAATGCCAAATCATTGGCGGTATACAGAGGTATTTCATTGTTTTCTTACAGTTTGCGATTCGCCAGAATGGCGGTCTAATTTAAGGAGAGTGGTATAACAAAGTTTGAGTGTATATCAACCTTGTGAAAAAATTATTGAAAGCAGCAAAATGCGGAAAACAAATCTCAACCACAAATCATCCTCTATTTTCATATTCAGGTTCAGAATCGTTTCTCTCATATAGACTTAACTCTAATTTGTCTTCAAATTCTAATTCTGCATCCCTTTCAATATTTTCATCCATTTTATTTGATTTTCCCACATTCACAACTATGGTAATCTCGGGGGTTTTGGTAGGATTTTTCATTTTGCCCTCACTGCCCTGTAAACAGCCAAAGGATTTTTTAAAAATGCAGAGTGATATGATCTGCATGGGACCTTTTTATCTTCCATCTCCGATGGGACTAGGTGTCGTTCTAGGAGGCAGATTTTGCTTGAGAATTTTTCAGCCATTGGCAAAGCTCGAACCCACTATCTTTTGGCTGAGAGGCCGGCACCTTGCCTCTGGGCTACCGAGTCCCCCCCCCCCCCCCCCACCCTCTCCATCATCCAAATCGTCTTCAAAATCATCAGCTGAAGATGATGTCAGTAGATCTGTAGGTCTGAGTCATTTGTAAAAGAAAATTAAAAGTCATGTTAACAAGAAGTCACTGCTTTACTCTAACAAGTCGTATCATGATCCAGAAGGAAGAAACCAAAACTAAAACTCTTTTAGTTTCCGGTGTTCATACACATGGTCACCGGAGTTGCAATTTTGAAGTGTAAAAACATGTTTTTCTACTAATACTACTATGTATGCTGCAATGGTTAACGGGCGATAGCTGGCATTAAGGGATATGCTATCGGGCGCCTATGAGGGACGCAGGAAGTTAGTTTGTTTCTTTGAAATTTACCCCGTCCACCATTGCGGCGATCTCAGGGTGAATTAAGATGAAAGATAAGTGAAAAGAAGGAAAGCAAAGAAATAGGACATATCAGTAGCACCCGCCATCAGCCCGCAGGAAAGTTAGTACATGTAGTCAAGCTATTTTTTTTGTAAGTGAAAAGTTAAAAAAGAAGAAACTGACTTTGCAGAAAATTTTATATACTGGTATAAATTGAAAAGTTTTTTTTAAAGAAAGAGCATAAAAGCAAAAACAAATGTCTAAAAACTTAAGAAACAAAAAGCAACAAGTCTTCCTGTTACAAATTATGATAAATCATGCACTAGGAGCCGCATCCACCAAGATTGCATTCAACGAAATGTTAGCTACGAGGCCAATAGTAGTCCCCCTTCTTTTTTTTGTAAAAAAAAAACGACACATCCAACGAGGACCCGGTATGGGTAAAATTGCATACAAGGTCATGCCGGTCGATAAAGGCAGTGAAACAACTTCTCACTCAATTCACTTTGTTTGGGAAACTTTTTATCAGCGAGACACAGTCATTGATTCACGCTGCACTGTGTGCTTATGTGTGTTTGGGGGCAAAACGGATAGGCTATGTACTGTGGGTACAGATACTAGAATAATCGTTCTACTGTAGTATCATTGGTGTGAGTGGGTGGAAGATTGGCTAGTGGGGAAAAGCGCTGGACCAATCAAAATGATTTTAGTGACCGGCACGACCTATTAATTACTAATTTTCTCTGTTGCTCACTTTCTTCAATGCCGTGTTAGCATCATTTTATTCTGATTTATCAAAGTGGCATCTACCTCTACATCAAAAGCCACAAAGCCCAAATGCCTTTCCTTTGAAATTAAAAAATAAACAAATAAGCGATGCTGTTGAAATTGGAAGTTCCTTGTTGACTTCGCATTCAACGAAAGGTCTCATACAATGAGGATCTAGCAACAGTCCCGACGACCTTGTTGAATCCGACTCCCACTGTAATACTTTGTATGAAAAGAATTTATAAATAAATCAGATATTTTGTTATTGTGAGTTTTTTCATCTCATTTTAAACTTAAAACACTCACTAAACTTTTTCTTTCAATTCAGGCCTCCATTTGCTCTCATAAAGACCAGGTAAAAAAGTTTGTTTGATATCGGAAAGCTGAAGCGAATACCAAAGGATAATGCTTTGCATATTTCAAGGAAAACCAAACTTTTAATACAAATTTTGTTCGATAACAGTAATAGAATAGTTGATGAACATTCTCCTGAATGAATATTTGAAGCCATCATTCTATTTGAAAAATCAGCATTTAACTATACCTACGTTCTATTTCAAAAATATTTATCTGTAACAAAAAAACAACTTATCACAGGTGAAGCTTAAGATAACACATCTATTTCTTCCAAAATTAAAAGCAAAAGATTAGAAAGCCAAAAGACAAATAACATAATTTTCACCTGTAAAAGATAAATGTTAACATATTTTCACAGCAAAACTTAAACCTCGTTTGAAAAAAAACCAAACTAGACAGAAAATATTGCATGCATAAAAAGAACAGAAAATAAAAAGTTCTCTACTTTGCTGCAAGAGTCCAATTTCTAGTTAGACGCTACTTCATCCATACCTGTATAATGAAATACAATACTACTATACTTTTACTACTGTGCGTAGAAGCAGGACGCACACTTCTCGTTTCCCAAGGGAATTTAAATTTACCATAAAGATAAAAGTTATAATTAAAATATAAAAAATACCGAGTCAGCCAGAAAAGCACACCATGACATATTTTGCATTCAATAAATATGGTTATTAAACAACAAAAACTTTTATAAAAATTCAAAAAATTATGCTACCTATACCATCAAAGCAAAATGGCATGGAGTGATGGATTACATACAGAAGAAAACTTTTGGACAGGCGATAAAAAATAGAGATGAGAAAGTTTTTTTTTTTTTTACATTTGTTTAAAAATTTGCTTCTAGTTAAAATATTTTTGCAACCAGTGAAAACATTAACATTTCAATAATATTAAAAAAGGCACCAATGGTCATATAGCAAGAAACAAAAATAACGATCGTATGTTTCAGCATTCAATATACTTTAACAAATAGTCATAGCATAGATTATGTTTCAATATTAATATTATACAATTATACATTATATTCCAGTAAACATTCATACATTATGTATCAGTATACAGTCAAACTTATGTTTCAGCATACAATCATACATTTTGTTTCAGTATATTATCATTCAGTTTCAGTATAAAACCATACATTCATTATGTTTCCATATACAGTCATACGTTATGTTTCAACATACAATTATACATTATGTTGTAGCATACAACCATGCATTATCTTTCTGAATACAATCATATATTATGTTATGTTATACAATTATGTTTTAGTACTCAATCATATATCGTATTCCAGTATTCAATCATATATCGTATTTCAGCATTCAAACATATATTATGTTTCAGTATACAATCATACATCTAGGCCGTTTATTATGGCATCATCAGAAACGCAGCATTTTTACAATGCAGCATAGTATTTATATGATATTGATGAGTAATAACAATTCAAGTTTCCTTTTTATAATATTCTATCTAAATTTAGCAATCTCTGGTGTAGATCTAGAATAAGGAATTTAATGAAGTGCTAAATCTATCTAAATGTAGATCTATTTTCGTTTCGGTTTGGTTCAAGATCTAAGATCAACTGCTCTAGATAAAGATGTTGCTACAAATTTCTATCATTATCTAGATTCTACTAATTCTAGATATAAAAATTGAAATAAACAATAATAATTAGATCTCTCTGTAATGAATGGGCTGGCCACTCTCGAGGTCAATGAAAAGGAGAATTTTCAAGGCCACCCTAGGAAAAGATATCTATACATTAGCTATATCATCTAATATTCTGATGAGAAAAGCTGTTTTGTTTTGTCTTCAAATTTGCTTGAAAATGTCCACACACCGATCACATTACATTAAAAGGGACCAAGCAGGGTGTGGAATTGACTGGACTCACTTTTGCGCTCCACATTCAGCATAACATTCTAGCAATTTAAAAAAAAAAAAAAAGAAATTATAAAAACGGGCCATCAAAATGGTAAAAATTCTTTTTAGAAGTTCCGGGGTCCAGATGGCAATTCAAAATCAAAACACCCCCACATTTAAATCAATTATCTTTGAATCATTTCCGACCTATCCTAAAAATTTCATTAACATCCATTTATATATTTTTGAGTAATGTTATTCACAAACAGGCGGACAAACAAATGCGACTAAAAGCATAACATCCTCCTTTAACGGAGGTAATTATGTTTCAAAATCCTCCTTTGTCGGAAGTAATTATGTTTCAGTTTCAAATGAAATATTCGTACCATCATATATAGTTTGAGGGCTGTGTCAAAAATCATTTGCACATTTATAATTTACAAGTGGTATGAAGTTTTCTTTGGCATATTCTCCCCTTTCTGTCTGCCGTTCGTGTACGCAGGTTATACAGTTTACACGACTAACGAGACTTTGCTGTTTTCAAACTAAGTACACTAGACTGGTCTAGATTTTCAGAATCTATATGATGTTTGTGTCTCATTATATATCTTGTCTTGTGTATAGGAGATCGTTGTTGCGTTTTGCTCCACATTGATGGCAGTTCTACAGCAGATGTGGAGCTGTGATATGAAGACTCTCTACCCTCGTAACAAAGTTTATACGAAGATATGTCTGTTCTGGATAGATCTTGGCTGGTTGTGAACAAATCATTCACGCTCGTCATCTTGCTTGTTAGTCTCCCTGAGTCTTGGCCAAATGTTTGCCTTGTGTCTACGTTGTTCGGTCTGTTTGGAAGACAATGGAAATAATCTGAATATCTAAATAATTCAATGTGCATACTGCATAAATCACATACACGCTGCGAAACCCGCATACAGTCAACTTGATCATGTGGAAGGGAAGTGTGCAGCGTGTGATTTGACACATTTTGACTCAATAGCAGGCCTACGTGTAAGTCTTTAAGGCCTTAAGTGAGAGAGGTTGAAGAAGTTCTGAGTCAACATAAAAAGTGAAAAAGGAAAAGGCTGCTAACATGAGAGGTATGCTTTTATAAATATTATAAAGAAAAAATAACAGGACTTGGAAACTGTTAACATAAGAGTTGTGCTTTTATATACCTTGTAAAAAAAAAAAAACGAGATCTGAAAAATGTGTTCACTAAAGAAGAGGGTCGACTTAAATAATGCTGACATAAACGGTATCCAGTGTATTACTACTATCAGATCTCCTGGGAATGAAATTCTATCAAATCCTTTTCTCTCCAGTCTTTTACAATCACATCTCATGGAGGTTTACTCACATTTCCTGAAAAGCCCAACGGCTTGCGGTGGATAAAATGCCTTTCCTACAAAGTGGCGTGTATTCTAGTTGGCTTGGTTCACACAACACTTTGTTTGATCTCAACTGCCGTCGTAATTGTTTCTAAATAAAACAAAAAGTTTGCAACAATTATTCGTTAACAAGCCAAAATATTTATGTACAGATATAATGTAATGCATAGAGCTTCTATGTAAGATGTAAAGTGTATGTGTCTATGTAGAAATTATCCATGTGCAGCATACATAGACCATACACATTCTTTCAGTTCCTTGATTTACTATTATTTCTTACAGTTCAATATTTTTTAATGAATATGAAAATGTATGATTACCATTTGTTATCCTTTTAACCCTTTCCTGCCTACTGCGACCGAATGTGACATCTGCCTTGCAGCCTACTGAGACACCAGCCTCAATGCCTAAAGCATCCTAATGCGTCCCTTTGCTTACACTTCGTCTTTGTACTCGTATAACAACAAAATCTCGCAGTGTGCAAGACTTGAATCGGCAATCTCATGATGTGCAAGATTTCCGGCTCTTTGTGAATGTAAACGCATATTTTTATCTGCTTTCCTTTTTGACTTACGGTGATTGTAAACAAGCGACGCTATTACTTTCAATGAATTTACCGACCTATTCACGAAAGTTACTGACAATTAAAGGCTCATAATAGTTATACATAAATATAAAAGTTCATGTTTTCTGAAAGCTTGTTTTCTTCTCTAGTTAATTATAATTTCTTCATTGAAATTGAAAGATGTTTAAGTCTAAAATCAATTTTAATTGAGACAGGTTTACTTTTCATCAAAGTTGCGTCCCTTTGTAGGGCACACAGACTGAATAGGAAGTGAGGGCTCAGGCATACAGACTAGAATTGTGGAGGACCCTTAGGCAGAAAAGGGTTAAGTAAGTACAAATTATGGTGAAAGTCTGCAACATTTACGTGTTCTATATTCTGTGGGGCCTTTTAAACAAATTTTGACTGCATGTAAACTACATGACACCAGCAAACTGAATTTCTCTGTTGATTTAATCATCCCTTATGAACTGTGACCTTTTTTATACAGTGGTGATTCTACTGTCCATAAAGAAAACACTGTAAAAGTGGTAGGTGCTGTGTGACTGATTGATAGTAACTGTTAATGTTAAATATTCAGAAATGTCACTTGCACAAGTTTGAAATTGAAATTTCAAAAATGGACATACACAAAAGTTACAATCATAATAAATTACCTGCAGTGATGCAGCTTTCATTTGCTTGGACAATAATCTTCGTCCTGAAAAGAACAAAATCAAAATAAAAGATATGCTGGGGATGGGACTGTCAAAACACACTGACTTGACTGATCAATGGAATGGAAATAAACTGATCGATAAAAGCCTTTAAACCATATCTCCATAAATTTATTTTTACAACCTAGAACTGCAGGCTAGCATCAATGGGTTGACTAGTATTTCTACATCTATAAAACTGCTACTCCAAAGTAATGGGATGTGGCTTACTCATGCCAAAACTATTTCCAAAAGAAATTTGAGTTCACAATACTATTCTTAAAGGTTACAATTCATGTCTAGAGGTTCTTGTGAATGATTCCAAGATCATTTTTCACGAAAACTTACCGAGTTCCAAGGCACAAGAGATGTATTCCAGTTTAGAGATTCTGACTCGGATGTAGACAGCCTTGGCTTCACAAACAGTTAGTAATGTTGGTGTGATGATTCCTCTCTGGAACGTCATAGACAGTTCACCAGATTCGTACCGTCTCCACAGCGCCTGGCAAGACTTGAATGACCTGCATCTAACTGTGAAGCGGACACTACCTTCTGATAAGTCTATGATGTCACCATGGCGACAAAGAGTTTTAAGCGAATTCATCAAGTCTAAAGAATCCTGCGGATGGAGAAAGCGAAGCAAAGAAAACAACTCATTTAAAAAGAATTGATTGTGGGAAATTCTTCTGACAAACATAAGTTTCAGACTTTGGGCTCTCGGACAAGTCATATACAGTTTATAATAGTGGTGGCGGTTAAGCTGCCGGATTTGGGATCATCAGGTCCCAGGTTCAAATCTTAGCAAGGCTACTCCCGACGTTGTGTTCCTTGGGAAAGACGCTTAACAATACATGCATTTTCCCCACCTCACCCAGATGCAAATGGGTACAAGCACTAGCTTGGAAGTAAAAACCTGCATCAGACTAGCGTCCTGTCTAGGAGGTGACCTTTTATCACTCTATAGAAGCCGGGACAAGCTCCAACTCTATGGGCCGTAATAGCCTTGAAGGAACTTCACTTATTATCCAGTATACATTAGATTGGGATCTAATATTCATCAGACATTTTGCCTTGGTTTCACAGCTTTTACTTTGTTTCTATTTTCTTCATCCTTGATTCATCTATCAATTAATTCACAATTGATTAACATAAGCAACTTACATTTAAATGTTAAAGGAGAATTTACTATGCTTTCAATATGATCTCTTTGTCACTCCTCTGTCTCTGTCTGTGTGTGTTTATGTGTGTGTGTGTGTCTCTCTCTCTGTGAAAGAATTATGATTCTCCTATCTGAAAATTCATGAATGTTTTGTATTCTTCTCCATCTAGAAAAATCAAAATACATGTTTTACTTTTAATATTCATATTATAAGAAGAGAATCAAAAGCAAATGGTCAACTTTATTTTGGCAATTAGTTGTCTATATAGACAAAACAAGCAATGAAGCATCAGTTTTCTTATCTAAGCAATTATAACTTCTATATCTCAATACCTTGAAGAGATTAGACAAGAAAAGAAGCCAGTCTCATGATATCCACTTTGAAAATAGTTTCAGACCCAGAGACATAAAATCCAAGCTAATCCTCTTGAGTACCCAAACTTAAACAATATACATGTAGTATCAATGAAAGAAAATTCCTTCATGAGTTGCTTGAATAAGCAAAACCATCCCGGTTCTCTCTATTTAGGCAACTGGTTATCTAAGTAATCACTCCCAAAGCAAATATACAGAAATAAAACATATGTAATGACTCACTTTGATAACTTGATTGGTTTGCTGAAGTTCTTTCTTGAACTGTTCAAAGGAAGACGCAGAGGCATCACGGCGGCGAATGTTGGAGAAGGCACCTTAGAAATAAATGAGGGTGAGTCACAGTCACGGGGCTACAGAGATACAATCACGTCTCGATAGTTTGAACACCATCGTTCAAAGCAATTTGTCTGGATTATCAAAGTCTGGACTATCGAGACGTGACTACTGCCACGGCTGTTGCAGGTGGCAAATACAGCCTTTGAAATAGGACAGATTTCGAGACATAAACTATGTGTTAAGAATATGATATCAAACACAATAAACATATGTGTAGGAATGTTATTCATTGGAAAATCTGTAAACTGAATCCTTCCAGTCCGCATTGAGTCAAATCTGTAAAATCACTGTCAGGCAACAAAGTTAAAAATTCTTGTTTCCATGGAAAAGTTCCTTCAACTTCAAGGCCGTTACAACCTAAAGAGCCAGCACATTATTGCAGCATGAAATGAAACTGATGATAATACATTGCCTCCTGGGTCGGATAATAGGTGATGCTGGTACCCATTTGCATCAGGATCGAGAGGAGAAATATGAGTTAAATGTTTTTCCCAGGAACACAGCATCAGATCTAACATTGCCAAGATTTGAACCAAAGACCTCACGATCCCAAGCAGGACAGTCTAACCAGTAAGCTGCCAAAACCATATAAGTTTACATGGAATAGCTGAGTGACTCCAACAAGAAGTAAAAGCATTAGAGGCTTGAGTTCTAAAACGAGTCAACGTGAACCTCAACATTAAATGTTTCATGTAAGGCATTTTACCACCTGTCAAATATGACCAAAAAAATAAAAGATGGTGATGTGTGGTTTTGCTTCTTTTTTCTTATCGTACCCCAACCATACCGTATTATATATAAATGTCAAAGGTGCAATTGCAAGTCCACCTGACATAATTTTTCAGGAGAATAAAAAAATGTCGTAAATCATCGAACACTATGCCATGCTTTTTGGAAGAAAAGCAGAAATATTTGCTTCGATTATGTGGGTAAAATGAGCTTGTCTATTGGTTCATGGCCTCCAATACTCATAAACACATGATAGAAATATGCATTCGATCACTTACAGATCCTATATATATATTGTGGACTTATATGCGTTTAAAAAGTTATGATATGCTAGATATAAAAAAATGTTTCCATTTAATTCCTACCTTTGGCCATGACAAGAATCTGCTTTTCCACTTCCTCACAGGTACAGGTAGGTTTATTCTTGTATGCAGGGCTCAACCTCTCACAATCAATGTCAACATTGAGTTCACCTGCCCAAATCAAAAATGTAATATTATATTACAGTGGACCAAATTTTACAGGAGAGTTTAAAAAATTATTTTCTCAAAAGAAATAGCAGTAAACAGACTTTATAAAAATATCTTAAAAAGCAAGTTTTTTTCGTTATCACCCCTGATATTTTGATCATTATGGTTATTAGATGATTGTCTGTCAATTAATGCACATAAAAGACAAAGGAAACCAAAAGTTTGGTGTGTGTGTATGATATATGCATATTTATCAGAACGCTAATAATATATGTAAGTTAACAATTAAGTCAATTGATTTCAATACAAACTGAAAGCCAAATTTACTTTTTTAACAGTGTGGAATAAAAGTATGTTTTCTTTCATCATAAATCATTCTTTTTCTTTTTTTGTAAGATTGAAGCTTTGGAAGAGATGGGAGATAAAATGTATATAGATGGGACTTTTTAAGTTTTGAAAATGCTTTTAAACAAATGCCAACCACAATTATGAAAAAAGATTACAAAGTTCAGTTTGTTACTCTATCAATTAATATTTAAAAAAAACTGATATCTATTCTTTATAAATAGATCAATGAAAGTGGATTTTAAATCAATATGACAAATGCAAATTCTAGACTAATAATAAAATCTTTACACATTTTTGTACAGATTGAAACAAGAAATGGTTAATCAAAATAATTAATAGTTCTGCGAGCCATATCATGCTTTAATATCATGCCACAAAAACAACTTCAAAGGTATGTAAGTGTAACATAGTTATAGTTTTAAATGGAATTCCCTTAGTAGAAGAAAGCCTATGACGTAATTAATTTTAGCGTATAGAAAACCCCTATTGAATTCATGATGTACGTAATCGTTTTGGTGTGCCCTAGTATCTATTTGTTTATATATGGAAAGGGAGAGAATCTTATAGAAATTTATCGAAATATTAAGAATGATATGGAAATTTCCACTCTAGAAATATCTTGTTTTTAATTATACATAGCAGGGGTCATCCATGATATGAGGAGGAGAACAAAAGTATTTTGAGATTCCATGTCATTTTTATGTCAGCCCACATTAGATCTATTTGTGAATTTCCTTCATCCATTGATTAATTGTTGACTGAGTATAATAAATAGCTTTGTTATAATTAACAATCGAGCCTTGGTGTTATAAATCAAAGTTGAAAACTGAACTCTTTAAGAAATCCTTCTTAGTATAAAACCAAACAATCTCTGAAAGATTTTTTTATATTAATATAAACATGCTATAAGTTTTATAAATGATTTCTTATATTGAACTTTTAATTGTTGATGTTAACTTTTTATTCATGATTTTTGTTGTACTTTTAATTGTCGATGAATGAGCTTGGATGTGTAAAACTTTTTATTATCTTTATTATGAGTCATGTTAAGCGCCACTGAGCATTTTAAATGGATATTGGTGCTATACAAATGCATTCTCATCATTATTATTATTATTAGAGTGTCAAACATCTAGATCTAGTCATTACTTGCTCCCTTTTTTACCTTTGTATCAGTAGGTCTATCATTCATGCAACTAAACCTTATAAAACTTTAGCCATGAAAACTACCCACCTGTTCGTCTTTTCCTTTTAGTTCTGGGCTGTATGTGACCAGGATCGAGACGATTGGCTAACCAACCCTGAAGAGTTCTTCTAAGGGAAGACACTAACACATGAAACGCCCGTTCTGATCTTCGGACAATGACGTTGAGGAGTTCCTGTAAAATACAAATTTTGAAAAAAATGATAAGCTCGATATAGTAAAGCAACCATAGGTAACAATCAAATAAAAGAAAAAAATGTAATTTGTTTACCAGCCCACACAGCTGAATAATCTTCATCCGCATGATTAGATTGGAGCTTTTTCTGGTTTCTATAGTATTTAATTGGACAGGCGATGCATTACAAAATTCCTCTATATTGGAAATGTTGGTCTGTCCTGTCTTAAGAGTCAAAGCGAGGAATAACTCGTCTGGTGCCTATTTGGTGCTTCAAGCAAATCTGCCTACATCTACATCACATGAGTTAGAGTAATGAGAAAAATTATAATCTGCGAAAATGTGGCTCTACAGACGCGACTTCAGAATAAGCTGGAAAGAGAGAAGAACAGACAAAAGCATCATCATTATTATTATTATTTATGATCTCGGCATTATTCTCCTTCTTTACACTGGTCCTCCCGGGCTTACAAGCACAGCACAGGCAAACCAGAAATATTTGAGGCCACAAAAGAAAATACACAAATGCCATGACATCATATGGGATCAGACGTTGTCCCAATCTGGCTGTTTTTGTTTGTTTCATGACAATTTACCCAGCCCACCATACACCACAATCACAAGGTGAATTAAGGAGAAAACAGCAAGATAAAAAACAGGTGAAAGAGTGGAAGGTAAGACACAAGACCTAAGAGCATCGCCCACCAACTTGCCCCGGTCAACAAGGTAAGCGCCAAGGCTGGGCTATCCAGAGTAAACACATGCAAAAAATCAGGAAACTACAGAAGCACAAGAGAATAAGGACAATGTCTTTTTATGTATGACTCACTTCGTTGATGGCTTCCACAGTATTTCTCTCTTTGATTCTACTAACGTCAGCATTGGTCAAAATGTGTTTTGAAATGAGGT
The DNA here is from genome assembly GCA_037039925.1 of Doris montereyensis. NCBI lineage: Eukaryota > Metazoa > Mollusca > Gastropoda > Nudibranchia > Dorididae > Doris > Doris montereyensis. The sequence continues at coordinate 552,071 of JAXRKP010000028.1, forward strand.
CGTTGAAGATGTCATCAGGGGTCATGTTCTCAACTAGAACATCACGATTTGCTCGTAAGGCTTGTTTGTGTTCTGCTGACATGACATCATCTATTTAAAAAATGTGAAGAAAAGATGGAAATGAAACTAATGTCATGACTTTTAATATGAAGACTATACATTAATTCTTGTAAGGCTAACCTGCCGGCTGACCTCAATATAGGTCAATAATCTCGTTCCGCTGTGCACGAGGCTTCCACACATGGCACCGATAGTTTTTTTCGTCTCGCTGACGAGGCTACCACGCGTTGACCATGACAAACTTGTGATTATTGTGATTGGTTTTTGATCTTCGTTGAGTGAGGTGACATAGCGGGCAATTCATTTTGTTATTGTTATTGTCATCGTATTTATATTGCATTGTTTACTAACAATAACATCTATTACAGCCTACTTTTATTAAACATGAAAAGGAATAATACTAAAAGATAGAAAATGGGTCAGGACCGAGAAATCTTTAGTGTGTCCAACCATCATAAGCAACAAGGAGACAGAAACAAATAAACACTAAATAATGCTGGATGAAACTAATACTTATAGAGCCATTGGTGCAACGGCCCATCAAGCAATGTTATTCAACAGAGCAAGCCTCATAACAACAATAAACAAAAAGAAAAGACAAAAAAAAAAAAAAAAAACGAAATATAACTGCCATAAGAGAGACAGAGAGAGAGGAGGGAGGGAGAGAAAGGAAAGGAAACAGAGACAGAAGAGAGGAGGGACACAAAGAGAAAGGAAAGGAAGGAGACAAAGAGACGAGGAAGATAAAGAGAGAGAATAGAGAGAGAGATGAGGTAACATATAGAGTGGGGTGGGGGGGGGGGCACATGGCTGTACAGTCAGATTTTACTCCAGTCATTCAATAATAGCGTGGTTGGCTGTGTCGAATTTTATGTAGTAGTTTCAATGAACAAAATCATTATATCTTTATTTCTAAAGGAATCAATTTCATTCTCACATATCTAAATAAAATGATGGAACTATAATACTAATACTAGAGGAAGTGTCCAACCCCCTTTCGCTAACCCCATGACCAGTCCAATGTGCATAGGTAACACATTTCCATGATGAAAGAAACAGGCCCCCCCTGGTTTATTGCTTTCACAAGTGTGTGCCGCCCCAGCTGCAGCAACGCGCTCTATCCCAGACCTAACACCTCTCATCAGCTACATGCTTCACATGCTTTTGTAAACTCCTCCCTACCCTATGTCTATAACTAGTATCACCCTCTCTCCTCATTTACAATGACATGAGACCACCGTTTTGTATTCTTGGCTGTTCCTTCCTACAGTTCAATAGTAATCCCCCTCCTCCCAAACAGCCCCAATTCCCATGCATTCCAGTGGTTTTTCACATATTCTCCCCACTTCTGGATGTAAGTCTCCTCGTTAGTCCTTTCTATACAGTAGGAAGATAGACTCTTGTAGTTTCTAATGTCTATACACTTCAAATAGCCGCCCTTCCTCTTATCCAGATACCACATGTCATCATGACCATGTGAAATGGACCTGTTTGAGAGATCAAAGTTCCTTTGTTGCTGGTTGCTGAACTCAGATGAAAGCTTCAATTTTTCCCTGTACTTTCAACATTTTAATCTCTTCATTCTTTATGCGAAAAAGAGGTGGAGATATATTTTGACACATGTGACGTTTGACAATATAACCATCAACACAATGCTTCCCCTGATTGGTCAACCCTGAACATGGTTTCTTTCTATTGACTGAAGGTTACGCCCTCCATTCAGGCTGACCTTAGGGGTGCAATGTGATTGGCCACTGATATCTTTTATTTATATCAATCACTATTTCTTGCTTGTGGGTGGAGCTTCTTACTAAAATAAGTAATCAACATCTGTCCAGAAGTTGTGTCAGTCATACGAAGACAAGAGCCTTTGGTTTTGTACACTTTGCAGAGGGTCCACAGCCTACATTTGAGATAGAGCTCCTGTGTGTTGTTGTATCTCTTTATAAGAAATCTATTGAGTGTGTGTTAGCCTCGGAAATGAACTATCACTTTTACCCTTTAGAATAATAGACTTTCTCTGTTTGGCGTGGCGTGAGTTTGATCAGCGTAATTGGTCAGAATAGAGGCATTCCAGAGACCCTTCTTTGAGTGCACTGTAGTGCAGTTATACGGGACCCGCCACTAACGTTTAGTCTTGCTGGAAAGCTGGAAGTGATGCAAATATACGGGACCCGCCACTAGCGTAGGTGTACTTAGAGTGATCAGCGGCATGCAAATGCCTGGAAAGGGTTAAAGTGTATTTGATAATCAGTGTTGAGACTGAGACGTCCTAATCATAAGCTTACTGACCGGCTAGCTAGCTGTTCCGTTTTAACATAATATTGTCCCTTATGGGAACAGTTACTCTGAATTCCTAATTTCTCTCGGGGTAAAATGAGTATCCTTTAATGGACAGAGAAGGACAATGTAAGAAAACTACAGTCAGAGCATTCACATGCTCTATAATACACTTAACTATGGGAAAGAGCATGCAAAGTGATTTAATATTTAGATATGCTTCTGTGCTGTGCAATCATCTCAACGTCTGCCAAATTCCTTTCAATATAATATCATTCCAAAGTAATATCAGAATGCAAAAATAATATCATTTCTGGGCAACGCTGTCTCGTCTGGACGTAACAACAACGATACTTGTAGAGAGTGTCAATGATCCTACAATTTTGTCTCAGCTGATAATAAGACAGAATACCCAGAAGACAACTTAGCGTAGGCACCATCCCTGTAGATGATCTTTCAAGATTACACATGTTGATATAAATTTATTACCTTCAACCCCTCATACGATTCACTTAACTCGACAGATCTTCTATCTTGTGCAGGGGTGAGGATAGAAAGCTCTGTTGTATATCTCTGAGGCGAGACTGAGATTGTTCCAATGACGTGCTCAAGTCAGCAGAAATTCCACTTCCATCTTGACTTTTCCTTCCCTCCCCTGAGCCACCAGCAGCTGTCAGCAAGAAACAACGGTACACATTAATCTCTGGCAATAAACAATTGATACAATGAGAATACATATTATGTTTATATATATATATATATACATATATATATATATGTGTATATATACTTGTCTACCAATTGATTTTAGCAGTAATGCTAGCCTACAGTCGATTAAACATGAACAAATATAAATTCACTTGTCCGTTCCCTAGTTTTTAAATTTTCTTCAGGGTTGAGAGAAACGGAGGAACATTTTTTAAGTTAACATATTAAGATCTACTTTGACTGTGCAAACTAATTCCAACTTGCATGACAACCCTTAACATTCCTGATAACAATGATAATATAATTTGAATTAACTCCCTTTAATGTAAATAACACACAATGCAAGTTTTTCTAGTGGAATGCGACGATAGTTTTGCAAACTCAGAACGGCGTCTCCAAAATTAATCCCTAACTCTTTGAGTGCCTCCAATTTACTTAGGGTTTCTTTAAAAAAATATATCTAGTTAACATTCATATAAATATTTTTCAAGGTAAACACAGACATACGGACTCAAAGCCAAAAAAATATGCACTAAATACAGGTTTTACATACACTGGTTGGCAGCTATGTATTCATGTAGATGAAATAGTTATAGGGGTCATTTCAATATGTCCATTTTCGTGAAAAACGAGACAGAGAGATAGTCATAAAGAATTGAAGGAAATCAAGCTTCCTGAAAAGTGTGAAAATGAAAAGATAAGATAAATCACGTTTACAGCCGTTTGAAACTTGAAATTCCCAAAGCCAACAGTGCCAAAGTCCATGGTTTTTGTATTTTTCTCTAAATGACATAATTGTGACTTGGGCACACTATTTGAAATGACCCCTTAAAATGTCCTAGTGTTTTTAATCTATGTCCATCTTTGATGTATTTGTTCTAAGAATTTATGGATATCTGGTTTTAAAGTCTGTCGTAATGACATGGTTGACCTTACTTCTATTGTAGTATGATACACCCATGATAAAACATAAAGTTTTGATTTTGTTTTTCTGTTCGACAGTTTTTTGTATGTCCTTCTTGCTATAAACTAAAGTTCCTGTAAGGCCCATAAGGCAGAGAGAGCCGGAATCTATCCTGGTTTATATATATCATGAAGCAGAACAGGTAAGAATAATTGCCTCCTGAACAGGACGCTAGTCTGTCGCAGATTTTTACTGCCAAGTTCTTGTTTGTACCCATTTGTACCTGGGTCAGGAAGTAAACAAAATGTGTGTTAAGTGTCTTTACCATGAAACACTACATCGGACCTGCCATTGTTAGGATTCAAACCCAGGACCTCATGAACCAAGTCTGGAAACTTATTGGCAAAAAGTCTTTCACAATTATGTTCAACTCCATGACAATATTTGAATTCACGAAAAGGAATTATTATATTATTAAATTTAAAATTATAATTACACCACACACACAAGAAAAAGATACAAACCGTACTCATTTTCATTTTACACTGATTTCATTTCAAAATGATACAAACTTGTTGGCAATTGAAAACACACAATTGAAAACAATCCATGCTTTATAAAACAAGCATTAAATGAAAATTCAGAGACTGTATTGCACAAACCTGGACTTGAACAGCCTCCAGTTTTTAAAGTTGAAACATTTCTCTTTAATTGCTTCAATTGTTGCTCAAGTTGTTGTCGTTCTCGATTCCTTTTCTCTAAGTCTTCCTGAAATTCATAAATTTGTGCTTACTATAGTAGAGAACTTTTCATGTTATTCAATGGTATTTGAATTATACAAGCAACCAAGTAAGCGTTCTACACATACTATAATGCAAAGGAAATATTTTACAGTTTACACGTTGGCATTCATATAAAGAATTAAATTAAAGCTTTTATTTTCAAAATGGTTCGTGAATATCATCAACACAACGACAATGATGGTCCTTTAAATTTTGTGTGAATTCTGATTTCATCTCCCTGTCAATGGAAGAGGGCTCAAAAAAGATTTACCATTACCCACCTATCCCCGATGATAAAATACATGAGAAACAATTCCCTTGAAACCACTGCCAGCCCAATGATTGTGTGAGAGAGAAAATCAGAGAGAGAGAGAGAGAGAGAGAGAGAGAGAGAGAGAGAGAGAGAGAGAGAGAGAGAGAGAGAGAGAGAGAGAGAGAGAGAGGAGGGAGGAGTGAGGGAGGGGATAGGGGGGAAGGCATATTTGAGAGCTACAGAGAGAGACAGAGTGAGCGGACAGAAAAGGACGCAAATTATTTAGAAAAAAACAAAAAAACAAAATGGGGGAGATTTCTTAATATTTTCGGTATTGATGTGATTCTTTTATTTCTAGAATATAATGCAAAAGCATTAACTTTACTTTGCGATACATCTAACATCGACCTTTGATTACTAGTGGCAAGTTTTTTTTGTTTTTAAAAAAATTATTATGTGTTTACATTCCTTTTCAAAACACACGATTGTATTAGTAAATCTTATTACAATAGAATTGCATTTCTATGATAGCTTTTTAATTAATATAAAGTGCACATACATGAACTAAGTTACCTAAAGGCCGGAAATAGAAAAGAACTTGTTTGACAATAAATCATCCTCTATGACCTTTGAAAAATTTATTCTAAAAACAAAGTCCATTGTGTCATAAATTTGAGCCATCTGTAAAAACTTTAAATGTTTTGATTGGTTGACGTTGGAATATCCCAAGTTTTGCTTATTTTCATCAACCTTTAACATTAGTTTGGTTATATCAACTTACTATTAAGAAGCACAGCCACCCACTAGAAGATAAAAATATGATCACAACAGATTCTTGATAATTATTTTATGGAATAAAAAACGGTTTATAATCTTTTTGAAATGAGAACTTTTATTGAAAAATAAAAAAGGTTCCCACTGAAATGTCACTAGGCCATGAAGACATGACTTTTTAGCCGACTTGATGTAAGACCACTCAAGATCAATAAAAATCACTTTGAAAAATGTTAACATGGAGACTAGTAGAGGCACCAAGCCCTGACTCGGCTGGAAGGCATTCTAGGCCCCTTTAAAATTTATTGCCTCGTTTTCATGCTTAGATCGTGTCATTGTCATGAAGCTTGTCACTGTACATCCTCATCTCTCACTGTTTTGTTCACCTTACTTTGCACAAAATAAGACATTTATTTTATGGACCAGCGTTTTGAAACTTTTTATAGCCTATAACAACCTGAAATGTAAGATCCTTCGCTATGCTTGTCACCTATAGTCTCTAGGGTCATGGTGAACAACTAAAAGCAAGAGGTCAGCCTACTCTCGGCCGATTTGATCATACTTTACTGTTCATAAAGTCGGGCGGTGATGTGTAGGTGTAGTAATCATGATGGTTTTAAATGCTAGGTCACTTCTAGCAGCTGCAGAGGGTTTGGTCGAGTTAGGGTATAATGCAAAAACAGCGTTAATTTTAACCCAAGTAGAGCTCGCGGTGTTACCGGAAGTGACCTTCTTACAGTGAGGGGTTGCCCCAGCCATTTGCACGAAAAAACAAGTGTGTGCAAACAAGTGAAGCTAGGATTTAGACTTAGTTTAAATTTGAATTCACATTTACAGATGATAAAAGACCTATAAAACATGCATTTTCTATTAGTTGAAAGAAAAAGGAATTCATTGAGATGTTAATGCAACAAGAGAAACTTAAACTAAGGACTAAACAATAGCAGCGATAGCCGTGTAATCAACTTAGGCTTGCACGAAGTGTGTTGAATGGGAAAGTGTCACTTTGACGAATGGTAATGAGGCTACCAGGAAAGCCACGAGCTTAAAATAAATTGTAATCTCATTGGCTGCTATTTAACTATGAACTCAAAGGTCAAACTCCATCATAAACCATGTTTAAAAGAAAGTGGAAATTTCCATTAAAGAAGCCTAGGTGTCTGGCCCTAAATATAAGACCAGCGCTTCCCGTGCTAATGACGGTGGTCCTAAATATAGGGTCTGCGCGCTTCCCGGGCCAACCGTAACATGCCCTAAACAAAAGGGCCAGCGCTTTTTTGAGTTAAGAAGAGACGTTCAGCAAAGCCGTGACAAGTTAACAATCAACTTATAAGGCTTTCAATCGAAAGCGCCATCTGTTCTTAGCTCAAGATCTATCTCAATCTGGGGCATCATTTTAAAAGAATATCTTTCATTCTGGCTCTTAGTTTACCTTCTCTTTTTCCAGTCTGCTAATCTCGGAGATAAGATCATCTGTTGATCCATGATGAAAGTTTTCATCTGCCATTGACGTTGATTGACAAAGCCTCGATCTAGACTCTAGAATATAGACTAGAGCTAGATTTAATTTTGAAATTGATTTTGTGGAACATAGAGATCTAGAATCTTGATCTAGATCTAAGTTATATATATGTGGCTAGAGCAGAGAAACTATCAAAATGAAGGTCAAAGTCTTGCTGTAAACTGCTGTTCTCAGTTCTGTGGTAATAATCTCAATAGGCCTAAATAAAATGAAAATAACACTAGATCTAATTTAGATCTAGATTCTAGCTCTAGATTTAGGTTAAGATTATGATTTTATATCTAAATTTAGACAAAGAACCCTCATCATAACAGTGTATCATAATTTATAAACAGATTAGATCTATTGTTATGATTTAGATCTAGATCTAGATGTAGCTCTAGATTTTCGAGATGGATCTCTATTATTCATTGTTGTTACCGTAAAATTCTGATGTTAGGGACGACTTAAATAAAAACGCCGCAAAGGATATATAGATCTAGTCTCAGTCTTATCCAAAGTATAAATGGTTTGGCATGTTTTCGTTTGTGCGAGGATTTTAGGTTAGATCTAGCCCTTGTAAGAATACAAGTGACAATTTGAGTGTTGACTGTCAATCCATAATGACCGCCATTTTTATTACCGGCCTTTAATGAAGAGTCTCGGTAGACCTGACAAGTAAACTGTCGTGCACACCAACATGCACTCACAGTCTAGGCCTGTTATTATTATCATCATAACTATATCTAGCTGAGAAGCCCACCTTTAGTGGGGTAGGTTATAAATCGAGATGCAGATCGAATTTGCTGATGCTCACAAAAGGCTTGAACTCACCTATCATTTGTCTGTTCCTTTTGTCCATTTGTCCTCAAAACTTTTTTCTTTGGGGCATTTTAATACTCTAGATTCAGATCTTATAGTAAATTTTAAGCGCTTCGACTTTGCATTTAGTTTTAAACATATTAAAATAATGACATTTATTTTGTTCATAGGTACAGCTAATAAATAAAATTAACATATTTTCACTTATCGAATATCAATGAAAATGAATAGGCCCTTGCAACTCTTCAGCTGATTTTCAGCCAGTATGCAAATTTTCAAGATTTTTAGTCGCCACATAATAAGCTAATCCAAATCTACGTCCATTAGATTGTTATTACGGTATTACATGATTTAGCTGAGAAGCAGACCTCTGATGATGTAGGTTCTACACCTAGATCTAGATGCTGCTATTATAATTATTATTACTAACTATTATTTTTATTACTGGTATATCCCTTGATACTAGCCTACAGTCGAATGAACACGAACGAAGACAAACTCAAGATGTCAATAAAAATATTTTTCCTTGAGTGAAGCACATTTACTCTTAATATAGTCTGTAATTATTCATTCTAATGGTTTCTAGAATTCATGGAGGTCTCGTACGATTACATGATCAACCTTACTAAACTTCCATTAAAGTTACAGTATGATTATTATCTTCATTATTATCATTATCGCCATCATCATCATCATTATTATTATCATTATTAATATTATTATCATTAATAATATCATTATTATTATTAATAATATTATTATTATTATCACTAGATCTATCATTATTATTGTTATTACTATTACTATTATTATCCTTATTATATTATTATCATTATTATTATTATCTTTATGTTTATTATATCAATATTTTTGCTATCATTGTTATGACTAATTTTATTATTATTATTTATGTTTATGGCCCTAGAGCCAGACAGTATCCCGTTTTTTATGGTGCCAAGGAGAATAACAGGTGATCGTACAACATCCCTCTGAACAGGACGCTAGTCAGTCTGTTGCAAATTTTTACTCCCCAGCTAGTGCTGGTACTGTACACATTTGCATCTGGATCGAGTATGAAAATGTGTACACAATGTCAAATCTAGTATTGCCAGGATTTGAATCCAGGACCTCATGATCCTGTCCAGCAGTCTGAGCACTAAGCCACTGACATCACAACATAAAAACCAAAGGGCAGTTTCACTTACATGGCGCTTTAAAATGGAATAAAAGTTGTATTGAAAGATCAATTGCTTTGGTGCCTTTGGATAAATCTAGTAATGGTAGGCTTAATTTACTACTTAACATTCCATTAAAAATTGACGCCAACTCTTTTGAAATCAGTTTGACGCATACCTTTATTCAACAACTGTGCGACAAAGTCATATCCCAATAATACAAGTCATGAAAAGCATTCTTTGACACCAAATGGCATGTAAATTACAGTATGTTATAAATCAAATTTAAGTTTACATACATAAAAAAACACAACAAACTTTCACTTAAAAAGAACCATTATTGTTACACAATAAGGGAAGTTTAAGCAGGTGTTTCCCAGTCACATTTTCCCTCTTGTTTTTGGAGAGATAAATAAATTGCTTCTCAATAAAACTGCAACCTTATGTCACTATATACCTGAATTATAAATTTCACTTTAAGAAATGTGGAATAAAACTGAGAGCAGATTATGATGAGAGAGGAGATAGATATCAATAAGAAAAAAACATTTAATGAAATTCAAGGTGAAAGAAGTATTTGTATTTGCAATTTTACTTTCAGGTTTAGGGAATGAGAAAAATATTTTCCATGTAAGATCACTGATACAAAACATGAAGAGGGAAATCAGAGAGAAACAGAGAGTGTTATATCATGATATTGATACTAATGATAGTGAAGTCATGTTATTACATAACATATTATTATAGATAGGTAAATATGAGTGCCTGAGTATTATATATATATATGTGTGTTCACATCATGTGTGGTCTTTATTGGGGATAACCCAATATATATATAATATAAAAAAAATAAAGTTCCTTCAAGGCCATTACGGCCCATAGAGCCAGAGCTTATCCCAGTTTCCAGTGTCTGTAGCATGAAGCCGAACAGGTAATAATAATCACCTCCTGGATAGGTAGCTAGTCTGATGCAGGTTTTTACTCCCAAGCTAGTGCTCGTATCCATTTTCACTTGGGCAGAGAGGAGTTTTGCTAGGATTTGAACCCAGGACCTTTTGATCCCAAGTCTGGCAGCCTGCTTTCTCGGCTACCAACACCACATAATATAATATAGTACTGTACAGAATCTGCCGTTAAGAGATAGCACCAATTGATTGTAGATCGTACAGGAGGGAATGTTTCTTCACTGCCAACAAGTGGCAGGTTTGATTGACATTCTATCAGAAGTTAAAAAATGACTTTATTTTATCCCAATTATGAAATTAAATATCTGAATAACAATTCTGCAAGTCAAAAGCACAAAAGCACAATTTCTCATTGATAAATTATCTACAATTTAAAGTAAGGAAAGATTGAAAAGCATCATCAGGCAAAACCTACAAACCTACACATTGTCAAAAGAAGAAAGAATTTGCATCAAGGTCACAAATAAAGAAATTGATGAGAGAAAACAGAAAAAAGACAACCACCTCCCACAGCCAACCACCCAAATTCCCCCCTCAGGACCTAATAAATGGACAAAAATGAAAGTCATACTACATGAGAACATCTTATAATTTTTTCTCCAACACACTATAATACAGTATGAGTAAACAATAATAATAATAATTGTTGCCTTATACTTATACAATGTTCTTTATAATACAATGATACTTTTGAAAAAATGAAACAATATTTAAATCAAAGTGAGTCTTGTTAGAGTGATGGCACAACACACCAAAAACATCATACAGTACACATTAATCCAGGCCAACACTCGTACATTCCACATGTAGACTGACTCACTACTGACCAGACAGTAAAATGACATAAACATATAATATGATACATAGAGAGACAAAGAAAGAGTTTATCTCTCTCTTTTTGTGTTTTCCCTCCCTCTCTCTGTCTGTCTGTCTTCCCTCCTCTCTTTCTGTCTTCCTTACCTCCCTCCCTCTCTCTCTCCTCCCTCCCCTCCCCTCCCCTCTCCCTCTGTCTGTCTGTGTCTGTCTGTCTGTCTGTCTGTCTCCTCCCTCCTCTCTCTCTCTCTCTCTCTCTCTCTCTCTCTCTCTCTCTCTCTCTCTCTCTCTCTCTCTCTCTCTCTCTCTCTCTCTCTGTAATATGACCATTATGAAATGCAAAATCATTAGCTACCCATTGTGAACTCTCCATCCCTGATATGACAATCAAGGCTGTCTATTTCCAAGGATGATATTTGTCTTTTCACGCTCAATATTTCAATAACTACAACAACAACAACAACCAGCCATGTGGCAAAGTGCGTGGGTCATAAATTAATAATGCCGAATAATGTTGGAACAGTTTTTAAAGCATCGCTTTGAACTATGAGAGATGTGGTTGTAGCAGTCAGGGATTTGAGTTCCTCCTGTAGCTTTGCCTCATAATCCTAGAAGAGTAAACAAAGAAAGGAGAAAGTTTCAGTATGAGAATTTCAAAAGTAAAACAATTTATGTTGACACATCATCCTGATCCTGAGCAGCAAGAATTGTAACTAGGACCAAAAAGTCTGAACACATCACTCCCGTTTTGTGCTCTCTACATTGGCTTCCCGTAGAGAAGAGAATCGTATATAAGATAGCATGTCTCACTTTCAACTGCATTCATGACACAGCCCCCGATTATCTAAAACATCTCCTTAAAGTTCACCACCCCAATCGTCCACTTAGATCATCGCAATCTTTGCAACTCAAAAGAAGCTTCCCTAAGACAAAATTTTTCGAATGTTCTTTCACCTTTTCGCCCAGCTATATGGAATACTTTGTCAGTTAAAACTAGAAATTGTACAACCCTTCCTTCCTTTAAACAATGACTTAAAACAGAGTTGTTCCACTTCACTTTTGACTCACATAATATTTAACTTATTGGCATTTTCTAAAACCTATGTTAAGGGTTTGGTATTTTATTGATGTATGGTATCTTTAACACTGTCCTGTATAGGTAATTATTCTTAGATCTCTTAGTTTGACTTCTTTAACTATTATTATACTTTTATACACAGAGACTTTTAAAACTGACGTTTCGACCTATCATGGGTTGTGAGGTTGGCACCTGCAATGTGTGTGTGTGTATGTATGTGTGTGTGTGTGTGTGCGCACGCATGTATATGGCCATCTTGTAATTAGCACATATCGTAATTTAGGTACTGTTCATCTTAATTGTAACATTTTTCGTGTATGTAGATGTCATGATTTTATATTAATCTTATATATTGAGTACGTTATGTAAGCTTTTTTATGATGTATGTCTTCGCCTTTGTAAAGCGCAACTGAGCATGACCCTCATGGATAGGGGCGCTATATAAATTTTGCATTATTATTATTATTATTATCTCTTTACCTCTAATATTTACCTTCTTCTTCCAGTGTTAACTTCCTCCTCCACAGTGTTCTTTTCCTCCTTCTTCACACTGTCAACTTCCTCTTCCTTGATATCCTCCACTTTGTTAACTTCCTCTTCCACATTGTTAACTTTTACCTCCACATTGTTAACTTCCTCCTCCTAAACATCCTCCATATTGTTAAGAACAAAATGAAGAAATTCACGACGTAAATCTTGTTGTAACCTCTCCCGTAAAAGAGACATTTCATGATAAATAAAGTAAGTCCCATACTCAGAGTCTTGAGAATAGAGTAATCAGGAGGAGAGTCCAGATTTTCTAGGCAAACAGCACAATGTGGTAGTTTGCCATTGCTTTCCACACCGCCTTTTCTTTTGCTGAGTCATTTTATGATGAGAATTTTAAGACTTTGATCCCCTAGAAATGCTAAAACTACATTTCAAACCCTGTTCCAGCAAGGATACAGGAAGAATATCAGCAAAGTCCTGCCCCCAGCCCCCCTTCCTTTTCCTGTATTCCACCCCCTCCCATCGTCCCCATCAAATTTGTTACCTGCAATTCCTGAATGTTTTTGCACATGATAAGGTTGTCTTGGAGGGACTTGTTCAGATTACGACGCAGTATGGAAATTTCTTGCTCTCTCTCTGGAAAGCCATTGCAAAAACAAAAAAAAGGGAACAAAAGGTAAAAAGAAGAAAACAGCGGTTAAAGAAGAATAAATAAGTGATACAAGCAAGGGCGACAGAATTTCACTGATAATATGGCCCATTGAATAGAAGAAAACTACAAATACAAGTTTTCACTTCAGTATTTTTGAGCATGACAAGGAAACGTCCATCAATACAGATTACTCCATCACTAATGTCGATTTTCTGTCTTAGCTTAACTCTTGTAAGGCTAACCTGCCGGCTGACTTCAATATGGGTCAATAATCTCGTCCTGCTGTGTACGGGCTTCCACGCGTGGCACCGATAGTTTTCTCCCCCGCTGACGAGGCTGCCGCGCTTGACCACAACGTACCTGTGATTATTGTGATTGTTTTTTGATCTTCGTTGAGTAAGGTGACATAGCAGGCAATTCATTTTGTTATTGTCATCGTGTTTATATTGAATTGTTTACTAACAATAACATCTATTACAGCCTACTTTTATTAAACATGAAAAGGAATAATACTAAAAGATAGAAAATGGGTCAGGACCGAGAAATCTTCAGTGTGTCCTACATAAGAAACAAGGAGACAGAAACAAATAAACACTAAACAATGCTGGATGAAACTAATACTTATAGAGCCATTGGTGCAACGGCCCATCAAGCAATGTTATTCAACAGAGCAAGCCTCATAACAACAATAAACAAAAAGAAAAGACAAAAAAAAAGAAGAAAACGAAATACAACTGCCTTAAGAGAGGGGAGAGAGAGGAGGGAGGGATAGAAAGGGAGAGAGAAAGAGGAAAGGAAACAAACAGGAGACATAAAGAGAACGAGGAAGATAAAGAAAGACGAATAGAGAGGACGAAGAAAATGAGAGAGAGAGATGAGGTAACATATAGAGCGGGAGGTGGGGGGCACGTGGCTGCATGGTCAGGCTTTACTCCAGTCACTCAATAATAGTGTGGTTGGCTGTGTCAAATTTTATGTAGTAGAGCTTCAATGAACAACATCATTATATCTTTATTTCTAAAGGAATCAATTTCATTCTCACATCTAAATAAAATGATGGAACTATAATACTAATACTAGAGGAAATGTCCAACCGCCTTCCGCTAATCCCATGACTGAGTCCAATGTGCATAGGTAACACATTCCCATGATGAAAGAAACAGGCCCCCGGTTTATTGTTTTCACAAGTGTGTGCCGCCCCAGCTGTGACAACATGCTCTATCCAATACCTAACACCTCTCCTCAGCTACATGCTTCCCATGCTTTTGAAGACTCCCTCCCTACCCTATGTCTATAACTAGTATCACCCTCTCTTCTCATTTAAAATGACATGAGTGACCATCGTTTTGTATTCTTGGCTGTTCCTTCCTACAGTTCAATAGTAATCCACCTCCTCCCAAACAGCCCCAATCCCTTACGCAATCCAGTGGTTTTTCACATCTCCCCCCCCCCCCCCACCCCCTTTCAGGATGTAATTCTCCCTCCTTAGTCCTTTCTATACAGTAGGAAGATAGATTCTTGTAGTTTCTAATGTCTATACACTTCAAATAGCCGCCCTCCCTCTTGTCCAGATACCACATGTAATCATGACCATGTAAAATGGACCTGTTTGAGAGATCAAAGTTCCTTTATTGCTGATTGCTGAACTCAGATGAAATTTCAATTTTCCTTGTACTTTCAACACTCTAATCTCTTCATTCTTATGTGAAAAAGAGGTGGAGATATATTTTGACGCATGTGATGTTTGACAATATAACCATCAACACAATGCTTCCCCTGATTGGTCAACCCTGAACGTGGTTTTTTTCTATTGACTGAAGGTCACGCCCTCCATTCAGTCTGACCTTAGGTGTGCAATGTGATTGGCCACTGATATCGTTTATTTATATCAATCACTATTTCTTGCTTGTGGGTGGAGCCTCTTACTAAAGTAATTGACATCTGTTCAGAAGTTGTGTCAGTCATACGAAGACAAGAGTCTTTGGTTTTGTACACTTTGCAGAGGGTCCACAGCCTGCATTTGAGATAGAGTGTGTTGTATCTCTTTATAAGAAATCTATCGAGTGTGTGTTAGCCTCGAAAATGAACTATCACTTTTACCCCTTTAGAATAACAGACTTTCTCTGTTTGGTGTGGCGTGGGTTGATCAGCGTAATTGGTCAGAATAGAGGCATTCCTAAAACCCGTCCCTGAGTGCACTGCAATGCAGTTATACGGGACCCGTCACTAACGCTTAGTCTTGCTGGAAGGCCGGGAGTGATGCAAATGTACGGGACCCGCCACTAGCATAGGTGTGCTTAGAGTGACCAGTGACATGCAAATATACGGGACCCGCCTGGACAGGGTTAATATGAAGATCGCTGTTGGAGAATTTGCATTTCAGGTTATTTATATAGTAAATTTGATTTTTGAAATTATAAGTCAAGAGTCATAAAATTTAAGAAAATTGCATATATATTACTAAAATAGGAAATAGAGCAAAATAACATATTTTCAATGTCAATATACTAAAGCTAATTCAACAACTTGAACATGATGCTACATACATCAGTGGTCTAGAGGTAAATGTTAAGACGCAACACTCTGAGATGATAGGTACAAATCCTCGTTTCCATAAGTCTAACTTTGTGTCCTTGAGAACAACACTAAATTTTTAGCTTCCTATACTGCTGCTTAACACTGGCACCTTAAAATCCTATACTGCTGATATAACACTCCTTTATTGCAAATAGAAAGTACTGATAAATGTACATCAACAGTCTGTTTCATAGAAGAGTCAATGTTTTGTGAAAATGGGCAACTTTTTGGATGATGGGCCCATCTTCTCGTAATGTCAATTTCATCTGTTTTTATAAACGTGAGATCGATGTAAACAGGATATTTCTCTCGATGGTGATGGCCATTATAAGCAGTAATCGCAGTGTAAATTAAGAGGAAATAGTAAGATAACAGATAAGTGAAAGATAAGTGAAGGTGAAAGAGTGCAAGGAAAGACAGACAGACCTACTAGCAGCACTCACCAACCGCCCACTCATGATAGAGTGGACTTAGATATATATCCAGTCATTTGATACACACATTCATGTGGTATATCATATACAGTATATCAAAAGTTCATTAAAAGTAGATATTACTACAGGGCAAAAAAATATGAAGAAAAGTTAAATGAGACCTGTTTCATTGAGCTCTCAGTGATTTCATTTTGGATTTTTTGGCTGCATTTATTATTTTTATAATCTTTACTCAGGGTATGTAAAGCTCCTTCAACTTTCGATCCATAAAGCCGGAAATTCTCCTGGTTTCTATGGCATGAAGCAAATCAGGTGATAATACTCTGTTGAAGGTATTACTCCCTGCTGATGCTAGTATCCATTTGGACTTTGCTTTGAGTGGGAAATACTTGTTAAGTAACATTCTCAAGAAATACAACATCAGATACAGCATTGTCATTGTTCAAATCTAGGATCTTACAATTCAAAATCCTGCAGTCTTACCATTGGACTGCTATCACCAGTCTAAAATTTGAATAACAGAAAATCAGAGAAGCATCCAAGCGTTCTTACCATAATTTTCTGGATGAATTCCATCATGAATCCGTGAATATCAACTGGTCCCGATCGTTCTGTCGCATTTTTCTTGCCGGCCATCCCGTCCTGTGAACCTTCCTCTGAAACAACAAGAGCTCCATCCACATACCCCTGCTCCTCCCTCTGTTGCCTCAGTAACTCCTTCTCTACTACAACTGTAAATAAACATTGAATGATTCAATAAAGTTCAATCATCTTAAATACATTGAATGTCCAGTTCAACATCATGAATTTCATGCATACTGTAATAGACAAACAAGTTAATTGAAAAACACGGGTGTAAAATTTCCGTGTGTGTGTAATGTGTATGTCTATTGCTGTTGTATGAGGTTTTCTCACAGTGTGAGTTGTCTCATGATTGTCCTACATGCGTGTGTGTGTGCTGTATTGGTTTATTCCAAAATAGAGTCCTTGAAATACAGGGCTGGACAAGACTACACATCTCCTGGTTCCCTCAATTTCATAGTCGTGTCTTTACAATTATCTTTATTTTCCCTTTGCATCACAAAACTCTATTTAAAAGAGGTAAAAGAAAAGTTATTTCGTTCAAAACAGCCTATAGAGTCGAAGCTTATCTCCGTTTCCATAGATGAAGGACACTAGTCTGTCACATATTTCACTTCCCAACTGATGCTGGTACTCATTTGCACCTTGGTTGAGTGGAGAAATGTGTATTAAGTGTCTTTCCCAAGGAACACAGTGTCAGACCTAGTATTGCCAGGCTTCAAACCTTGGACATTGCGATCCCAAGTCTAGCAACCTAGCCATAAGGTACAACTGTTAAGAACATACAAATCAATTTGTCAGCCCACTACCATTTTCGGCCCGCTCCAAATTGTAATGAACACGAGTCCGTTGACTGTTTCTTCTACATGGTATGGTCTTCCACAACCATAAAGTCATAATTTTGTTTATCAAATTGCCACTGATAATGATATGTTAATAATGTATTGATGAAAACATAGATACGCCTAGACCAAATGTTACAAGGTAGTTTAAAAATATGATTTTCTCATTGTACGTCCCAATGAACAGACTTTTAAAAATTGTTTTTAAAAAGTGCAATTATTATATTGTTTGGTCAACCTTGATGTTTTGATTATAGAATGTATCTTAGATGATTGTCCATTGATTTATATACCAAACAAAAATAATTTAAAATTTGGTGTACATAAATGTTTTCATCAGATTGGTAATGCTGTTTTCAATCAGCAGCTTAAGTTCAGCAATGAAAAAACAACAAAAAACATATGCACTATACAGCAATTGCTGGCTTACCAGTAACATTCTGAAGATGAAGTTTTCCATACATGTGCTCTCTTTTGTTATGGGCGGAGCTAAAGTAACAATTACACACTTTGCAATGCAGCTCGTTGGAATTATCCTGTAATAAAACATTGTCAACAATGTTAGTTCGTTTTACAGGAATTTCCTCATCCACCATATCCAGTGATCTCAGGGTGAATTAACCTAGCAAACAGCAAGATCAAAGACAAGTGAAAGAGTGAAAGGAAAAAGTGGACCTGCGAGCAGCACCCGCAGGCAACCCACATCAACAAGTTATGAAAGCACTGATTACACAAAGTATTTCAGTAAGACATAAGCACTGCAACATGATCCTTTAAATAAATTTATAAGCTGACATTGATGAAGGAGATCGATTTTTTCCCCATGAGACTTATGTAGTTTCTAAAGTGCTACAGGCAGTGGCTTACATCGTCCTCCAAGGCGGCCAAAGCCCGGCACTCAGACCATTCGGAGATGTCACTCCTGTAAAGATAAACATGAAACAAAAATCACATGACTCCTCCATACTGTTAATACCAGTAATACTCTTTTTGAAGATAATTTTTTCTATTATTATCTGGCATATATCAAAAATAAAGTTTGTTTCATTAAAACTTATCCCCGCCTACATTATGCAATGATCTCAAGGTGGATTAAGAGAAACAGCAAGATGAACGACATTCAATGGAGTGAAAGAAAAGGATTGGGACCTACTAATAGTGCCCTCCAGCTGCCTACCCATAAAGAATGAATACTATGTAAATTAAAAAATTAGTAAAAGCATACACTGAGCCAAAATATGCACTAGTAAAACCATACAAAAAATTAGAAAAGAATTTTGAATCACATTACTTCACATTTTTATAAAACCCTATGGAATCCCCGTTGCTAAGGATTTGGGGGAAAAAAGGGTATAGTTGAGAAAAAAACCATTATGTCCATAAGCATGCAAACTAGGTGAGTGATATTTAAAGGATGGCAGGGTGGGTAATAGATGAGCTTTGATTACATATCATCAAATATGCAAATGAGGTCATGCAAGTTTACATATTCATTTTTTCTCATGAATATGTATATTTTGCCTGTTCTCTTTGTAAATATTGGCTTTGTTTGAGCCCTCATTGATATTTTTTGAAATTCAACAATTCAGTAATCCCATGTTTTCTAGGTCATTTATGAAATATGTCGCACCCTTGCAACCTGAACTTCACTGAAGTTTGCGAAATAAGTCAAAGCTAGCAACTAGTGTTAGAAGGTAGTTCTTTCTTTTGCTATTATTTCATTCAGCATCTCTTTAGGTTTGTACCTTTTTAGGAATTCAACAATTTTTGTTTTAAAGATATATAATTACATAAGCTTTTTTTAATAATCTCACATATCAAACGACTGTTTCATTCTTTTCAAATTTGCACTTTTCCCAAGAATTGAAACTTTTCAATTTTTCAAAGGGAAGTAAAGAAATTACCTGCTTGTAGCAACAGTTTTTTCCTCATCGTTTCTTGGTAGGCTTCAGATGATCTAAAAACCTTCAATTCATCTTTGTATCTCTTCTTATCCTTCTCAGCTGCGGCAAGATATTTCTACAGAAAAGAGACATGACACATATATGTAAATGAGCAAAATGATTGCAATATAAAACAAAACATTGTATTTGGTGAGACGATAAACACAAACAAATTTGTTTTAAATTGTAGCAAGCAGCTTGTGAATTCAGTGCAATCCTGTCCTATCTCCATTGTCCCAGTTTTGAGAAATGAGCTCAGGAGTGACTGGAACACGATCATTTCCCGCATCCCAATTCAATGGGTGTTATGGTGATATATATGTCATTGAAACAAGGTAACCTTTTGATTTGATTTTCCCAAAGCTAACTAAGGTGATCTGAGGGTTTTTGGTAGGATTTCTCATTTTACCCAGACTACCCAGTAAACAGGCAAGGAGTTTTAATGTGCACAGAGTGTTGTGACCAGCACACAGGACTTCTTTTTTCTTGTCTGTCTCTGATGGGACTATGTGTTGATCCACCTACCTGGGTCAGGGGGTTTTACCCGAAAAATTCAAGAAAATTTTTCAATCTGCCAGGGCCTGAACCCACAACCTTTTGGTTGAGAGGCCGACACCTTTCCTCTGGACCACTGCGTCCCCGTTATGTAAAGAGCAAAACTGGCAATAGGACAAGATATCACTGAACTTGTGAGCTGTCAGAAGACAGACAATGCTTTGCTTTAAAATATAGTAACTAAAGACTGCTGGGAAGGAAGTGGACAAAACAAGGAAAGATAGACGATAAGAACTTTACTTCTTTCTCATCTGAAGGCATTGAACTCCATTCCTGGCCAAGGATTTTGGTGACTTCTGTAAAACTTATCTCAGGATGGTTTTCCTTGATGACTTTTCTACGCTCAACAGCATACAGGACATATCTGTAAAAACAAAGGATATGGCTCAACTAAATTTGGTAAAATTCTAATTTTTTCCCAATGGTCTGCATTAATCAGATTACATTTTGATGGTGTCTGATACATCTCTTCTAAGGTAATATTGAGACTGGCAGGCCTGAAGAACTATTACAACTGCAGCAGCATCAGTAGCCTAGTGGTTAGACTGTGTGACTTTTGATCATTACGTCATGGGTTCGTATCCTGGCAATGCTAGGTCTGATGATGTGTTCCTTGGGAAAGACGTTTAACATCCATTTCCACATTCGACTGAGGTGCAAAGTGGTTAAAACCTGTGACAGACTAGTTTCCTGTCCAGGAGACCGTGAGTTATCCCATGCACAGCATTACACTATAGAAACCATTACATTGGTGGCCTAGTGGCTAAGTTACCGGACTTGTTTCATGAGGTCCTGGGTTTGAACCACAGCAATGCTAGGTCTGACATTGTGTTCCTTGGAAAAGACGTTTAACATATATTTTTCCCACTCCGACCCTGGTGCAAACGGGTATCAACAACTTGGGAGTAAAAACCTGCAGCAGACTAGCATCCTGTTTAGGAGGGGGTTATTATCACTTGTTCTGTTTCACACTATAGAAACTTAGATAAGTTCCAGCTCTATTGGCAGTTTATGGCTCTTGGTGTAACTTTAATTTTTACTATGGGCTATAGTGGCCTTGAAGGAACTTGGCTGTACTCTTTAGCTAAAATTTAACGTATCAAAACCTTAGATCAATATGACATAACAATTTTTGGCAAACCATGATTGACAGAAATTTCTGCTTATATAACTTGCATCCCGGAAATAGTGGCTAACAAAGGTATTGAGGTTTAGTGAAAAGTGATAACACAGGATGCCATTCTTAGATCACAAGCCTTTCATTCAACTCAATATTTGAAACTAGACGCAACAGACACAACTTTTAAAATCATAATGATCATATCTTACTGCTTCTTATCTACAAAATAGAATTCAATGTTAGGTTTTTATAATATAATAAAATGTTTTCGGGTTTAAATCGTTTTTGCCATGATTTTGATGATATAGAGAGAAATTTTATACAAAAATATGAAGACAACCTGACGTTAACTTTAATAAACCTATAAAAGATCATATTTTATATGGACATCAATATCCTTACCCAGTAACAGGGGCTCTAGGACCAGTCACAACCCGTTCAACTTTGCTTTTTTTTTCCTTTAGGCCATCCTCCTTTCCTTTTGGGAAGCTGACGTGAATATCAAGATTAACATAATATTAATAAATAAATAAAATACAATGTTTTGTAAGAGAGGGGGAGGGGGTGGATGGTGTTGAACTATTAAAAAGAATATATTAATAACAATTATCTCCTTTGATTTACAAGACATGACACTACTTCTTAAAAGAAAAATCTCTTTTGCTTCAATGACTTTCACAATTTGACCATGCATGACAGAGTCTTGGGATCAAATGACAACATGATTTTTTGTGAGACAAAATGAGGAAAATTGTAAAGTGAAATATCTCTGTTTCAAGTATGCCTCCATTCGAAATGAGAAACTCCAAAATTATACATGAAATTGAAACAAAGCGTCTTATATTCAGCTGAAAAGCATTCAGTGACAAAATTCTATGAAACTCTGATAGAAAGTTAACTCTGAACCCAATCATCGCTTGCACGAATGAAGTGCTAGTACGCTCATAATCATGACAAACTGGTTCAAACCCTGACTGGCCCAGGGTTTTTTTTATGACATTGCACTCTTCGGAAAAATATTCTACAATGCTTTGTCACTTGACTCAAATGCGAACAGGTACCCTGCTCTAGGAAGAAAAGGATATTGACAAAAGTGAAAAAAAAAAAAAAGACCCAGCGCCTAACAGGCTACTGTAATGTATGCTACGCAGGGACTTGAGATTTTGATTTGATTTGAGTTTACCCACATCCACAACAAAGGCGATCTCAAGGGGTTTTGATAGGATTTTTTATTTTGCCCAGACTGCCTTATAAACAGCCAAGGGATCTTTAATCTTTAATGCGCACAGAGTGTTGTGAACTGCACACAGGGCCTTCTATTTATCATCAGTCTCCGATGGAACTAGGTATCGATTCACCTACCTAACCAGGGGAGGGGGGGGGGGTTTAGATTGTACTAAAAAAACCCAACTTAACTCAAAAACAATTTTCAACCACTGTCAGGGCTTGAACCCACAACCTTAGGTTGAGAATTCGACATCTTGCCTCTGTACTACCCCGAGCCCGCCCCGCCCCCCCCCCAACCTTCGCATCGACACCCATCGCTCATCATCATGAAATGAGTGCCCACTACAAACCTTGCTAATTATTATAACTCCTCTTAAGGTTTTCAAAGTTTCCTTTCATTTTATTCCTTTGTATCCCTAGAGGAGCGTAGTAAGTTTGGTTGGTCGTGCACTCTCTTTTCATGGCGAGGTGACGGGTGCCACGAGGACGTTGCGAGTTTGATTCCATTGGTGCCTAAAAAAATTTTTCCAGTCTATTCCTTTGTTTTTGTCTCATCTTTGCTCCTACAAGGTTTCAACATAATTTCATATCATTCGTCACTTTCGACATGTCCTTTGCCTCACTGTTTGTCTTTAGGCCTATTTACAGAAGCCGTTCTCACCTCTTGGACAGTAACGTCATGTGCATCTCCAGTGTGTTTCCCTGGCTGGTTGTCAGTGTGTTGCAGGGATGTCAGAGTATCCAGGTCAGAACTCTGCATTTCCATCTTCATCTGAACCATCCTTCTGAAAAGGTATGGATGATATTGAAACTTGCTCTCCGTGAGTATATCTGTGTGTGCATGTGTATGTAGGTGAGTGTGTGAGTGTGCGTCTATCTTTGTGAATGTTAATACGGATTAATTCCATCTATTCATGTTGGCTAAAGCACATTAAAAAAGTAACCATGTTTGCTCATTTATTGTCGCCAGTCATTCAGTTCACTATATATATCATAACATATGCAGTGGTCTCAAGAGTGAATTAAGAGGAAACTGTAATTTGAAAAAAAGAGAAGAAATTCCATAAAAAAAGCCAGAAAACATAACAAGAAATTGAAAGACACTAAACAAACAGGGATAAACAAAAGGCAAAGAGAAAAACTCATCATTTACCTGGACTTGAGCAATGACACAAGATTCAATGTTGAGCTCTTGCTGCAAATAACCCGACTCAGCATCTACAGAGACGTCGTCATAAACCATGCCAGCATCTCCATCCCCATTCACATCACAAGTTTTGAAGAAAGACACTGAAAGAAAAATTATTGAAAGGCTGGAATCGATGGAAACTTTGAAAAATGACATCTATCTAAATGTTAAAAGAAAGTCTATGTACTCAAATGAAAGGAGATTCTGATTGAATGAAAGAATATTCTGCTCAAATTAAAGAAGATTCTGATCAACTGAAAGAAGGGTATTGTGAAATGAAAGTAGATTAAATAAAATAATAATGCAACTGTAAACAATTACCAGGTATGCATGACAACGAAGCCCTGTTGCTGGATTCGCCTGTATTTGTGATGTCTTCATACGTCATAGTCTCAGGCACTGTCAGCATCAACCTGTAACAAAATTTAATGTTATAAGAGCAATGAAAAAAATTGCCTTCGTAAGTGAAATTCCTTGAAGGTCATTATGGCCGATAGAGCCAGACATTATCCCAGTTTCTACAACCTTAAACGGAACAGGTGATTTTACATCACCTCTTGGACAAGATGCTAGACTGTCAAAGGTTATTATACTCCCCAGCTGACAATGGGGGAAAAATGTTATGTAATATCCTCTTCATTGTATGTGACAATTATTGATGAACCATACATTCAGAATAAATTAGGAAAATTTGAGAAGTAAGTACAAATTCAAACGATAAGTGTTTGTCTTTAAAGCAAACCAAAATAGTTTGTTTTGTCTATCCTCAAATTAAATGAAAACAAAGACATTTAGCCAGCAACGACAGCTGTTGACCGATGACATAGCTTAATCCTTTGAACCTGTAAGCCTGACATATCGGGCTCGCCTTAATTTAGTATATCCCGTAAGCCTGATATGTTGGGATCTCAGTCATTAATGATTACACAGAATATCATATTAAGAAGCCTTCTGGTGGTGACGTGGCAAAAAAGACTTTTAGAAGGCTTCAAAATATAGTGTTCTGTGTAATGACTCAGATCCTGAAATATTGGACTCAAGGGATATAGCAAAATAAGATGTCACCAATAGATAAAGCTTACTGGTCCATCCCCCCAAATAGATAAAGCTTACTGGTCCATCCCCCAGGAGCCCAAGTATGGGGGTTCAAAGGGTCAGGAAGTCAGGGTTCAAAGGGTTAAAAAGTTTGGACTTTTTCCATGAATCAATAGCTGTGTCATATGATTTTCCCTGGCATTTTATATCTTTGGTAGAGTTTGTGAGACAGATACCATTCTAAGAAAAACACTTTTTAATGTGCAGACGTGACAGAAATAAGTTGTTGATCTCTTGCAAGTGTTATTAAATATGTATAGTAAACAGATGCAATATATTATTACTATTCTGATGAAAACATGTATGGACACCACATTTTCAATGTTCATTCTTTTATGTATCCATCACTAGACACGTGCCTAACAAATTTATATAATCAAAATATAGGATTGATAAAGATATTTATTATTGTTTTAAATTGTTTTCCCCAAAAAACCTGTTCATTGTCATATATTTTTAAATCCCTGTGAAATTTGGTCTGCGAAGCATACGTTTTTTCATCCGAACAATAGGGATATTGGATAATGTTAATATTGTTTTATTATCCTATTTAAAGACAAAACTTAAACCTTTTACACCAAATATTATCTTCAGGATAATGAGAGGATAATAAGAGATTGCTACAAAGGTGAGGCCAAAATGTAGGCTTTTGCTTGATGCATTTCCTGGCAATTTACTCTATCCACCATACGCAATGTGAATAGCTTAGTTTATCATGGTCAATGGATATCATTAGCCTTGATATTTCAGTTCTCCTGACACGATATATAAACATGCTTATCTTCAAATATTTTGCGCAAAATTGAACAAAGTATTAAATTGTTTCTAATTGTTTAAACTTTCGATATCACATTAAGATTTACAAAAGGGTGACTTGGTTGTGGAAAGATTGTTTTGTTTTCAGTCATATTTCGTAATCTTTATACTGAGATATTGATAGAGCGATCCTTGTTTGCATAATGATAAGACCTGTAAAACTCTCATTAAAAATACAATAATGTAATCTCTCTGCTTAGCAATGCACTGTTACAAGTTTTTGCATTATATAAGGGAGAAATGATTGTGTTTGTCAAATATTTGACCTTGAAACATACCCTCGGGGGAGTCTCCATCAGAACAGCATTTTCAGGGATTAATGATGACTGAAGAGTGATCTCTCCATCTTTGTCAATGTCAGCGGGGAAATCTCTGTCGGCAGCGTTGGAATGGTAATGGTACCGCTACTTGCTTCCCCACTCAGCTGTCCTATGATGGCGTCCGTTCCATTGATTGATTCTGCCGTCAAGACATGCAACCCAACGGCACCGGGTTCAGAATGATCCTCATCATTTACTTCAAGAGATAGTGTGGTCGATGGTTGTGACAATAAATCTGGGTCCATTTCTTTCACATCTAGATATCTAGAGTCAATAAACCGAAAGAACAATTTCCAAAATGCTTCAGTTTTAGTGAGTTCACTAATTATAAGAGAGTGTTTACAATTTTGTCTTTTAGTAGATTTTACCATATCATATCATATCTTTTCAGAGGCGATGTAAGTCATTTGACCTTTAAATGCCCCATACATCTCAAAATAATCATGGAGTTTTAAAAATGAATGAGCAATGCACTTCATTCATCATACAAATTTTTTTAATTATAGAGCTCCATCTTCTCTTTCCATGTATTTCATTTCCACTACCCATACCCTGATCCTTT
>JAXRKP010000028.1:583588-596088 GCA_037039925.1 Doris montereyensis
GGTGTCTCTCCTTCTTTACCTATTATTACTCCTCCTGATGTTTCTACAGTGTTGCCTACTCTGGCGTTTAAATCTCCTAAAACCATTAGTTCCTGTTTGGGTTTAAGATTCTCTACAACTGTTTGTAAATCGTTTTCGAAGATATCTTTTTCTTCTTTAGTGGCGTTTTCGATTGGTCCATAAGCTATAAATAATTTAATTTCTCTTCCTTTTTGGTTTAATATTCACCTCTAATAGCGGCAGGCTTTTAATAAATTTCCAACTTTCTAGTTGCTTTTCATGCTACCAAAATCTCAAGTGTAGACAATGCAAAATTAATTGTCACCATTGGAAAGAACTTTATTCCCTAAGTCATTTGATACCCAAATCATTTCTGTAGGACAATATTAAACAAAGTTACAAATTTTTTAATTTTCGAAAATTTTTCAAATGGGCCAAAACACCAAATTTAACCTTCTATATCTCGCAAAAACGATCACTCACAAAACTCATACTTCTTGAATTTGAAGTCATGAATATGTAGAACAAGCCCAAATTTTTTCAAGACTCCGAAAACTACACGATGGCTTTTTATTGATGAAGAAAATGCAAAACGGCATAATTTGTCTATACACACTAAATCGACGACGCACACACACACACGGCTCGGATTGAGCGACTAGTCAGTCCCGCTTACTAGATCTAGTTACAAGGCTGTGTCGAGTTTCAGTTAAGGACGCGTTAAACAAAAGCACAAATTTAATGACACTAGTAACTTCTAATGCAAAATGGAATGAGTTTTCTATTGGGCTTGTTTTCTCTGAGTTCCTTACGTAAGTGCTTCTACGGAGAGTTTAAAAACTTTAATCGCCTCGTATGAGCTCTTAGCTTTGACATCGGCAGGAGTAATGGGTACCATTGTAAGCTTCTCATTAGCACTTACAATCAAATTTGACTATCATTCATTGAGCTATTGCGTAACGCGAAGAAAGAGAGAGGGGTGCCTGGCGAGCTGGTTTTTCACCGGCTCGCTACTGGCTTTTGCGTTTGACCGCCCTCATTTACTAGAGTGTAAGAGCACATCGTATTACACATTCCTTATCACAACACACATGGTTGGAAAGAACTTGAATAGAGCTTTCCAATGGTGTAAGCCATATTACGCTACTCCGTTGTATAGGAGAGGGGGCAAGGTGAATAGGACCAAAAATTAGCAAAATCTGCGACTCGCGGGCGGTTTGGACAAGGTACTTTTACTTTAAGGGAACAAACAGAAAAAAAGATAATATCATGAAATATGAAGTGTCTACATTGGATGATTAAATCTAGAATCTAGCTTAGACTTAGAACAGATCTAGATCTAGTCTCAATTTAGATGAAATATTGTTCTACTATCTGGAACCTACTTTAGGTATAGAGCTACTTTTACATCAGGATAATCACACTTTAGCATCGCCAACATTTCACATTAGTATGATCACAAACCCTAGAATAAATCGATACTTTCTCTCCTCACCGCTCTATGAGTATGTGTCAAGTTATCTCCCTATATTACAGTCGAACCTGCTATAACGGAAACCTGCTTAAAATGGAATGAACCTCGATATCCCCTTATTAAATTGCTATTTTTGCTACCTGTCCACAGTAGAAAGCTTTCTAATGTGAAAACGGAAAGTAAAATTAACCCCCTTACTACTTCTACACCGCCATATTGGATTTATGACGCTAAAATAACATGCATTTTCAAAATGTAAAATCTGCAACAATTATTTTGGGATGTATCTCAAAATTGGTTAACTCCTTCATTTACATCTACAGAACAAAAGTATCACGGGTTTGGACGAATATATCAAACTTTTAGTTTTATGGTGTGTTGAAAGTTGCATATAAAATGTTTACAATTTACAGCAATTTTATTCAACTAAAAAATATATTTTTCGGAAAGTATCCAAAATAACATCTAACGCATGCATACTTTTATTCCATGCATCAAAAGCAAGGTTTGTGCCAAATTTCAAGTCAATCGGATAAAAATATGAGCTAAGTTAGAAAAAAACGGTCCAAAAATGACATTTTGAGATATTCGTATTTTTCTCTTATTTTCTGTTATTTGAATACATTTTCTCCCATAAACCTAAGAAAAGAGTAGGATAATAATTTGAAACATCGTAAAACCTTGAGAGGTTCTCAACTACTTCTTATTGACACTGTTTCAAGTGCACCAGCACCATTTTACTAATTTTGAGATGGTGCCTTTTGATAATAGGTGCGCGGAATATGTTGCATAACTTCGGCCGATCTAAAGCAATATTCATAATAGATGCTCAAATAAGGTTGTTTCGGATAGCGTTCATTGTGGCAATCAAAATGAATACCAACTTGCCATACTTTAGATAATATTTCTGGCTTTTATTGTATAATAGCTGTGTTGAAAGATAGGCCTGTATTGTTTCTAAAAAATTTGTATAAATTCAAAGAATTGATACTGAGCTTCTCTTATGATATCATTATGACGGAATGAACTGCTCTATCCACTAGTATGATAGACTAGATTTGTCCCATTTTCGGGAAAAATGGCATTCCCAGAACCCGCTCCATTTCAACAAGAACACAAACACACTCACTCGCACGTACACACGATCTACATACAATGTAATGTACTTTTATTGAGTATTTCCTGTTTCCATTTTTGTTTATAGAGATAATATTCTGAATTGCGACCACTTATAGTACATCCCCTGAGCGGCATTTGCCCAATGTAAATCAGCTTAAACTAGGTCAAGACCAAGGGCACATCACCCTAATGTGCAAATATCAAAGGTTTAAATGATTCTCGAAAATGATATTTTCACAAAGAAACAATCAATGAGAGCTCCTCCATGTCCCTGCTTTGCGTCCATGCACATATTTTGTGTCCATGTGAACCAGAAATGCCACCTGGATGCAAGTGTCTAGATTTGCATCTAACCCCTTGCGGATGGAATCTATAGTCCCCGCTAAAATTTGTTTCCTTTCTACAGTGTACGAGGCCACTTCGTATCTTACGTAATTGTCTTAACCCATGAAAAGCACCGGCTCTTTATTTATGACATGTTAGGGTTGGCCCGGGAAGTGTGTGGTCTCTATATTTAGGGCTGTCGTCATTGACACGGAAGCGTGCAGGCCCTATATTTAGGGCCAGACACCTAGGCTTCTTTAATGGAAATTACCACTTTCCTTACATGGTTTATAACACAGTTTGACCTTTCAGTTCATAGTTAAACAACAGCCAATGAGATTACAATTTAGTTTAAGCTCGTGGCTTTCCCGGTAGCCTCGTTATCATTCATCAAAGTGACACTTTCCCATTCAACACACTTCATGCGAGCCTAAGTTGATTACACGGCTATTGCTGCTATTGTTTAGTCCTTAGTTTAAGCTTCTCTTGTTGCAATAACATCTCAATATGAATTCCTTATTCTTTTATCTTATATAGAAAACGCATGTTTTATAGGTCTTTTATCACCCGTTGCACACACTCGTTTTTCATGCAAATGGCTGGGGCAAGCACTCACTGTAAGAATGTCACTTCCGGTAACACCACTAGCTCTACTTGGGTTAATTTAGAAAATGAAAGTAAAAGCATGAACCAAAAATAGTTTATATCCTGCTTTCCCTTCCTGCTAGCAAGTGAGTCACTGAGAGTGAGTGAGAGGTCATGTCATGCGACTGCAATCGATTTTCGCGGCTAACGCTTGTGATGCTAGGGAATATAGGTCACTTCCTAAGAATAACAAAAGGGGTAAACAGACGCAACCAAGCTTCGATCGGTCTATAAAATACTGGCAGGTTTCACAAAATGGTCCATCCCCATTTCCCTCTTTTGTCAAAATGTACATATTATATTTCTTACAAGTGTTATATACCATGTTAAAGCTTAGAACCTGAGGATACAAGATATACGACTTTAAGAGATAGTAAAGGACTGTGAGGCGAGTAAATTAGCTTTTAAAAGTCATGTTTTTCAGTCAAGGGGCATAACTGTGAAAATTCTAGGTCTAATGCCAGTGACGTAATGTTACGTGAAATGCACGGGTCCGTTGACCGAGGTTTCCTGGCGTTTATTTAGTGACGTAACGCTTGGGCATCTGGTTTGGAAAGTTCCCTGACTTTTCTCTAGTTCTCAATAAGATGTGAAGCCTGTGTTTGTGTTTCCCGACACCTCGGGCGTGGAATCCACGGCCGGTGCCTTACCGTTGTTCAGATGACTACGCACCGGATCGTGTGGATGGATGAAAACCGATGCTTTTTGTCCCGTTTTTGTAAAATTCTGTGATTGTACGCCTTTATACTATCCTTATTACGTGTTACGGGTTTATCGTGTGTACCATTCTACTGAAACAGGTGCGGTAAACTTCACGACTTATAACGAGTGAGGATGCGATACGTATAGGCCGATATTTGCCAATAGCGAGAGAGGGAGGAGAAAAAAAAGCCAAAGCAGGTTTTGCTAATACAACCGAGTCTAGCCTGAATGGTCTCGAATCAAACCTGATCACAGTCTCCTTTCTGATGGCCAGTCATCATCTACATTCTCATTTAGAGTTATTTATGAGTTTTTTCGTGTCTTATACAGGGTAAATGGCCGTAGGAATACGTTTTCTTTCACTCCGGATCTACGTATTTTTCAACTATTTTTTCAGCTCTTACTGTGTGTTCATTTGTAGACCACAATTGTTACATAATAACGACAATCTGAAACCTGTGTCACGTGATCACTGCAAAAGATTTTAAAAACTTAGAACTCGCAAAATTTTCTTTGAACAATTCTCTTTCACATGGAATTAAAGAAAACAGAATAAAGGTCGTTGACCTCACCTACCTTAAGGTGAAAAAGGACTTATTAAAAAGAGGGAAATGACAGCAGTCTCAATTGCTGACGTTCACCCCAAAAATATTCACAAAACACACAAATTGAAAGCAAATTTATCATCTTTTTATTTCTGCGATGTTAAAACTATATATGTGGACCAAATGTTAAAAAGATTCATCAATTAGACTTTGAGAAAGATTAATTGAAGAGTTCTAGTTATCATTGGGTCCTATTTTTGTGAAACCTGCCTACTGCATACTCGCAATAGACTGCGATTACAATGATGCGATAGTGGATGCAAATGGGGCTGGCCGCAATTTTGTCGCATATGATGCTATATCCCTGCTTATAATCATAGTAATTTTACACATTCACAAAATTAATAATTAATGTCAAACTGGGATGTGTTTACTGTTTTATGTCCCCAATAAAAAATATGGACCACATTACTGGTTCTGTTTCCCAGTTTTATCATCTTCATTAGGAGAGTGTGGGGTTTCAGGGGGTTTGTCTCCAACATTATAACAAACAAAAACAAAACATTTCCTAGTCGTCTTCCTATTATTACTCCAGCTTTAGCACCATCACATACAGTGCATTTTCTTTGGTCAACGGTACTAAGCCGTTCGTAGATCTACTCTTAGAGCGGCAAGGAGAAAGTGTTGAGTTTAAACTAAGGTTTGTAATTGTATTTGGTGTGATATGTTGGCGATGCTATGGCTAAAATGCGATTATCCCCTACTGATTTCCTTTTTTTTTGTAGGGTCTACAACAGCTTAGCTAAAGGCTAAGGCTTAGTAAGGAGTGCAAGCAAATAAATAAGTGTAATACCCCTCATATCGAAGCCCAGCAGTGATTCTATATGACTTACAGAAGCGGTAGATCTTAGATCTAGAGATACATATTATTATTTATTTTTATCTGCTAGATTAGATCTAGAATCTAGATCTAGACGATCGATGGTATTCAATCAAGCCTTTAAATTAGAAAAAATTCTTGGCAATTTTTCTCCGAGTATACTTTCTCATCTTTCGTTCAGCAAGAGTCACTTCCCTTAGTGTCTTGCATCGATACTAATTACGCAAATTTAGTTCAAGTGAGCTTTTACCTGCAAGAAACAACGCAAACATCCGCAACAGCAGCAACGATAAGGGAAATAAGAAAAACGTTGCTGTTTTTGTTTTGTTTTTGTTATACATGTAGCTCAGGGAGTTTTCTTTCTATGGGCTGACTTAAATCTGACATAAATGAGAAAGATTTTTAAAGTAACAAAGCAGTAAATTACAACAGAGGGAACCAGTCTGTTTCATCGGGATTTACCCTGTCCATTATTCGTGGTGAGTTCATAGTCTGGCCACTAAAGAGGAAAAATGAAGATGAAAGATATGTGAAAGAAAACACAACGAAGTAAAAGCTATCGGAAAATCCCTCAAACTGCCTGCCAGAAGGAATCAGAACACTGGGTAAAAAAGCATAATGATATTTATACAGTACATTCATTATATTACATTTGTAGGCCTAGCGTTGTAGAATTCTGTAGACTAGACTTCAACAGTTGCCCCATCTAACACGTTAGAGAACAAAAAGTAAAATGAAAATATTCGGAACCACACGACAATTACATACAAGATTTGCTTGTTGTTTTGGCTTGAGTTTTTTTATTTATTGTGTTTGGGGTTTGGTTTTGTTGTTTGTTTTGTTTTTGTTGGGGTTGGGTATATTTTTGTTTGTTTGTTTGTTACAGAAAGAAGGGTGGTAGGTGAATTTAAGGGATGTATCAAGTTTTGCATCTCATAACTAATTTTCAATGCCAATATGTATATATCCTATGTTTTGATTTCCCAAGCACTACGTCCAACGAAAAATTGCCTTGACGGGATAATTAGATTAATAATTATTATAGCTACATGTGCCATTACTGGCTGGGATCTGCCACTTGGTGACCAATAGCCAACTTTCTCTCGAGATAGGGCTTATGGAGCTTTGGCATTGAATGAGGTCTCTTACTCTTAGTCTTAGTGTCAATGTATCTGGGGTCTCCTGATCGCCATAGAATTGAACAGCAGGTATCCATAACAGGCCTCCCGTTAGCTGAGATAGGTAAGTGTGATGTTACCACTTCAAGGATTCTCTCGGCAACAAATATCGAGTTTGGGTCCTTTCAAGCCCAGATGCAGAAAAAATGCATCACCTCACGACCTGTAGATTCCTTGGCTGCCGCCGCTATGCTCCTTTGTCCTTGATAGCAGATATGCTGGATACCGGCCGTCCAATGGCTCGGGTCCTAAATCCTGCAACCCACTAACAGCAAACCACGCCTATGAGGCTTGTTCTCTGTGCTTTAAATGTCGATTGAGACTAATTATTCATTGAAGAGGATGAGGAGGTGGGGGAGGGGATGGGTTATCATGTATCTATGGGGTCCCCTTGGTTACCAGTGACCATAGCTGCAGGTGCCCATGACTTGCTTTCAGCGTAATGGTCATTGTTTTTAAGGGTTCTCTAGGAGCTCCTTAGCTGACTGACTGATGTGTTCTGTTTTCTTAATCTTAGATGGAGCTGTCACTAACTGTGGCTTATCACCCATAACTCATAACCTTAGCGTGTCAGAGTGAGGCTTTAGCCCTTCATACCATAATGAAGCTCTAGACGTACAGACCACAATTGAGACTTAAATGGACCATCAATCTATTTATCCCTTTTCTTCATTTTTATTTAAAGTAAACTTTTTCATCTTATTTTTGTTCCACCTATTATAATCCCATGTATTTCTCGTCTACATACTTTGTTACATATAAAATACACATCTGGAGAATTCTGTGCTTATAAAAGCAAGATAGACGTTTTGGTTGTTTCATTGGGACACAATCTCAGGGTGAATTAAGAGGAAACAGCACAGAGAAAGACTGAAAGAAAATAAGTAGAGCCTCACAGTGGCCTTTGCCACACGCACATACAAGACAAAAAACATAGGACAATTCATGATTGGAAAGAATGATAACCAAGACATAGATTAAAGTTAAACATAAATATATAATGGACTTAAAATCCCTATCCTGGTACAATTGCAGGCTCACAGAGTTTACATCGTTTATCCTCCAAGACGACTATCTCATTTAAAAATCCTTCTCAACTCCCTATGAAGCATATATTAGAGCTGCTTGTTAGGTGCTTCATGCTAACTCTCTGACTCTGACCAGATCTCTCTTTGTCTATAGCTTGGAACTCATTCAAATATGAGTCAAGTGAAGAAAGCAGAGTGAAACACCTATCATAAGAGTGCAACATCATGGAAAAAACCTAGGTTAGCCAGTTTTAAACCAGTGTCGTTAGGATTACAGATTCACAACACTCATTGGTAACGCCACACCATTGTCAAATTCCCTGAAATACACAAGAAAGCATTAAATGTCGGACAGATTTTCCCCATAATCACAACCACCATCACCTGTGAGCTTTGTTTATTTCATTAAAGTCCAGCATATGCTGTGATTTCAGGCTGAATTAAGGGGAAACAGCAACATAAAAGATAAGTGAAGAAGTGAAAGGAAATAAGTAAGACCTACCAGCATCCCTTGTTTATGGCCCATCCAACCGTGAGCAAACATGACTTTTGTGTGAAAATGAGGAAAATGACCATAAAAAGAACAGAGAAATGAAGCCATCAAGGTTGACTTTTGCATAAATTTTATTTATTGTAAATATATATTATATGAAAAAATATAGTGTATATTTCAATTCCTGTAGTATTTTACTATAATAAATAAATAAATATCCCAATCCATACAAAACAGCATCATTCAGGCAAGTAATACAACATTTTCAAATTCCTTTTTTTAAATAATAAATTAGCTTCAAGCTTTGGGACAGTGTAGCAATTCTATGGGACGGAACATTCCTCAAATCTTTGGATTTCTTAAATATGTTGTATTTATGTAACAATGTATATATATCTACACAACTTGATAAATAAATCAGACAACAAAGACCTGTGATATAACTTGAGTGTAAAATATTAAAGGCGGCTGAGCAAACTTCTTATAAAAAAAAACAAAAACATGTTTGTGTCAAATGCTTTTTCATTTCTTTAAGTTGCCTTAGAAAGTGTCATGGTACCTTGAGACAGCAGAAGAAAAACCCCAAACAAACAAGGAGCCAAAATTGTTATGATTCTATACTACCGATTAAATAAGTCAGAAAATGTTATGATTCTGTACTACCGATTAAATAAGTCAGAAAATGTTATGTGTCTACAGATCTACCAATAAGATGAATCAGAATATTATAATACGAGTCTGTAGATCTAGATCTATATATAAGACAAGTCAGGAAATGTTATAAGTCCATAGATGTACCAATGAGATGAGTCAGAAACTGCTACAAGTCTATAGGTATATCATGTGTGATTTTTTTTTCATCTGAAGGAATGAAGGTCGGTTTCAAATGTCAATACGAGTATTAAACTTTTTTTAAAAACTAGTCAACAAAATTTTCTTCGAACAAAAGGGAACAAAAACAAGCTTCATATCAAGCAGGTGGTTAAAAGTAAAAGTATCAAGGTGTCTTTTCGCCAAGCCAATTTTCAGTGATTTCATGTAAAATATGATATATGCATAACAAATGAAAATCACTGGT
Organism: Doris montereyensis; assembly: GCA_037039925.1. Lineage (NCBI taxonomy): Eukaryota > Metazoa > Mollusca > Gastropoda > Nudibranchia > Dorididae > Doris > Doris montereyensis. The sequence goes on from JAXRKP010000028.1 coordinate 593,055, forward strand.
ATTACTAAATTGCTGATTTCATTTTGAGACAAATATTATGAGCAATACAGAAAATATGAAAGTAAAAGACAAAAAAACAAAGAAATATTAAAATTAAAAATGTACCTCTTTAAAAAAATATTATTACGATTATTATTATCACTGTGCAGTATCATTTAAAATGATAACGAAAATAATTGCATTGCTTGACTGAAAAACAGTTATTAACGAGATGAATAAGAAAATATATAATCTGGTGACCTATAAATAAAAAACCCCAACAAAATCTAAAATATCTACCAAAAACATTATGTTCAAGCTAATGAAAAAGCAAATAATTTTCTGTCAGTTTGTCACTTGTGTTACAGCTCTATCTCTTAACTAGCGTAAAAGTCATAAAATGATGAAACAGTTCATAATCAAGATGGACATTATGGGTATGTCCCAAATATCACATTATGAGACTGGTGAAGTACCCTCAGACCAAATAAATAATATCGTAGAAAAAAATGCAACAGTTTTGCGTACATCAGAAAATGTAGCATTTAGAAGCTTCCACAACAAAATCCAGAAAGAGGCTCTTTCACTGACAGTGTTTGCAACATGGCCAGATATCACAATTTTTGAGATCACTTATTAGGTGTTTACCGGTAAACCAATAAGGTAATTGTGATCTTGTGTTTAAAAGACAGAAGCACAAATAAAGGAATTTAATGACTGTATGCATTCATATTTTCAAGCATTTATCAAATTCAGTAAAGCAATTGTCTCACAAGATCCATATTATTAAGATAAATAAATTGGATCCCACACAGAAACACTCACATGCACACACACACACACACACACACACACAAGTATAATACAAAATAATTTTACAGTTACCGATAGGAAAACGTGTCGAAAATTTTGTATTTAATTTGCAACAAAATTCCATTGTGTATATGTTTGACTCGTTTGTACTGTACAGATCTTGATCTCACAACCGTTCTTGTTATTCTTCCTTTCTTATTATGTTCAGGTGTGGTGGAGTAACAATAGGGAAGAACTGTCATAATGGAATTGGCAACTGGCCTTAGTGGCGTACCTCTCGGGTGTGTTCTTTTCAATCAAAGTCTTCTTTCATGTTCCTTCTCCCTCATGCTTGTGACACACATCACTCTGTAGCTCCATTCATAATAATTTGTCAATGAAAAGATAACTAAATAGCGGGTCAATTACAGCTCTTACACTGATCCAGCAGTTTCTCCTAAATCAGATCAAGAAATGTGGGCTCTTGGTGGAATTATGAGTTGACATAGATGGGAAATTAAGTGGTGAGACTGCTATGCAAAGAAGGGGAACAAAAATAAATCTGCCTAACAAGTCAAATAATTTAGTCACAGAGCAGAAAAAAAAAAGGATGAGGACAGAATATATGCAAAATGGTCAAATACGTGCATATTTGACTAGAATCATATTAATTGATATCAGAACACTGAACATGAAATGAAAGCTCAACAAATTAGGGTGCCTCATGTGACCTTGAAGACGACATAATGCAACTGTTTTGACGAAGATACATATAAGCCAATTGTTTCGATTTTAATTTTTTTGGTACGGATAAATCGATTAACCATCACCCAAAATACATAAGAACAAAATACCAAAGATGACAAAAAGATACGTCATTGTTCTTAAGACATGTTTAAACTATATATGTGAAGATCCTTCTTTTCAAATCTCTGTCAAATTTAGATATGTTTTTACACCAGAACTGATTTTCCATCATACATGTGAAAGAGAAAAGATCTAACGTTTCATCAAAAGAAAACAGACAAGTTGGAAAATGAATAATCTGAGGTGGCTTCAGCGTTGACACGCAATGCTGTCTTTCTATTTCGCACATTGTGGTTTCTTGTAAATTCATTGGAAAGGAAAAATTATGAATGAAGATTATTTTCAACTAAATAAATAGTGTTTGCGCATGCTTAAATATATTTATATGTACTACATATTATACAGTATCTATATATAGCTGTAGATTTACACTTATCAATATTCAAAGTGATAAATGAACACTTGCCTACTGTGGCCATGGCTTGACTTTAAGTACAATGTCTAATGAAATACAGCTAATGACACCTAATGTTTCACATAAAGCTATGTAAATTTAACGTTTTCAAGGAAAATATATGACAACCTCACTTATTTGCTTTTATCTGAAGCTGTAGAACCACATCTATTACCGATATACAATATATTTTTATGTATTGATATCATCATTATTAACGTTTGGAGTTACTAAATGAAATATACAATGAAATGGCAACACATTGTAAAAACTCTGGTGAGTTTTATGAGTGCACATGCACATAAACTATCCGTCTGTCCCCAAAATCTGATTACAGTGATTGGTTATGAATGAAGCTCTGGATATTTGATGAATTTTGATGGATACTGAGTTTTGTTACGATGAACTCATGAAATTGAATAGACCAAAGACATGAAATAAAAGAGCAAAGGAATAAAGATATAGCCATCAGGACAATTTTGATAGACAAAACTTTGCTATTCTTTCTGCCTGGAAAAATATTCATCAACTTTTGATTTTTGAATACGGAGCTGCTCCTCCAAACCATAAATTCAAATTTAGAGGAAATGTATATATACAAGAAGCATAGAAATTTAACATTTTTGGAAGGAAAAATGCCTGGGCAGGGCATCCTGGAGAAAGATCATCTCGGGCATCTGAACCAATACACCGAAAGGTAGAATGGTAACTGATAAAGAAAGAAAGAAAGTATATATACGACTGGTAATCATATATAGAGAATCAATACTAAGAATAATGACAACATACAACCAGGGGAAAACAAGCATAAAATAAGAATAAAAATCTGTATTGATAGACAAAGTACAGTAGTGACCGCCTAAATGCCTGGTGCTTGGGAAGCAGAGAAAAGGGGAATTAAGGCAAAAGTAGGTCAGGGGACAACAATTGGGTGGGGGGGGGGGGTGTGGCTGATTACCAAGGGAGTTCATCGAGTATGATGCAGAAATTCAACATTTATGG
>JAXRKP010000028.1:598588-633588 GCA_037039925.1 Doris montereyensis
TGATAATACAGATATTTATCACCTTGTTAAAGGGTACAAAAGAGCATTTTGCTGGAAGCAATACTGACTTTAAGGTCAACACTTTTTATTGTCATATTTATTTATAAACTGTCTATTTTCACAGAAATGCTTTTGCAACAAGAAGAAAAAGAAGAAGAGGAAGAAGAGAGAAGAAGAAGAAGAAGAAGAAGAAGAAAAGAAGAAGAAGAAGAAGAAGAAGAAGAGAAAATTGAGAAAAGAGGAAACTATAAGCAAGGGGGCAAAGCTATCTGACAATTTCATCTTTCTTTTTAGGTAATTGTGACATTTCTACTCTACATAAGACAAGGAATTTTCATTGACAATTTGAATTCCGTATGCAACATTGTTATCATCAACCATAATTCTCCAATTTGCCAAGCTAATAAATGCCAGCATCTTACAGGGGGAAGAAGATTTACACTTCGAAATGCGTTAAAAAAAATTCTCAACATGAATTATTCTGTCATATGAAATAAATAATCATTTTCTCCACAAAAGGAAGAGGGAAAATTTGAAGAGAAGTAAAATTTGAAACTTTGGAAAAATGTTGACCACAGCGAGTTGTATGAAAGAAATCAGTTGAAAGAGTCTGGTCTTTTTTTGTGTTTCTTGGAATGCCTAGAGAGAGGAGAGGCAACTCTGCGATCTAATGAGCTGGAATGATGATTGTGACGTTGGTATTTTCTTGATGTGGAGGCAGGGCTCTGGTGAGTAAACAAATCTTGGAGGGGGGCAGACGGACTGCTAGTCACCTGTGTAAGAAAGAAAGAAAATCTGCATGAGTCTTTTATGTAAATAGAAATCAGTTTTCAGTATTGTTAGATCTAGATTTAAAGTTATCACTAGAATCTACTAGATATAGATCTAGACAATAATATATAATCTATCACCATGGTTACATCACTATCAGCACCATGATAACAGTGAGAAGTATACTAGTCTCAGAAGTATTTTGAGTCACAGACTACAACTATTGCCTACCTAAATGAGTATAGGTCTAGAAGTTAATTTCACAGAATTATGCAGCAATTGAGAAACTTGTGGTAAAAGTTCTTTCAAGTTCAAGGCCATCATGGCCCACATAGCCGGAGCTTATCCCGGTTTCTACAGCATGAAGCAGAACAGGTGGTAATAATCCCCTCCTGGACAGGACACGTTTTTTTAGTCCCAAGCTAGTGCTTGTACCCATTTGCACCTAGGTCAAGGGAGAAAAATGCCTGTTACGTGTTTTCCCAAAGAATACGATGTCAGACATAGTTTTGCTAGGATTCGAACCCAGGACCTCATGTCAAGTCCAGAAACCTAACCACTCAACTACCGACGCCAAGAGAAACTTATCGATCCATAACTTATTCAAAATTGATAGGCTATTTAGATATCTCCATTATTTTATTCCCCTTTAAACCTTGCTCTGAACACATCACTGGTGAATAAGTAGTGAAACTTTCCAGTTGAGAAACAGATAATTTCTTTCCTCACATACCAACTTATTTCCCCTATCAGTACTTGTTGAGAGCATAGACACAGTGAGTTTTAAAATTGAAAAATACATGATCTAGCATGATGCATGACATTTCACTTGTCAACCAAACATAATGCACTATAGAAACCGGGAAAAACTCCAGATTTAGGGGCTATAATGGCCTTGAAGGAATTTTACAATTGACTTTACTGACACTAATAAAGTACCTGGTTGGTGAGGCTAAAGGAGCGATGGGTGATGGGGATAGGGTGGAAGATGTGGTGGAATTCATGGAGTTGCTGCTCACTGAACCTGTCATGCTCGGCGCGGTGGCTTGGGAGCTATCCTCTTTAGTGTCCTTGGCACCGCACCAGTTGATACACTGAAATAAACATAAACATGGCACATCATTAGCAGTCATACTACAGTTCATGATTGTTCCTTATGCACTGACAGTTATGTTTCTTTTTTCTTCTGACAACTGAAACTAAGTGAGAATTTCAATAAAGTAAGAAGAAACTGGCGCGAAATTCACAAAACAGATCTAGGTCAACGTATCATTTCTTTTATTTTTCTTTAACGTTCATCAGAAGAATAAACAACAAATAAATCAGCATTTGTATATTCGACCACGGAAGGAGAAAGAAATGCAAACAACGTTGCTTTATATCCTAGCACAAACGTTTTTCTTTCAATTGACAGTAATTACAAAGGAAATCGACTGTGATTCGAGGGCAGGGGGTGATGGGTAAAATCCAGTGATGAACAAACAATAAGAATAAACAACAGATAAATCAGCATTTGTATATTTGACCACAGAAAAAGAAAGAAGTGCAAACAATGTTGCTTTATATCCTAGCACAAACATTTCTCTTTCAATTGACTGTAATTACAAAGAAAATCGACTGTGATTCGAGGGCAGGGGGGTGATGGGTAAAATCCAGTGATGAACAATCAATGATGGCATAATTAAAACTGGTGAGAAAAAATGTCACGCAGTTAAGGTGAAAAACGATAGCATGCCTATAGCTAAAAGACTAAGTTGGAAATTTATTATAAAAAAAAAACAACAAAAAAACCCTGCACCTGAAAGTATATTTCAAAGTTTCAGTGATAACTAAGTTGTCAAGACATTCTTCTAAATGAACATGATTATATGCAAGATACTTTTATTTGTACAAATAAGAACAAACTTTTCTAAATTCAAAACAAAAGAAACTAAATAACGTTGCACATAAAATGTAATGCTTTGTCTGTAAAGAATGATTATTTTTACAGAACGAATATTTCCAAAAAGATGGAAAAGACGTCTTAGCATTTCCCCCAGCTACATCATCAAAAGTGATGGTAAGCGCGGGTTTACAATACAGATATGCATGCATAATCTTACACACATACACACACACACACACACGCAAATATGTACCCAAACACATAACACAACGTCAAGTAAAGGTATATCTCCACCAGAGCCCTTAAGGCCCATAGAGCGTATCCCAATTTCTAAAGCATGGCACGGAACAGACTCTTCACCTTATACATGTAAAGTAAATAAACTACAAACTGGATTTGTTTCATTGTCATTTACCCAGTCCACAATATGTGGGATCTCAGAAAAATTCAGATGAAACGGTAAGAAGAAAGATATGTGAAGGAAAGAAGCTGAAATTATCAGAACTGGTAGCGTTCACAAACAAGCCACCTATCAACTAGAAGTAAGCAAGGCGTTGTGTACCAGAGAAAAGGAAGTTCTATTCTTTTTTTCTTTTGAATATACCCTCTCCATCAAATACTGTGTTCTCAGGGTGAATTAAGAAGAAACAGAAAAATGAAAGAAAGACTTGAGAACGAAGGAAAGGAAAGAAGAAGAAACTATCAGTAGCTACCGCCAACCACCCACAAGCGAGAAGAAAAGATAAAAATGATATCAATCATTGATAAATTGATGTATGAAACAGAAGGGAAACAACTTTACAGAATGCAATATCAAGAACGGAAAGTTTGTGGAAAACAAAGTTATGAAGAAAATGAAATCAAATTCCAGCAGAATGACACATATATTAAGTCACATGATAATAAAAGAAAACGATTGTAAGAAACAATAAAACAAGAAAAACAGTAATAAGATTAAAGGCATCTTAACAATCCTCAATGTGAATAACAAAACCAAACATAAATGTGACGCTATGTTCGACTGAATTCAAAAACATTGTGAGCCAAGTTCAGAAAATGCTCACACAAAAAGTTACCTTATTCAGACCCTGGGCTATTACCTTTCTCACAAATACCCTAAAAATAGACAATGGAATCTTTCAATCTGTTTCACTCATCTTTAAAAACATGACTCCCACCACAAATTTTGCAAATTTTTTTTTAAAGCGACACATTCTTCAAAAAGGAAAAAAAAAGAAGAACGTTGTGATTACAAATACATATAATGATCGTAATACAGTAGTCTTCACCAAAGTGCATGCCGCCAAACTACATGATTTGTCCTAATGCACGGTTTTTGTCATGTATCCGAATTTTACACTACAAATTACCCCATCAAAATGCAACAACGGCTGGCTTGACTTCGCCAGATCGCAACAGGCTTTGTAAGTCTGTCTTCAATTTGTTGCATTTTAAGTCAAATCCTATGAAAAATTAATATATTATCCTCTTCTTGTCTCGTTCCAATGACACAATCTGACATGCAGGTGTGTGTGTGTGTGTGTGTGCGTATGACATCTATATCTTAACCAACTACTCTCAACTAGTCTTCGCTGTCTTGGCTCTGGTCACCCTTACCCTTCCTCACTCTATAAGTCTGCCAGACAAACAGTCTGATCGTCTCTCTCTTTGATCAAGGTGAGAAAATCTGAGAAAGGTTCCGTATCAGTTTTATCCACGGAGATCGTACTCTGTATGACATGCATGTCAACCAATAAAAAACCCCATTGTTGCCAAATATCTTCACCATCACCACCCTTTGTTGTAGTTTTGAATGAGAGAATACTATAACAGGTCTGTGAGAGGGCCTATTGGGTTTTTGTCCTCAAACCAATGAATAACAAACGAACCCAAACCAATAATAAACAACAGCACAACAAAAAAGGGTTTACATGTATTTACAAACAAGAATGGCTATATAAATACACAGTAATGGGTCATGCCCTTTGACTCCGCCAAAATGCACCTTCACAGAATGCATGATTTTTTTGCCACCCGTGGGCCGCGCAATTTGGCGGAGACTATCATAACAGGATATTCATCAAATCTCTAAATGGTAAAGTTGTTATCTGGGGAAAAAATGATATAAAATCTCGTAAAAGGATGAAGATGATACTGCTTCCTTCACAACTTGTAAAGGAAAACTTTAAAAAGACGAAAACTGAAATGACAGGAGCCATTGTTGCGTGAATAACTTGTTACAAAGACTGCATGTTTATACAAAATTATTTTTATTCCAAAAGTTACTACAAAATTGCTTAACTTATATTTCCTTCCTCTCTTTATTTCTTCCCCTCCACAATTTTCAGTCTTCTCTTTTCTCTTTCCTCATTCTTCCATTTTTTTTCGGATTATAAAGCTTTCAATGTTTCAAAAATAAACTGGCAAATTAGCCGTATGCATCTCAGCTAAAATATCACTCATGAGTTTTATTTGAACACATTTATCTCAGTCTCCGGGTCTGAATCGCTGCCTTCATGCTCTGTGGGCGGTGAGATGTAGGGTAGGTAGATGCTTTGTGAGTTGAGCGAAGTCATACTTTTCAAAACGACAGCCAATTTGCAAATGTGATTTTCTTTCATGGGTGGCAGGAGAAGGAAGTCCCTACATACAACAATATATTAGTATGGACTTTTCCTTGTCTTTTGATGCATTAAAATTTACCCTGTCCCCCATATGCGGTGATCTGAGGGTATACTAAGAAGAAACAGCAAGTTAAAGACATGTGAAAGAGTGAAAGGAAAGAAGTAGGATCTACCAGCAGCCCTCACCAAGTACCCATGACTTTTCCTCGTCTTTCTAAGATAACTCAACAAACAACACAATGTTTCCTTCAACGTGTATACATTACATGTGCAATCAAATGACATATTCCACTAAAGATTTTATTCCTCCACCACAAAGATAAAACACTTTGTAATATCATTTCCATATCTTTAAATCTAGTTAATTCGCACACACACAAAAAAAACTCCAAAAAAAAAAAGAAGAAAGAAATGGCAACAAAATTGCAACGAGTTGTGCCTACAATCATCAGGATTGATTTTCAATACAAAAATTACTTTTTAAAAATTGTCTGTAAGTCAAATGAGAAATGATAGGCAAAGGTCGTACCTCTCCCCTTTCCTCCCCTCAACAAACAAAAGAGAACCAAAAATTAAATGCCATGTTACAGATGATGAGCGGAAAGGACTGCTGCTCCAGCTTTTGCCAAGAATCATACCATGGGATCTCCAAGATCTCTTCCAGTCAGAAAGAAATAAAATGGCCAGTAATTCTCTATTACTTACAATTTCCTACAAAATCTTTTCATTTCCTGGTGATTTCATAGCAGACCTTAAATAATAGACATTAACCATAAATTAGAACTATGATGCCTTAATTAAAAAAAAATTTCATTAAATTTTATTTCCTTTAATTGTTACACCACTTATACCATTCCTTTTTTGAGTAGTTTAATACGTGACACCTATTTTCTCCTCCTCCCTGATCCAAATGCTACGCTCCATTCCTACTACCATAAGCAAACAAAACCATATTGTAACTTAAGAAAATAATGAATAGGTTTATGTGTTGACATGCATTGCTCCTACCTTCCTCTGGCGCTGTTGGGATTAGGTAATGGCCTGAATTCTTGACTTCGTAGGCTAGACATTGTGCAGTTTGGAGGTGTCCACTGTGATAATAGAAGCAATGGGGAGGGAAGGGGAGTGAGGGGAGAGGATGATGGGGAGAAAAGGGGAAGAGTGAAACAAAAGTTTACATATTATCCTTTTCACAAAACCCTTCTTGATGGTTATAATGTTCTTGTGGTCGTTTCGCTTCTACGTCAGCTGCTTAAATCTAAGTAAGGCGTCAAAGAAAAAGCCAGTAGCAATATTTAAAACACAATTTTTTCCCTTTTTATTGCTATCGCTATCCCTCTTTGTGACTGTGCAAAATATTTGACTCTCTAACTCATAAGGAAGTGTGTTTGCCAAGTAGTTAGGCTTGGGATAGAGACATCCTGGATCTGAATCCTGCCAATGCTTCTCAGTCCGATATTGCAATCTTTGGAAATGACATATTGTTATCATAGGCATTTTCCCACTTGAATCTGAGTCGAATGGGCATCTGCATCAGCTGGAGAGTAAAACCGGTGACACACAAGAGACGATGCTATATTACCTGTTCCACCTCATACCACAGTAAGTAAAAAGTAACGTTTTCAAGACCATTTCGGAACATAAGAGCCGGAGCTTATCCCAGTTTCTGTAGTGTGAAGCAGAATAGGTGATAATAATCACACCTCCTGAAGGGGATGCTAGTCTGATGTAGGTTTTTACTCCCAAATTAGTACTAGTACCCATTTGCACCTGTGTCAAGTGGGGAAAATTGCATGTTACGTGTCTTTCCAAAGGAGAACACGTCGGGTCTAGCTTTGTTAGGACTCATACCCAGGACCTCATGATCCCAAGTCCGGCAGCCTAAACCACTCGGCCATCAATGCCACTCCGTGCCATGGAAACTACACTCCTGCTCTATACTTCGTAACAGCCTTGAAGAAATTTTACTTCACTTTCAATGTGGAAGATCTTAGAAGTTTGTTTGAAATCAGAGCTGTCTTTCAATGTGAGGGAAACAAATTCAACTATTTCAGCTGGTAGGCACATCATTCAAAACCTTCAAAAAATTGACGTAGGTAGGAAAATGTCATCAATTCTGAGATGAAGAACGTGATCGCATACTTTCTGATCGTTTGATAAATTAATGCAAAAGATTTGTTTCATTGGAATTTACCTCGTCCATCATATGCAGCCATTTCAAGGTGAATTAAGAGGAAATAACAAGTTAAAAGACATGTAAAAGAGTGAAACAGAAGAAGCAGGACCTACCAGTCAGCAGAGCCCACAAGCTGCCTGTTAATAGACAGAACATAGCAAGATGAGAATCAGGTGTAAAAGAATAAATGGAAAGAAGGACCTACCATCAATATTTGCCAACTGCCAACCTATTTGAAAACAATCCTAACCCTATTTCTAGACAGAAATGTCAATCTGAAAGAAAGCCACAGTCATGTCCTTTCCATAGTTAGCCCAAATGTAGTACAGCAGTGACCGCCTAAATGCCCAGTGCTTGGGAAGCAGAGAAAATGGGCATTTAGATGAAACGGGCATTTAGGTGAAAGTAGGGCAGGGGCAACAGTTTTGGAGGTTGGCAGAGGGGATGATCTCGAGGGGGGGGGGGGTTCATCCAGTATTTACGAAAAATGTAATGCAAGAAATAGGGACACCTGGAAACCATTAAGCTCTTTAGCACTGAGGCAGTGAGCTCACGAACGGCTTGACAATCGCTCGCGACGAAGACCCGAAGGCACAATGGATACAGGGGGCAATAAAACTGTTCACACCTTGTTCCACGATCGTAATGCGTGCCCGGTCTATTAAAAACACCAAGTGATTGCATGCAACACGACATCAAGAAAGAACCGTGGGCGGAGTCCGAAAGACTTTGATTCTAATTACCCTGTGACAAACCAGTGATCCAATGGAACAAAGGCTGTGCTGTACAGTGGGTGGAGTTATGAAGAGAAGGCTGGTCATCTTTTATTACATTACAATGGATAGGTAATGAAGGGTGGTTACAATGCATGGCACATTGTTGACGGGTATAAAAGCCCTATTAGCCAGGGTTTACATTATGTATGATAAAAAAAATTCAATTTTAATCAATTACAAATGTATTTTATGAAAATTTTGAGAAAATGATATCGGCAGTTGCTGTTGAGACCGGGCATTTGGATGATAACCTTGGTTTTAAAACGGACATTTAAAGGGGTAATTTTTAAAGAAAAAATTTGGTTTCACAGAGATTGCGGGCATTAAGGTGAAACGGTAATTATGGTGGTGGGCATTAAGGTGGTCACCACTGTATCAACATCTCCAATAAATGACAAAAGTGGACATGTGTTATTGCTTATTTCCTAAGCACACTACAGTTGGAAAGGTAGTTCCTTATATAGTTAACACTTTCAGAGGAGACAGAACTAAAATAAAACGGCAAAATTCTTTGTTTATTTATTTCATTGAAATTTAGGTCTATTATATGCGGTGATCTCAGGGTGAATTAAGAGGAAACAGCAAAATGAAAGATAAATGATAGAGTGAAAGAAAAGAAATAAGACCTATTAGTTGTGCTCGTCAACTGGCAAAATGCAAATTCGCATGAAAGAACTTAGTCTAAGAAAGATCTGCACACTGAAGTCAGGTCTGAATTGATTTTTTTACAAATTTTAAAAAGAACAAACCTGGTGTCTTTGGTTTGTCGTAGGATTTTGAAGATGGATGCCTTCGTCACAGAAAGATTGAAGCAATAAGATCCCTGGTGAAAAAGACAAAAAAAAAATGTATGTATAACTCTAGTACAAAGATACATGTTCGAGTTGAAATATATCTTATAGGTACACGTAGTTTTATCACCTCCTGATGTCTTAGTAAAAACACTTAAGTTCCTTCAAGGCCATTACAGCCAATAGAGCCGGAGCTTATCACGTCTTCTATGGCATGAAGCGACGGAACAGGTGGTAATAATCACGTCCATAGCAGGACGCTAGTTTGATGCAGGCTTTTACTCCAAAGCTAATGCTTATACCCATTTGCACCTGGATTGAGTGGAGAAAATGAATGTTAAGAAATGTCTTTCCCAAGGGACACAACGTCGGGCCTAGCTTGCTAGAATTCAAACCCGGGACATCATGACCTCAACCCACTCGGCCACCGACTACTGTGATGTCTTAACCTTTCAAAATTTCATCGCAAACAGGAATTTCAGGCAGCTATTGAGGGTCTTGTCAATCAAAATCTAACAGGAACTCAAACAACATTAATCATTAACGAGAAGGCAAGTCATAAATCTCGAAACCGCCTATCACTGGGCCATCCATGAAAAGCATTTTTTGTGTAAACAAACTTCAATACACATGACACATAAACTCTACCTCTCTGCTCCATGCGGTTGTAGCGCAACACCCACTGGTCGAGGAGGAGGTTGTAATAACGAGGCTGTTCAAAATAGCGTAGATAGCGGTGTGTGTACGGGGTTGGAAACAAACGTTGGAAATTTCCCTTGCGGCTGTCTTCATCGATGACCTCACATAAATGGCGGACGTCATCAGGAGTAAGCACGTCTAGAATTGACTGCATGATTTGCTGACAGAAGCACATTGGGGTGAAAAAGCCCAAAAATAAATAAGCATGGTTCAGAATTAACACACTCTTGACATACACACATAACAAAATGAAGGAAGAATGAAAAATTAAGCAAAAATGCTGTTTAAAAGAAACCCAGACGAACAAAACCCATTGTAACAATCTCCTTCACCCAGCCCAACTGTCTTCCTTTTCCCCATCCTTCCCCCCAAAAACCCCCAATACAAACATCTCCCAGCCCCTTTTTCCAAAAAATTCCTAAACAGAATAAAATTTAAATTAAAAAAACACCCCACCAACAACAACACAAGACTTCACAAAGACAAGATGGAACTTATCGGTGAATTGATTGTACAATAGAAGAATCTTGTAATTGTATTGACTCAGGACTTAAATTTAAATTGTCCTAACAAAACAATAAACTCGTTTTGAAAAAAGATTCTCAAGTTCTCAGCTGGAAAGAGAAAGTGAAGTTGGGACAAATTGCAAGTGAAATTTGATTATAATTGTTTTGTGAGACAGAACAATTGATTGTTGTGGGATAGAACAATTGATTGTTGTGGGATAGAACAATTGATTGTTGTGGGATAGAACAATTGATTGTTGTGGGATAGAATAATTGACAACTGAAAATCTGATCATGGCTATAACTCCAGAATCCTCAAATGTATCATTAGGGAATTCAAATCTCAGTCCACTATTTGTTAAATTTTGTAAAAACATCTTTATTTTTGCAAGTTTGCATAACAAATTTATTTATTTATCTTCCTAAATTCACAAAGGCTCTCATTACATATTTATATAAACACTTAATTTAGAAAAATCATATGTCTGCCATAATCTTTTTATATTTTTACAGTCATGATTTTGCTCCCCCCCCCCCCCCCCCCCCCAACTCAAAAGTGAAAATGAAATGTTGAAAAATTTATTAATATTTATTTATAGTTTATCACACAACAAAAGAATTAGAGAGGGGGCAGGCAGAGAGAGAGAGAGAGAGAGAGAGAATTGAGAGTTGAGAGAGAGAACAGAGAGAGAGAGAGAGAGAGAGAGAGAAGAGAGAGTTGAGGGAGAGAGAGAGATTGATTGTTGAGAGATAGAGAGAATTGATTGAGAGAGAGAGAACAGATTGAGAGGGAGGGAGGGAACAAGGGAGGGAGGGAGGGAGGGAGGGAGGGAGGGATAAGACAGAGATTGTTGTGGGAGAGAACAATTGAGTTGAGAGAGAGAGAGAGAGATTGTTGAGAGAGAGAGAGAGAGAGAGGGAGAGAGAGAGTGTTGTGTGTGTGATAAGTAAACAAAATAGATGGACAGACAGATAGAGACAAAGAGACATGTCAACTCCAGTGATAAGTGAAATTTATAAAAGCATCTACTAAATTTTGCATAAGTAATTTAAACGTTTCAAAAGTTCAAAGGCTTTTTTTATATAAACACTTATTTAGAAAAACAATGTGAAGCAAACATATATGGTTAAAGCAGAAAATGACAACTTTTATTCAATATCAATCCTGACTTATAAGTGAACTGTGAAATCAGAAACATTGAAACACAAAGACAATCTGTGAAGTATAAAAGACTTTGATTTTTTGAGCATAGAGAGAGAGGTGATCTTGGAGGTTTTGGTTGTAGGGAGGGAATTTTGCCCAGACTGAGAGAGTAAACAGCCAAGGGATCTTTAAGATACACAGAGTGTTGTGATCTGTACCTCCCTTTTTAATCGTTTGTCTCAGATAGGGCCCTGTAATCCACCTACCCTTATAAGTGAACTGTGAAATCAAAAACATTGATTGAAAACACAAAGACAATGACCTATTGAAGTACAAATGACATATTTGACACAATATATCAATCCTAACCAGGGCAGTGATCTTTAACATACACAGAGTGTTGTGATCTGCACATGGGTTATCGTCCGTCTACTCCACCTACCGAACCAAATTACTAAAATTAAAAACTGGAAAAAATTTGCTTTTGGTTCAGAAACTGATACCGTGCCTCTGTACCACCGAGTCCCCAACACAAAAACAATGAATTGTAAAATCACAAACACTAAAACACAAAGACAATGAATTGTGAAATCACAAACACTAAAACAATGAATTGTGAAATCACAAACACTAAAACACAAAGACAATGAATTGTGAAATCACAAACATTGAAACGCAAAAAAACTGCATTTATAGCGACTAAAATATTTGTTGATGATAAATATAAACAAAAAGCACTGAAAGGAATTGGACCAAACATTGAAACAAAAGTGAATGATTTACTTTATCAATAAAAGTTGAACATTCACAAAGGAAAATGTGTTAAAATTTTTTGATCGTATCTGTTTGAAAGCTGATAATAAAGTCCAAATGAACAAAGAAAGAAGTTTTTATCTGACGCATCTATTAAAATATGTAAATTGTATTACAATAACTTGAAAAAGATTAATTCAACATTCACATGTTGTAAAGATATTACAAACACTTACATTTAAAGCTCAATGTCTTAGAAACAAAGTTCTCTTTTTATATTATTGTATGAGTACAACTTGTTTGGAAGCATTTTTTTTTGGGGGGGGGGGGGAGAGGGGGGGGTTTAATCAGTCAATCTATTCAGCACTCCAATGTCACCACCCTTTGTATCCTATATATATAAAACAAAATCTAAATGCATGATCTTTTTATTATCTAATGGTAATGCAAAAATCAGTATAAAAGACACCAAAAACAAATAAATAAATTTTTTTTAAAAAGAAAAGAGTAAGAAAAACTAATGTAAATGAACACACATTATGCAACTTTGTGAAACTATCTTCTTTTGTGCAGATCTGAACAGACCGTTTTCATCTCTATCTCCCAGTAGGACATTCTGGGGATGCTAACGAGACAATATTTTTTAACAGGTAGGAACCAATTTCCAAAAAGGTGACACACACACTTTCTCTCGGTGACAAAATACTCTAAAGCATACTGTTTGAAATCTGTTACCATATTTTCCACTTCTAGGAGGCAGAGGCACTAAGGCAGAAAATGAACCTTGATGTTAAAATCTTATACAAAGTAATCAGCGTTGTTAATAATGTGAAAATCTATTTCGGTTTACATGAAGATCATCAGGGCTTTAGAATAAGAATAACTCATGATTGAAGCACGTTTTCTCAGCTAAATTATTAAATGTTATCTATGCTAAGAAAATTATGTTTTGATGAGTCACAATATTAAGCAAACATTCTACATATGAAATGGGGGGCGTGGGGAGAGGAGTGTTAAAAGTCTAAATTGAAAATTATCAACAAGAAGCAACAATGCCAAGAGAGAACCAACGGCTGCCGTGTTACTATACCCACTTTATACTGCTTAGAGCGGTCAGCCTTTGTCCCTACATCCCCTTGTCCCTCCTTAGATGACTCCTTGCAGTGTAATATTTTCTCTGTGTGAAATTCAGGAACTCAACATAAACACATATTTTCATTATGTTTATCTGCATATAATATCATGAGCTCAATGTTATCTTGTCCTTTCTCCAGTTTTCATTTTCTTTTTGTATAGACGAGCAATAAATCTTCATTTTAATGATACGCATATTATACATCTTAGCAGCGCCCTTCATTTGTGGGATTGGAAAGGCATTTTGTTATCGTTTTATGTCACTGCATGTTGCAAAGAAGTCAAATATCTGTGAGCTCATTTCTCAAAAACTGGAAAAACGGAGACATGACAAGATAGCTCTAAGCTTGCTATGTATATGTAGTCACAGTGACATACCTGTAGACAATACTGTATTTTAATACAAGTCTACCTTCTCATATACATGTATGTATCCATGAAACACACACATTGCACAACAGACAGGTTGTATGTCATATGCAGCGTATCAATTTCATAGTAAGATAGAGATAGGGACGTTGTAAAAGAATTTGTATGTCGCTCACCTCATCCTGATATTTCTGGCAGAAGTAGGCGTGCTTGGCCCTCTCATCCGGTGACAACTGGTTGGTGTACAGCCGCTTGTCCATGCAATACTTGTTTATAGGATGGTGAGAACTTAGAAAGACAAGAAGAAATACAATTTTAGAGATTTCCTTTTCCTGAACATAAAGTATACACGAATAAACCAAAATAGTCTACCCATTGGTGCTAACCTACAATCTATAGAACACAAGACATATTCAAACTTGTTCATTTCTAGTAGTTAATTTTCCACACAGTTGAGAGAAATGGTGGTACATTTTCTTTAGTCGCCATGTTCAGGTTTAATCAATGAAAATATTCATTTAGATAAAATGACTTTCCTACTGATTTTGACCATGCCCACATCCATCCTTAATATAGTCTATATTTGTTCTAATAGTTAGTACAATTTATGGAGGTCTGGTTTAAAGTCATGATTGCACGATCAACCTTGCTTCCCTAATAGCATGAAGCATTTCTTGACATTAAAGGAAGTGTAAATATGCTTATATAAAACTGCATCATTTGATGAAAATAAATAAGTCGGTTTTCCTCACTTAACTCAATATGATTGATTGATCAAAACTTACTCCATTAGCCATATATGATAATTTCAGAGTGAATGGAGAGGAGACAGCATGATGAGAGACAGATGTAACAGAAAGATCAGAATGAAGCATGACCTACTAGCAGTACCAAACAACCGCCCACATGCAGGGAAAGGAATGGTTGCCAAACCAAAAGGCAGAGTAAGAACGCTAACATGATGCACTTTATGGGCATCTTTGCAGTTAGAAAATTTAAAAAAGAAGAGGTCAACCACGAGATGTACGATGTAAAATCAGCGAGCCTGCAGATGTATTAACAAGTGGGTCTTAGAGTGGTTTAGTTTATGTTCTACAGTTACCTGAAATCAGTTGATGAGCCCGAGGCTGTGACATCTCTCTCGTCTGGAATTCTGAAGCCGGCAATGTTCATGAGATCTTTAATCATACCGCCTTTGATGTTAATGTCCAGTTGTGAGTTTGAATGCAAGCTGGAGAGAAGGGAAGAGAATGAAACTATGATATACGTTAATTAAGATTTGCTTCCATGCTCTTGATGCTTTCATTCTTTCTTTCCTTATCAGTTCCCATTCTACCCTCCGATGTATGGGTTTAGATACCCGAAATGATATTTCTCAAGGATACCATTTTCTGTTTTGCTCTTGATGCACGGTGACACAAACAGTTTTTACCAGACAACAATGCATAACAGCCTTCTACTGAGTGAGACAATCTAAAGCACACAGGCATGCATTGTTCAACGAATTTTATGATGTGCGTAAACATCTTTTATGCCATCTCCTAAAGGTAGTATACCCTTCTAAATAAAAATCTCCTCATAAAAAGAGGAAAAGCGTTCAGCTGTATGGAAAAAGCTGAAAATCATTTGTTTTACGACTAGAAGGTATCAAAATTTGATTCATGCAATAAAAGGTATAAAAACTTGATTTATGCATTGGAAGGTATCAAGCCTTGATTAAGGCATTGAGGGGGTATCAAAACTTGATTTATGCATTGGAAGGTTTTAAAAACATGCATTTCCCCACTCAACCAAGATGTAATTGGGTATTAGCCTCAACTGAGAAGCAAAAGCTGCAACAGACATGTGTGCTGTCCAGAAGTAATGCACTACTGTTCTGCTTAGGGAAGGGGGGGTGGTTGTCCCTGAGAAGGCCATTTTTGCCCCAAAACGGACAAACTTAGTTTATTGTATTATTGTTCATTCCCTTCACATTGATACCATAAAATCAACTCAGTATCGATTTTTTAAGATATGATACCAGCCTAACTTTGAACATATCGTTTGAACTATAAAAGCCAGTAATTTGTCTTAAGTATATGAAGTTGGTACTCATTTTAATCAGCACCGTGTAATCTATAAAAAAAAATGTACATATGATAATATTTATTCAATAATGCTTTAAATCGTCAAGAGAATATGTGGCATATTCTGCGCACCAGTTATCGAAAGATGTCCGAAATAAATATAAGGGAGCTGGGGCAATTGAAACAGGGTCGATAAGTAGTAGTTGAGAGCCTCTCATGGTTTTAAGACGTCTCAAAGTATTATCCTAGTCAATTCTAGTTTTTTATGCGAAAATACATTCAAACAACGGAAAAAAGGGTTTTAAATATGATTTTTTCATAATTTACTTTTTTGACTGTTTTTTGCAAAGTAGTCTTACAATTTTCAATGGATTCACTTGAAATTTGGCATACAGCTGCTTTCTATCATTAATAAGAAACTCTCATATCGGATTTCTGATATCTTTTGTACTTTCTGAGAAATTCCTGATGTTTGTTGGAAATTTGAGAGAATTCAGTTTCCTTCAAACCTCAATTTTTTAAAGTTTGTAAAAAAAAAAACTATACAAGACATCAAAACAACGATATGAGAAATTTCAGGATATTAGTTGGAAGTTTCTATGTGCAAAATTATAAACCTCTAAAAAAAAAACTGTAGGACTAATTAGTCTTTTTTTTAATTGCCAAAATTGACCTAGTTTTGCACCAGAAATTCAAGATCGTGCCGTTTCCAAGGTAACTAAACTTTCAAACATGACTTTCACAATTTGTTTCCTCAATTTCACCATGCTGCACTCAATTTATGAAGCTTAAAATTGTGTCTCTCTTCAAACTAAAAACATTGTCCTCAGGACCCCCCCCACCCCAACCAGGCTAAATGTTTGCTCTATAAGCCATAATGGTAACAAAATTATCCCCTTTTCTACTTCATACTCTGTAAACTGGGATACGCTCTGCCTCTATGAGCCATAATGGCCTTGACGGAATATAACTTTACTTTCTTTGGCATTAACCAACAATATACCACGAAGAAAGACGTAGACAAACATTAAAAAACAAAACAAAAATCCAATATTGGGACAGCTGACCTTGGGGAGATGTTGACCTCAAGAATCCATGGTTTCAAATTCTCGTCCAACAAAATGTCAAATCCAAATAATTCATGACAGATGTAACGGCTACGACAGTTTGATTTCGTCATACTGTTGATTGAGGCATCTCCACTGAAAGATGCATAAACAGAAAAGCTTTAAATATATATATTTGTATTGGCTTTTCATTTGTATCAGATATTTAATGCCCACACACCATTTGCAAACTTCATGTGAGACACAAACAATAAATAAACAATACACTTAAGGTGATGTCAGCAGCCTAGGGTTAGGTTGCCAGACCTGAGACAGTGAAGTCCTATGTTCCTATACTCCATGGCTCAAAAATAAAAGTACTGATACAATGAGGCCAGGTACGAACAATCTAAATGGAGAGAAAGAGAGAGAGAGAGAGAGAGAGAGAGAGAGAGAGAGAGAGAGAGAGAGAGAGAGAGGGAGAGAGAGAGAGAGAGAGGGAGGGAGGGAGGGAGGGAGAGGGAGAGGGAGAGGGAGAGAGAGAGGAGAGAGGAGAGAGAGAGAGAGAGAGAGAGAGAGAGAGAGAGAGAGAGAGAGAGAGAGAGAGAGAGAGAGAGAGAGAGAGAGAGAGAGAGAGAGAGAGAGAATGGACTCACCAGATGATAGTCTTGACAACCAAATCTCTGACATTGTCCCACACCAGGTTGGTGTTGATGCCTTGCCGTTTCATGTAGTTCCACAATGCCTTCAGACTCCTAAACAAAGGGATGCATACAAGCGTGTAACGTGTAATATACAAGCATGGTCCGCCAAGTTGATGGATGCAAATTTTTTCTAATGTTTATTGAAATGGTCAAATGATTTCTTTTTTATGATATTAATCTGGCCGATGATATCATAAAGTCTCCTATCAAGGACATCTTTAACATTCTGATGAGTATTAGGCATGATCGATACTATTCCAACTTTATAATCACAAAACCTATTGAAAATGGCAGCTTAGGTGAATGAAATTTGTACAAAAAATTGGGAAACAATGAAATGGTATAGTAGAAACACCATAGACTATATGATACAGTAGAAACACCATAGACTAAAATAGTACAGTAGAAACACCATGGACCAAATGGCGAAATATGACAATAAGTGACAACTCCACTTATAAAGACAGAACAAACACGTGACGTTTCGGGTATAACCCTTCATCAGACAACAAACGAGAAATATCTAGAATCTAGATCTAGATCTAAGCGTTACCTTAGGCATCACACAATGTGATGTCAGAAGAAAAACAGAAAGGAGGAAGAAAGAAAGAAAAAGACGGTGATGATAAGAAATGTAAGTAGAAGGGGTATGAAGAATATATAGGAGCGAGAATGGAAGGTTCAGATTTAGAATGAAATAAAAAATATGAAAATAAGTAAGTAATAAAAGGTGACAAGGAGATAGAGAGAGAGAGAAAATTAAAGAAGAAAAAAGCAGGGAAGAAAGAAAGGGAGAGAGAGGTGTGCGTATGGGAAACAAGAAGAAAAAAAAAGAGGATAACTATAAGACTAAATCTATATCTCACTGAGTCTAGAAAGAAGAAATTATAGAAATTGAATGAAAGGAAGTATTAATCAAGGCAAAAATTTACACTTACAGTGCAAAATGTATACAAATGTATCAATACAATAAAGGGATAAAGTAAACAACTGACCTGAAATGCCTATTAGCACTAGCTTATATGCTTTCGAAGCTCTTTTTTGTTCTTGTTTCCCATACTCATACCTCTCTCTCCCTTTCCTTCTACCCTGCTTTTTTTCTTCTTTTTCTCTTTCTCTCTCCTTCTCTTTATCTCCTTGTCACCTTTTATTACTTACTTACTTTCATATTTTTATTTCATTCTAGATTTGAACCTTCCATTCTCGCTCTTATATATTCTTCACCCCTTCTACTTACGTTTCTTATCATCACCGTCTTTTTCTTTCTTTCTTCCTCCTTTCTGTTTTTCTTCTGACATCACATTGTGTGATGCCTGAGGTAATGCTTAGATCTAGATCTAGATTCTAGACATTTCTCGTTTGTTGTCTGACGAAGGGTTATACCCAAAACGTCACGTGTTTGTTCTGTCTTTATTAGTGGAGTTGTCAATTATTGTCATATTTCACCTTTGACTTCATTCCACTGTGGCTCCTTCGTATCATGGACCAAATGGTATAGTATAAACACAATGAACCAAATGGTACAGTATAAACACCACAGACCAAATGGTACAGTGGAAACACCATTGACCAAATGGGACTGTAGAAGCACCATAGCTCAAATGGTACAGTAAAAATACCATAGACCAAAATGGTAAAGTAGAAACACCATAAATCAAACTGAAATGCTCACCATTTATGTCCTTGGCACACGTTATTGTCAGTGTTACTGAGATAATCTACATTTTTCTTGTTGATGCTGTAGTTCGTCAGATGCATGTATTTATTGCTTAGTGATTTCATTGATGAAGAATATCTGTGGGAAAAGACGACAAAATACTCAACGATTCCGTTATTTCCAAATTGTTGATCCATCTTACTGAAAAATGAAACCTTTAACGATCTTTAAAAGTTTCAAGTCCATTTAGTGTATTATTGAATAAGTTTACAATGTTGTGGTGTTGTTGGCCTAATGATTGTGCTACTGGACTCGGGTCAGGAGGTCCAGGATTCAAATCTTAACAATGAAAGTTTGACATTGTGTTCCTTGAGAAAGACACTTAACATGCAATTCTCCACTCGACCCGGGTGAAAATAGGTCAAAATCTGTGACAGTGTTTCCTATCAGGAAATGTACTATCACTTGTTCCACATCACGCTATGGAGGCCAATATAAACTTTGGCTCTATGGGATATAATGGCCTTGAAGGAAATTATTCATCATATTGATATGTCTTAGTTTAAATATTAAACAGAATTTCTATTCATCTGTGTTTCCTTTACGTGCATAAGAAGACAATAACTTGGATAATATTTGTGGAAGAAAAAAAACCCATAAGCGCAGCTTCAAAATTAAATAAAGAACTTAACATTGTGATACAAAAATCAACATTCCTAGGATACAACAACATACTTGCAGGAGGCGAAGCGAGCCAGTCCATCGTCGTAAACATAAATACGTAGGGGGTCATATGAGCTGATGTACACATACACTCTCATGTCAAATTTACTGTCATTGATCAGGTAAGGCCTCGACAAATACCTGGGAGGACAGAAAATATATAAACATCAATATAAATACATAATTAACAGCAAACGGACAAATGTGAATTTTACTACACAAATAATACATACAACTGTCTTGCCTCTGAAAATTCTCCTAAAGGATCATATTTTGAAGACAATATACAAGCAACAATAGATTCTAAGTTCAGCCTCTATTTCTATGTCCCAGTCAATGTTGAATTTCATGAACATCTAAAGCAACTATGCAGTAGTTTCCACCCAAGTGCTCGGTGCTCGGGAAACAGGGAAAGTGGGCACTCAGCCTGAGCGGGCATACAGGCCATTTGAGGTCAGTAAGATGATTGTGTGGGCAAATTTAGGCAAGCTGGAATGACTACTCTCATTAGATTTCATAATTTCAAAATCCCCTTTATGTTTCCGACTCACGTCGCCTTCATCGGAAAGATTAAAGTAACCACTGTCTACTGCTAGACAGTGATCATTCAGTCACGACAGAGTGGGAATGGATTGTATTGTGCAACATAGATTTGTAGACTCATTCAATAGCCAGCCATCTGTGCAAGGCCACACAAGATTTCTAAACCATCCCGTATCATTGAACATGTCTGCAACTCATTGCTCCACCCCACACCAACTTTGACGCGTTTGATTGGCTAATCTGTTAGTCATACATTTTAGACTATTATTTGTTAGCCCCTATGCAAGGCCACACACAGACTTCATACCATCCTGCATCATTGAGCATGAGTCATTGAGGTCCAACTCATTGCTCTATCTCCTCGCCTGCTTGAGGTTTTTGATTAGCTGATTAGTTACCTGTTCATAATAGACATGTAACAAATTGAGGGGGTGGAATTAACTTTGAAATGAGCAATAACAGTGACCTACATTGTGTCTATGAACTAAAGGCAAGTGATAAGAGTAATTTTATTAAAATTTAGTTGACATTTCTTATTTTATTTTCACTGACAAGATGCCGACATACTGGACACTCAGGCAACAGCGAGTTTTTTGTGGGCGGGTATACACATACAGAGTGATGATTCTGATAGAAAAAAATTGGTTTTGTCAGAAATGGGCACTTAGGCAAAACGGACATTCAAGCGGAGGGCAATCTTGTGAAAACTACTGTATTTCAAAGCGCATTGAATCGTTAACAATTGTACATAAATTTACTGATTGATATGACAAAAACGTTTACAGCATGATCAGAACGGACATGTGAAATTACATGAAAAGATGGCATATCTATGTTTGCCAATTGTTTATTTGCCAACTGTTCTTACTGATATAAATCACTCCAATATAAGAACAAACTCATACATAATATTTCTATTGTTTTTGAAGAAAATATGTATATATACCGGACCACATTTTACAGGAGATTAAAAAAGTCTTTTCTCGAATGGGTAGCCATGAAAACACCTAATCAGAATGGCTTTTTTAATTGTTGTTGTAATGTTGCTGTAGATAGTTTACAAAATTATGAATTTCTAAACAGTATGACTTGTAACTTCATGACAAATTTGATTTAGTTCAAACACATTGATAAAATGCATCTGATAATGGGTGACTGTTACTTTTCTTTCTTTATATTTTCTTGTGCTGTTGCTGTCATTTTTGTCTTTGAAACAAAATACAAAGATGGACAACTGTATAGTAATTCATGGTCACTTTTTGCCCATCTTTAAACAAATTGACCATTGGGCAGATACTCCGAAATTTGGCCAGCTGCTGATTTCATTCTGAGTGTAAACATAACATAAATGCCAAAAATGAACAAGAATAAGTCACTCACTTTTTGAACGATGACTGGCTTCTTTTCGTGGAATCTGACTCCATTTACTTATAACCTTGATGCCAATCCCCCTGGCAGACGCTGCTGTTTGAATAAAAGCAAATTGGAGTCATGTATCATTATCATGTAACTGTCGGAAAGTCTAAAAATGAAGCATGGATTAAGATAGTTCTAAAAACAGAGGCAACCAAATACATTGCAAGACCCGTCTGGTCTAAGAAAGTCATTTCCAAATAACAATTTGATTACAATTTAGTCTGTTTGCCATAGGTGGCGATCTAAGAGTGAATAAAAAAGATATATTATGGATAAAAGACATGAAAAAGAATGAAAGTAAAGAAGTAGCGTTGTAGCGAAACTACAGTGTTGTGAGTTTGTAATCACAATAACACTGGTTAAAAACCGATGGCTGGCCCAGGTGTTTTTTTCACAAGGTTGTACTTTTAGGAAAGGTACTTCACTCTGCTTTCCTCACCTGACTCAGGTGTGAATGAGTACCCAGCTAAAGGCTAAGAAAGATCTTGTCAGAATGTTGTTACAAAATGCCTAGCAGGCTGCTTTATTGTATGTTCCCTAGAGAGTTGAGAAAGACTTTGAATTAAATGGCCTGCTGGGGGAAAAATAATGTACAGTTGGTGAGCCTGCGCTTGTGCGGACTATAAATTCATCTTTATCTTCTCAGCAACATATACCAGTAGCCCCAAACAACTACCCACTATGAAAAACAGGAAGGAGACAGCAGAACGCTAAGATGGCAGGGAAGGAAAGATCATACAAAAACAGGGGACAACTTGGGCTCTGTTGGCAACAGATGGAAAGCTTTAGAAAGCATTGATGGTGAGCTACGTCTTGTAGTGGATGGAGTATGTATAGGCACAGCGAACCAGGTATAAGATATAAGATATAAGGTATAAGGTACAAGATACAGCAATAACATTGAAGACTTCAGAAACAAAATTGAACACATCACTTTAAATCAAAATTGGATTAACAGTTTGTAGTTAAATTTAGAATCATGTGCGTTGACATTAATACTTAAGAACTGAGTTGAACAGTTATTGTGAAGAAGAAGAAAAAGGTATGAGACAAAAAGAGCAACGGGCAAGATATCAGGCACATTGTTGTGTTCTTACCGGCTTGATTATCCATTTCTGCTTTGAGTTTCCATCCTCCCAGGCCCTCTTCAACAGCTTCAGGTCTATTGGCAAAACGTACGTATGAGGAAAGAAATTAAACTCTCTTTTCCCATAATGCACCTGCATTTTGGAAAGATTTCGCCACAGCTTGTCCTTGCGGCCAATGTGGAAAGATCCGGGGAAATGGTTTAACTGGGGAAAAAGAGAAAAAACAACCGAAATGATGAAGGTTAACAATAGCTGATTTAGTGATGACCCTGCGTGAAGAGTTTGTAGAGATGACACAAATGTTGTCAATTAAGAATAAATAACATGAAAAAGAGAATGAAAAAGCGATCTGTCATCCCTTACGAAACATTTAATTACAGGCAGGAAAGAAAAAAGAGCTTTATTACTAGAATAGCAATAGAATCTTTACAAGAGTAAGCTATACAAAACATGTGAACTGCTACACATGAAATGTGACGAATGCTACACACAAGCATATAATGATGAAATGTGACAAATGCTACACACAAACATACTTTGTCTGTTGAGTTGAAATTTACCCTGTCAACCACTGCAGTGATCTCAGGGTGAATTAAGAGGAAGTAGCAAGAAAAAAGAACAAAAGTAAAAAGAAAGAGGTAGGACCTACCAGCAGCGCCCGCCAGCTGCCAGCACACACAAACATACAACACAATGAAATGTGAAAAATGCTACACATAAGCATACAACACAATGAAATGTGAAAATGCTACACACAAACATACAATGAAATGTTTTACAAGTTACACACAAACACCTAATGAAATGTGACACCCACAAACACACAACTTGTTTTTTAATTGGAATTTACCCTGTCCACCATTTGCGGTGATCTCAGGGTATATTAAGAGGAAACAGCAAGATGAAAGGATAAGTAAAAGAGTGAAAAGGAAAAGTAAGACCTACCAGCAGCACCCGCCAACCACCCACAAACACAATGAAATATGACAAATGTTACAGACAAACATACAACACAACGAAATGTGATGAATGCTACACAAAAACAGACAATGAAATGTGATGAATGTTACACACAAACATACAACACAACGAAATATAATGACTGCTACACACAAACATACAATGAAATATGACAAACGCTAAACACAAACATACAATGAAATATAACGAATGCTACACACAAACATACAATGAAATATGACAAACACTATACACAAAATACAATGAAATATAACGACTGCTACACACAAACGTACAATGAAATATGACAAACGCTAAACACAAACATACAATGAAATATAATGGATGCTACACACAAACATACAATGAAATATGCTAAACACAAACATACAATGAAATATAACGAATGCTACACACAAACATACAATGAAATATGACAAACACTATACACAAAAATACAATGAAATATAACGACTGCTACACACAAACGTACAATGAAATATGACAAACGCTAAACACAAACATACAATGAAATATAATGGATGCTACACAAACATACAATGAAATATGACAAATGCTACACACAAACATGCAATGAAATATGACAAACACTACACACAAACATACAATGAAATATGACAAACGCTACACACAAACATACAATGAAATATGACAAACGCTACACACAAACGTACCATGAAATAGGACAAATGCTACACACAAACATACAATGAAATAGGACAAACGCTACACACAAACGTACAATGAAATATGACAAACGCTACACACAAACATACAATGAAATATATGACAAATACTATACACAAACATACAATGAAATATGACAAACACTACACACAAACTTACAATGAAATATGACTACCGCTACACACAAATGCACAATAAAATATGGCCGATCCAAAACAATAACTAACCTTCTGGTACTCTCTGAGAGGTCTGAAACAATTGGCTTTCATATGCTTGCCAAAACAGCCGAGCCAGTCATGGTTTCCTGAGAAAATAAGAACGCGATACACATTTTAATGACTACTCAGTCAAACATCTTCAAATAACTCTAAAAGCTATTTTATTTACTCTCTTATGAGGTAATTTTTAAAACATACATGTGATGTGACAGAAATAAAAAGTTGCAGTTTTCTTCAAAAATGATGTTTTAACAGTTAAAAAAGAAAACAAAATTGTGGTCATAAAATATTTTGAAGCAATGTTTTTTTAGGAAAGAATATCTTTCTTTCCAAAACTAGGATGTGAGGAGAAAAAAGAGGGTTGTAATTGACTGAAAACATAGATTTGTTCCTGTGTTTCTTTAAAGCAAATCCATGGCCATGATCTCAGCAGGGTTCACAGCTGATTAATAATACTCACAACCGGCTGGGAGAGTGGTGTTGGTGGTCGAGCAGTTAGGCTGCTGGACTGGGGATCATGAAATCCTGAGTTTGAATCCTAGCAAGGCTACGTCTGACGTTGTGTTTCTTGGGAAAGACACATAACACACATTTTCCCCACTCTACCCATGCGAATGGGTACAAGGACTAGCTTGGGAGTAAAAACAAGCATCAGATTAACGCCCTGGCCAGGAGATGATATCACCTGTTCCACTTCTGCAATTAAAACCAGGATAAGCTTCGGCTCTATGGGTTGTAACGGCCCTGAAGGAACTTTTTACAACCAGCTGGGTAGGAAAGTGAATGCTTTAAAAAACCAAGTCTTAATAAATATATGTGTATGTATTGTGAAAAAAAAAAGGACAATTTGTTACAGATTTATTTTAATTTAGCACTGTAGATCTGGTGATATAGTTTGTTTTCTTGTAAATATCTGAGGCACCGTAGATGAACCCTAGTGTTGTGAGCTTGTAATGATGACAACACTGGTTAAAAACCCATGGCTGGCACAGGTGGGTTTTCTACACAATGTTGTACTCTTATGAAAGGTACTTCACTCCACTATCCTCACCTGACTCGGGTGTGAATGAGTGCTCAGCTATAGGTGGTGAAAGATCTTGTCAGAGTGTTAGTATGACCCTAGGAGTTGAGGACTTTGAATAAAATGGCCTGCTGGGAGATAATTGATGTACGGTCGGTGAGCCTGCCCTTGTGCGGGGATGTGGCCTATAAATCCATCTTTATCTTTACATCTGAAAATTATCTCTCAAAGGAGTTTGTGTGTGTTTTTTTCTCTCAAAAATAATATTTCAAATGAGTATGAACCAGATCAGAGAACTACACCATAGATATTTAATATTGTTGTAACATTAAGATACTATCCGGAAAAAAAAAAAAAATCAACCATGGAAACATAGCAGAGATAAGGTTAGGTGCTGTATGAGTGAAATAAAGAGGGGTGGGGGCTGGGGAGAGACAAAAAGAAGAAAGACGAAAAAACATTCTGCCATGACACATCGTTTATCCCTTGATACTCACTCTTGGTAACTCGAAATCCCACGCGGGCTAACGCCGTCTTGACAACAATCGGAGTGATTGGGCTCATCTTCCATTTGAGGAGTTTGCGGAATTCCCATGGAAGTGTTTCAGCTGGGAATGTCAAATCATCAAATCAATATAATAATAAAACATGAAAAGGTTGAGACATTTTTTAAAGAAAAAGTTATTGTGGTATGAGTTGCAGATGTTGATATTGTTGTGAGAAAGATTATTGGAATAAGAGTTATTACCCACAGAGCCCGCAAAGCAAGCTTAGAAATATGGTCAGAAAGAAAGAACGTCTTTTAAAAACGTATTAGTAATTCCATTCTACTAGGTATTGAATTTTGTTTCACCTTCAGCAATTTTTGTTTTCTAGACTAGAAAAAAGAAAAGGCTTACTGCTTAGAATGTGAAACTTATACAATGTAAACAAATTTTTTCTATACTTTCATTTTTCAAGAACTACACTTAAATCTAAAAAAAACAACTACACTACAATTAAATCTAAAAAACCCACAAACAACAAAAATCCTTGTAATATTAATAACATAAACATCATCTTACTTTTCTCCCCATCTCCAACAAAATTCAGTGTTGGGGGAACGTTCTTGAACATGCTGAAACGAAATGCTGGTTTGATGATGGGGGCGCTAGCGGCTGTGGCAGGCCTTCCCAAAGATTTTAGACGCTCATCTACTGCAGTTGCCAACCCTTGCTTTGATGTTCTAGTTGAATGAGACGTCAAGGGGCGGTCACCAGAGTGCTTACCTATTGAACTGGTGCTATTTATGGAATAGCCGTCAGATTCTCCTAGAATTCAATGAAAAAAGAAATAGACAGTCAGTGAAAAAGTGAAGAAATAAAGATGTACGTAAACAAATAAATAAAAATAAAACAGATAAAAGAGTAAAGAATAGATCAAAAGATATATAAGAAATACATATAAATAAAGAAAGAAAGAAAAGAAAAAAACCCACTTGATTCTTTCTTTATTAGTTCCCATTCTACCTTTCGGTGTATGGGTTCAGATGTCCGAGATGATCTTTCTCCAGGATGCCCTGTCCTTAGCATTTTCTCTTTCCTTCCAAAAATGTTAAATTTCTATTCCTCAATGCCTCTCTTATATCTTCTTCCCCCTTTTTCAGAGGTCTGCCTTTTATTCTTTTACCTTGGGCTTTAGCACTGTATACTGATTTAGCTATTCTATTGTCATTCATTCTGTTTACATGCCCAAACCATGTCAATTGATTTATTTCTATCGTGGTTTTTATGCCATCTGCTTTGGTTTGATCTCTTATTATTGTGTTTCTGATTTTGTCTCTTTTAGTTTTCCCTACTACTCTTCTTAGACATTTTATTTCAGCTGCCTGTACTCTACTGTATTCTCTACTGTGTAAGGTCCAGGTTTCGCTGCCATAGAGGAGAGTAGGACAATAAACTGTGTTGTATACTGCCATTTTGGTTTTTGTTGACAATTATTGTTTACCTACAAATGCCTTTCCTAGATGGTTATATATTGCACTTGCCTTTTGGATTCTCTGGCTGGTTTCTTCTCTTAGTTTTCCTTTGAGTTAATCATTACTCCTAGGTAATTGTAGCTGTGAACTTGTTCTAAATTTTCCCTGCCCAATTTAAGATTTTGTGTTTTAGCTTCCCTAATTACTAGCATTGTTTTGATTTTCTTTGCATTTGCTCTCATTCCTCTTTTATTTAGTTCATTGTTCATAATGTTGATATTCGACTGAAGGTCACTTTTGATTTTCCAAACAGAACTAAATCATCGGCAAATGAAAGTATTGATACATTTACTGGTTTGAGCTCCCACATACCTACATTCATTTTCTTCATTTTTGAGGATGCCTTTGCGACTAAATCCATAAATGTGATAAACAAAAGAGGAATTAGGATACAACCCTGTCTTACCCCTATATCTACATCAAATTCTGCAGATATGTTTCCAGCTACTCTCCCTGCACATGTTGGTTTATTGTAAAAGCTTTTAATGGCTTCTATTAAATTTTGTTCTACATTGTGTTCTTTTAAGGAATGCCATAGTTCGTCCCTCCTCATAGTGTCAAACGTCTTTTCTAGATCTATAAAACACAGGTGCAAGTCAATGTTTTTCTCAAGGAAATTTTCTATTATTTGTCTAATTGTAAATATGTGGTCTTGTACACTTCTTCCTGGTCTAAATCCACTCTGATGCTCTTCAATCTGATCCTCTACTCTTTTCCTTAGTCTCATTTCCAGTATCTTGGCATATCACTTTTCCTGGTACGCTAAGTAGTGATATCCCTTTATAGTTTGAGCATTCCATAGTTGATCCTTTCTTATGTATTGGTACTACCGTTCCCTTTTTCCAGCCGTCTGGCACCTGTTTGGACTTCCATGCTCAATTGGCATATTGCATGTAGTAGTTTGTCTGCCTCTCTCCCTTTGTTTTTAATCATTTCTGGATTGATCTGCTTCTGGGGCTTTTCCTAATTTCTTTTTCTTATAGCTGTTTGATTTCTTCCATTGATATATCTACATCTTCAGCTGTCTCCTCTGGATTACTTGTAATTCTTACTAATTGACCTTTTACTCCTTGTTTCATATGTTCTGGAGGGATTATGTAATTGCTGAAAATACTTTCTCCACGCTTCCATGATTTGGCTGTCTTCTTTCATTATTTCTCCTTTGGCATTTTTAATTTGTCATATTGGGCATGCTTTGGTCTTTCTCATGCTCTTCATTGCCTCCCAGAACAGCTTTTGATTTCCTTGATAGCTTTCTTGAAGTCTTTGTCCAAACTCTTCCCATTGTTCCTGTTTTGCTTTCCTCACTTCCTCTTTGGCGATAGTTCTTTTATTCACGTAATCTATCCTATCCTCTGGTCTCTTTGTTTGTAAGTATTTCTTCCAGGCATACTTTTTTCTTTGATTTTAGTTTTGACATTCTCATTCCACAATGCTGTTCTTTTCCTATCTCCTTTAATTTGTTTCCAACCACAGACCTCTTCAGTACAACTGAGGAGTGTTTCTTTATACAATTACCACTTTTCTTCTATTGTACTATCATTCAGATCCATCTGCCTTTCCCTGATAAATCTTTTATCCTAGGTTGGTATATCTTTTTACTATTGGTTTATTTAGTTCCTCTATTTTGAGTTTAGTAGCTTTCTTCTCTTTCCTTTTCTGTTTGTTTTCTTCAGTCAGTAATCTCATTTTGGCAATCACTAGGTGATGATCACTAAATATTTCTGCTCCTCTGTTTACTCTTGCATCCAATGTACTGTAAAAAAAAGGGAGCTGCTAACTATTATGTAGTCTATCATTGACTTTTCACACCTGTATTCATTTACTCTTGTATATTTGTGGATATCTTTATGAGGAAAAAAGGTGTTGGCTATTTTTATGTTATTCTTTAGGCAAAAATCTATTACTCTCTCTCCATTTGGAGAAGTTGTTGTCTCTCCTTCTTTACCTATTACTCCTCTTGATGTTTCTATATTGTTGCCTACTCTAGCTTTTACATCTCCTAAAACCATTAGTTCCTGTTTGTGTTTAAGATTCTCTGCAGTTATTTGTAAATCGTTTTTCGAAGGTATCTTTTTATTCTTTAGTGGCGTCTTTGTTTGATCCATAAGCTATTAATAATTTAATTTTCTTCCTTTTGGTTTAATATTTACCTTTAATTGTCGTGGGCTTATAAATTTCCAGCTTTCTAGTAGCTTTTAATGTCTTTTATGCACTAGGAGACCTACTCCTGCTCTAGCTCTATCTTTGACATCTACTCCTGAGAAGATTAAAATATGATTTCGGTCCTACATTTTCTATTCCTTGTCCTTTTTTCTTTGTTTCTGTAATAGCCAAAATGTCTACTTTGAATTTTTCCATTTCTTCAACTAATTCTAACTCTTTTTCATTTATTGCCCTAACATTCCATGTTCCAAAAATCACAGTCTGTGTTCGTTTCCATTTTCGTCGTTGAAAGGTCAAGTCGGTTATATTATATTTATTTCTCTGCATCAGTTAGATTTCTTGGATAAGCAGGGGATTAGCCCACTGTATCCTATGTAGATGGTGGGTCATTTTTGCCACCTTGAGGCCCCCTACCAGGCCTGGTTTATTTTCTGTCAGGGTTAATTCCCTTAGCCTTTGGTCATTCAAGACCATCCTGCAAAGCAGCAGGTTGTTTGCTGTCAGGGTTAACTCCCTTAGCCTTTGGTCAGCCAAGACCGACCTGCAAGGCAGCAGGAGACTTGTGGAGGGTGGGATCATCTAAAAATCGTAATTAGATGTACATAAATGCTTTATTATACCTGTCCACTGCCTAAGGACCACTTGATTGATATTTATAGGAAATCAGGGATGAAATTATCTTCCACGTATATGACAACAATAGAACCAATGGACGAACAGTATACACACCCATCACCTCGTAATGAAACAATAGCGTACAACGAACCATGCTTACAACCCCCCCTTATGTTTATCTTTCTTTCCCCTTTACGATACAATTTTTGCAAAAAAAACACGAGGGAGCTTTTTTAAAGATTTAACTCTTCACAAAAAACCAACCAAACACACATGACACCCCTCGTCAATGGCAAACAAACAGCAAATAACAAAGAATGACAGTTACATAGAACAAAGACCTCGGACGTATTGTCCTCAAACTGGTCCAGACCATCGTCTTCATCGTCTAGATCATCACAGCTTGCCTCCCCGTCTCCTGGCATTCGCTCTCTGAAACCACGACGACAACAGCAGAAACACAGATTATATCATGGTACTTAAAACACTTCTTGTCGAGGTGAAACCAAGTTGGATGGCTTTTATCAAGCTTTTGTGTGCAACAAAACAAAATAGTTCAATAACCAAAATGATGAACAGAATCAAAGGCAAGAAATAACACAGGAGAACGATAATGGGATACAGGCATCACCAGATAGACGTATCATGTGATTCATGCATCATGGGATACAGCAAAGGATTTGATTTCATAACATTTTACCCTCATCCACCCCATGCGGTGATCTGGATTAAATTAAGAGGAAAGGGCATGATGGAAAATAAAATAACTGAAAGAGTGAAAGAAAAACAAGTAAGACCTACCAGCAGCCCTCCGCCAACTACTGCCTACTACAACAAAAGAAGTAAGATCTACCAACTGCCCTCGCCAACTATTGCCTACTACAACAAAAGAAGGGAAGGCCTAACAACAGCCCTCGCCAACTATTGCCTACTACAACAAAAGACAAGGAAGACCTACCAACAGCCCTCGCCAACTACTGCCTACTACAACAAAAGAAGTAAGACCTACCAGCAGCCCTTTGCCAACAATCACAGGGCAATGACTGACACTCACCTACTACAACAAAAGAAGTAAGACCTACCAGCACCAACAGTACAACAGATCTTTACTACAACAAAAGAAGTTCAAAAGACAGGCTAGAAATTCTCCTCAAAGTTTGATTTAACAGTCGTTTGACATTTTTTTGTCCGCTTTGTTGAACATTGTTTATAATGTTGAAAGCGATTTGAGGATACTATAACCAGAACAAAGTAAGACCTATCCGTCCAGCAGCGGGTAAATTACTGCCTACTACAACAAAAGAAGGAAGATTTTTCTTGCTTTTTCTCCTCTTGTTTGATTTATTTATTGTCGTTTGTTTTTTTTTTTGTCGCTTTGTTGTTGCTTTTTTATAATGTTGAGAGCATTGTAAAATCCATGAAAGAATCATCATGATAGATTTGGACAAATCCATTAAAAACATTGGACAAAGTCGATTGTTTAAAAAGCTTTCAATTAACTCCTTTTGTCTGTCTATCCGTCCATCCATCTCTGTCTGTCTATCTGTGAGTGTTAAAAGAAGAAAAAAATCTCTCGATCTCTCGTTTCTCTCTCTCCCCCTCTCTCTCTCTCTCCAGAGGGAAGGGGCCCTCAGTAGTACACAAGGCAAGGGTCTCCCTCTCAACCAAAAAGGCCATGGGTTGAACAAAATTTCTATAGTTTTTCGACTAAAAACTAACAACCCCCTGGTCCAAATGTAAAAATTATTGGTGGATCAGCACCTTGTCCCATCCGACACGGACGATGAAAAGGGAGGTCTCACGTGCAGATCACAAAACTCTGTGCATGATAAAGATCTCTTAGCTATTTCCGATTTTCTCTCTCCCCTTCCACACTCTAAAATCACACGACAACTCAAACCATCACCAAGGCATACAAGCAAATTTGCTTAATACACTCATTAGTACCCATTTTCATATTGCACCTCAGGACTAAATCCCATGGTTATAAAAACCCTCTGCATAAGGCCACATGGGTCACTGGGAGAGAGAGGGAACACGTGAGAGAGAGAGGGAGAGGCCAACAACCAGACACTTTGATAAGGTGTAATTCCCTGGAGGAAGGAGGGGGGGATTAGAGATGATAAGAGGACAGAAGTGGCACTCCCTCCACCCATTATATGAAATAGTGAACAAAGCCATAAATCACACTGTGTACCTATTCATTGGTAAACTATGGTGGCATATTTGATCTCAGGTATTTCATTTTTTGTTCGTGTAGCTGACATTTAAATATTACTGACGACTGTCCAGGCACAACATAAAGCACTTTAAAAAATCACAAAGTTTTCGTAATATTTGTAAATATTTTAAAAATATAGTCAATTAATTTAAAAATGTATACGTATTTAGTATTCTAGATCTGTCGATGTACTCCAATTTCTTTCAGAAACGCAAAAATAGTTTCAAGATCATTATTCCGAAAAAAGTTTGTAAATGCTATCTCGGAATAATATGTCCTTCGTATACCGATCGCATCAGAGCATTCTATTAAAATATGTTTAATGGTAAAAAGACAATCACAGGAGTGGCAGAAAGGATGGTCATCATGGGTCAACAGGAAGTCCTGTGTGACTGTGAGCCACGCATGTCTGGAAATATTCTGAGCTGAATCCGTACCGAAAAAGAATCAATGGCAAGTGATGAATGACTTAAGACCTGTAGCACTTTCGTCACTTGTCATGAAATGTCTAGAAAGAATAATGTTAGGCACTCTAAAAGAATGCAAAGCAATATTTCATGATCCGTTTCAATTTGCCAACAGATCAAACAGAGGAGTTGATGATGCTATTTTGCAATTTTTAGATTATTTATTCACATTTGGACTCACCAAAGTGCTATTGTAGAGTCCTATTCGTTGATTTCTTTTTGCATTTAACACCATCCAACCTCACATCCTCATAGAAAAATTGCAAGACATGTCTATAAGTAACAAGACCATCCTATGGATCTTAGATTTTCTAACACAAAGCAGTCAATATGTTAAAGTAAACAAGACAACATCAGACACCATGATTACAAACACAGGTGCTCCTCAAGGATGCGTACTTTCACCAGTGCTGTTTACTTTATACACTAACGACTGTACAATAGATAGAAGGAACGTGAAATTGATTAAATTTGCCGATGACTCTACAATCCAAGACCTTATTGAATCATTAGACCAAGATTACAAAGATCAAATTGACTACTTTATTAATTGGTGCGAAGCTCATCATTTATCTCTTAACGTAAATAAGACAAAAGAACTTATAATTGACTTTAGACGCAACAAAGATGCAATTACTTCAATATCAATAAAAGTAAAAGGAGAAGAAGTAGAAATAGTTAGGGGCTATAAATATTAAATTGGGAATACACATCGATGACAAATTGACATGGTCAGATTCTAACTCATCATTCAAAAAAAGCAAATCAACGTCTACACTTTACGAGGAAACTCAATAACTTAAACATAGATAAAAAAACCCAACTCATTACACTATTTTATCAAACAATGATTGATAGTATATTATCATATTGGTGCATTAAAGCATGGGGTGGCAATCTGAGAAAAAGTGATAAAAAGATATTTGATCGTGTTGTGCGTGCCGGTGAAAGAATGTGTAGAGATGACTTTCTGAAAATCTCTTTCCTTCACAAAGAAAGACGTTAAAAGAAAATTAACTATTTTGAAATACAGAGATCACCCATTCCAGAAATAAAAAATTTTTTCATCTAGGCCAGGGAGGGTACTTTTGAAAAAGTCTAGTAAGGAGAGATATCGAAGGCCATTTTACCACATTCTTTACGATTTATTTCCAACTCTTAACACAATATTTTGGAACTGTGTTACAGTTATCAAATTTTTAAATAGCTATTAATCTAGTGTTCCAAATAAGCGCTATTCCTTAGGAGAGCATCAGCTAGTCCTAACTGGCATTTTTTTTGAAATTTCAGATAAGTTGTTTACTCCTTCCCTTATTGCATCGATAAATTTGTAATTTATATACATTTCGCACCTTCAGTGTAAATTTTTGCCTTGATTGATACTTCCTTTCATTCATTCTCTATCATTTCTTCTTTCTAGACCCAGTGAGATATAGATCTAGTCTTAAATTTATCCTATTTTTTCGTTCTTGTTTCCCATACTCAAACGTCTCTCCTTCCCTATCTTTCTTCCCTTCTTTTTTCTTTCTCTCTCTCTCTCTCTCTCTCTCTCTCTCTCTCTCTCTCTCTCTCTCTCTCTCTCTCTCTCTCTCTCTCTCTCTCTCTCTCTCTCTCTATCTATCTTCTTCTCACCTTTTATTACTTACTTATTTTCATTTTTTTCTAGATCTGAACCTTCCACTCTCGCTCATTCTTCGGAGAGAGAGAGGAGAGAGAGAGAGAGAGAGAGAGAGAGA
>JAXRKP010000028.1:636088-718588 GCA_037039925.1 Doris montereyensis
AATAGATCTAGAACTAGATCTAAAATCTACAAAAAATTCTAGAGCTAAACAGATCTCGATCCAGATCTGTTTTTGTTAGATCTACATCTAAATCGAAATTCTGATAGGCCAGGGTTCATGCCCCCCCCCTGACGCAATGTTGTACTCTTATGAAAGGTACTTCACTCTGCTTTCCTCACTAGACTCAGGTGTGAATTTAAGAACCCTGCCGAGGTAGAAATACATCTTGTCAGAGTGTTAGTATGAAACTGCCAATTGTACCCCCCCCCCCCCCCCAATGGAGTTTGAGAAGGACTTTAAATGAAATTACCTGCTGTGGTATAAATGATGTAAAATTGGCAAACCTGCATTTATGCGGGATATGAACTACCGGTAACTATATACGATACATCAATCTTTATCGTTACGGTAAACGAGCACGTGTGTATATGATGCTGGAATCGTTACTCGTTAATTGCGCGAACACAAGTAGGTGTAAGTGTAAAAAATTTCCGTGCGACTAGCAGTTGGAGTGCTGAAAATAAATGCCATTGTCATTGTACTTCTATTTTACTCTTATTCAAACACACATTTGGAGTGCCCAAGGCGACATCTACAGTGGAATGCTCTTGCACTTGCAGTAGCGCCACTGTCTTGCTCAGCGAACCGATTAATCCTGGTGGTACCGTTAGCCTAATGACCCTTGGGTCTGCGACTTCAACAGGAGTGCGAGTCCTTTGAGGTCAGTCTGACGGCCCATATTATTTTGCTGGTTGCTAGGCGACCGGGTAGAGCGAAGAATGGTCATAGGGTGGAAAAGGTCATTTACCTCACACTTCTGCTTACTCAACTGTCAGTATCTTCCACTGTCCATTTCACATGGACAAATTAGTCGACATCGACCTTAACTCGTGGCGCTGTATATCATTCATGCATTAGTTGATGTATCCGTTCATTTGTGTATGCCAATTTATCATGGCGGTCTTGCCAAAAAGAACATTGAAACGGCCT
This sequence comes from Doris montereyensis, assembly GCA_037039925.1. NCBI lineage: Eukaryota > Metazoa > Mollusca > Gastropoda > Nudibranchia > Dorididae > Doris > Doris montereyensis. The sequence continues at coordinate 637,079 of JAXRKP010000028.1, forward strand.
ACATGCGGCTAATGGCTTTTGCTTTTGTTGATGTTTTAGTTGACATAAATATAAACCAAAGACCCCAAAAAAGTTCAAATTCCTCGATTTTCGATTTAAATTTTGTTCCCTTCTTTAGCTTCTTTTCTTCTGTCTTTTTTCTTTCTCTTCTTTTTCGTATCTTCCACCAGCTTGAAGTGTGGCCATCCCAAAATAGCTAGATCTAGATGGCCAATATTGTCACCCTCAAGATGACGTGGTGAGCATGTTTCCACCTGTAATATTAATATCTAATTCCCTCTGAGACACTGACATCAAAGATGCTACCACCTTTGCTACAGGACGATTATTCACCATGACCACAACAATAATATCAGGGAACAAGAGAAAAGGAGTGGACGGGGGAAAGAGCAATGATACGTCTTGGCTCTTTAGCAGAATGAATGACTACAAAAAAAAATATATGCTGATTTATTTTAGTTTCAATTGGGTTGTTTGTTGTTTTTGTTTGTTTCTTTTGGGTGGGTTGTTTTTTTTTTTGGGGGAGGGGAAGAGGAGGGGCACAGAAAACCCAGACAAATCTGGGATTAGGAATGGAATGACAGAGAGAGAAAGAGAGGGTGAGAAAGAGGGTGAGAAAGAAAAAGAGAGAGAAGAAGAGGGAGGGAGGACGAGATAGAAGAGAGAGAGAGAGAGAGAGAGAGAGAGAGAGAGAGAGAGAGAGAGAGAGAGAGAGAGAGAGAGAGAGAGAGAGAGAGAGAGAGAGAGAGAGAGGGAGGGCGAGAAAGAAAGAAAGAGAGAAAGGGAAAGAAGAAAGAGGGAGAGAGATAGCGAGTGAGAGAGAGAGAGAAAGAGAAAACATTTAATTATTAATATTATCAAGGCAAAAAGAAGAAAAATTCCTGTTTTCATATTAAAATACACAAGCTTAACCCTCTAAATACTCATACACACTAGAAAACGCCCCCACGAACAAGAAAAAGCTGTTTAGAAAAGAAAATACTAGATACTATATTATTGTTTGCTTACCCTGAAAGTGATACTCCACTTAGATCATCCCCATCATCCTCATCATCGACATCTCCATCCTCATCATCATCGTCGTCATCTGCACCATCACTCTCCTCATCAGAATTTCCTTGTAGTCTTTCCGCACCTTTTCGGCGCTTCTCCCCTACAACTTTTCCATTAGATGGAGCTCCGTCTCCCAAAGGTCTTTGCTCAACTGTTTTTTTCCCATCACTCTTTTTACTCCTTGCAGAACTGAACCTGTTTTCCTTTCCCGAACTCCCTTGCGATTTGACACCGGCCTTTGACCTAGCAACTGGTGGCTTTTGCTTGTACTTCCTATCCACGGAACCGTCTCTAGAACTGACATTGGGTGACTGGGTGGGAGTGGATGGCACAGCTGCTTTTGTCTTCTCAACGGGTGACAACTTCAGGCTCAGCTGGGCACTTGCATAGGATCGTTCGAATGTTGGACGTGACATGCCGTTTTTGGTTGGTGGGCTGGACGACAGAGAAGCTCTTTGATCAGTGCTGTTACTTGTTATAGAAGCAGAGGGCTGCGGCTGGCGATTATCCAACTGATTTTCCTGAGTCCTCTGAGCAGGAGTTACTTCCTGCCTTGTGACTGAATGTCCTGTGCTACCTAGTGCTTCGTTACAATTATCTTCAAGGTTACTCCCTGGTATGGACGACTTCCTATAATAAACTGTTCCTGTCAACGTGTTGACAACAGGCATTCTCTTCAAGGGACTGGGGTCATATCTGTTATTCTCAGAATAGACTCCAACTGATAAAGGACAACAAGAAAAGAAATATGCATTAAGCAAGAAATGTAAATTTCTTTCAATCAAATCATACATAGAAGAAAATATGAGGAAAATTCTTGAAATATAACATAGGAAAAGATGTTTAAATCCATGAAATGAGACTACAATTTATTGAAAAATGAAAATTGTGCACTTACAATCTCTGCATAGAGGCAAGTGAGAATGTACTTTCATATATAGAACACTTTTAAAAGTCATTTAGTTCCCTCTCATCTTATTCTTCATTCATAGTAACTGGCAGAATGTATACAATATAGTCCATTTCCCATGTAGCAGAAGTAAGAGTACTCTGTCAACTTATTCCCTGAAACATTTTTCCTTCCTCAAAGTTATCTTTGGCCTTTAATGTCTAATATCAAGTACTTTTCTTTTCTTAATATGTTGGAAATTAATAATATTGCAAATGCTGTGGCTATTGTGCATTAAATTACTCAATCTTTGCTGATTCAGTCCATCAAAACTATTCAATTTGATGTAAAGTGATAAAAGTCAAATCAGTTTGAGGAGTTCAATCTTAAGAATTTGCATTCATTAGCTCTTTCTAAAAGTGATAGTGAAGCACCCAAACGAGAAAAAAATCCCTTCACACATAAAAAAGCATAAATTTAAAAGTAAAAGATAAAGGGATGAGGCGCTGTCATCAATCAGATTACATGTTTGTTTGTTTCATTGAAATTTACCATGTTCACCATATGAGGTAATCTCAGGGTGAATTAAGAGAAAACAGCAAGATGGAAGATAAGTGAATCATATGTGAAGTGAAAGCAAAGAAGTAGGACATATCACTCAGCAGCACCTGCCAAACCATCCCCCGGATTACGGATGACGTAACGTTGTAATATTTAGCACACACCGATTACTTCCCATTGTTGACATCAGATGCCTGCATGTTCCTATTCTTGCTACTGTATATATACCATGCGGTTTATACTTGGAATTAAAAATCTGAAATTTGCTCTTATTCAAATTCAAAACAGAGTGACTCTGACCACATATATGCTTTTACACAGAATCATAAATGCAAAATATGATCATGTTTAATGCAAAATGGCCACTGCTATTATAATACAAATCCAATTGTTCATATTGGTCGATTCAAAGTTTTCACGAGAGCACACATGTTATCATGGATGGAGTATGTTTTTATGCAGAAATCACTGAATAAGATAATTTCACTAGACACAGAATGAGTGTCCTTTAAACAGTTAAGAAAAACCCAACATCTGTAGTCCATATTCTAAAATGTTCATCTTTTTAAGAATAATAAACACATGTGTAAAAATATGTTTCACATAAACACAAAGAAATTTCCAATGTCTAATAACTAACAGAACCAAACAACAACAAAAAATATTTTTAAAAAAAGGGTTCATACAAAATACCTCCATCATTTGAAGGCAATTGCTTCACTGTGTATTGAGATGCGTATTGTGAGTCTTGAGCAACTGGGGCAGATGCTATGCCCATCGGCTGTGAAGAAGCATTCTGAGCCATGGAAGGTGTGACTGCCAAAATGCTGCTGTCTCCATTTAGTCCTTTGGTTATTATTGAAACTGTCTCTGCATACGGTCTGTTGGGAGAGTAGGACGGGTTCCTTACCGGGGCTGACTGTGACTGTGAAATGGGACTTGGCGCTTTGGGTTCTTTAATGGTTGATGCCTGTCTGTTCTGTTGGCCAGAGTATGGCGTGAAAGAGGTTGTACTTGCAAATTGAAACATGGTGTCCTTTAAAACTTTACTTTCCCTTCACGTTTGGAAGACGAGTCAGAACCTGCACTATTTTGTCTCATTAATGAAACTGTATTTTCTGACACTTTGGGCTGTTGTCCGGGGCTACTGGAATTTGATTGTTTTTGTTTTTCTTTAGTTACAGAGACACCACTCAATGGTCTAAGGAAAGAATTTCGTTGAAGAGTTGTATTTTGATTTCCTGTTACAGGTGACTTCTCTGAAACATTTGCCACAGCAGCTGCTGTCTCAATCATGCGTTTTGTCTTCTCTCCATTTATGTTGGCAGCTATTTCTGTTGCACTAACTGGTCTTACGTAAGGGTTTGCTGGTGATGGGTTTCTTGAAGCTTGCTCTGATTATGATGGTTAGTTTGCTGTGGTCCTGCTCCATGTGTTCTGACTGATGTGGTGTCTTGAGGTATATGAGATAAAGGCGTGCTTATAACATTACCTGTATAATACATGCCACTGGATGAGTAAGCATTGACACCGACATTTGAGGCATCTTTTCTATAACTTGTTGTTTCCTCAGGGTCAAACAAATGAACTGCTTTTGCAAGAGAAGTGTTGTATTTTAATACAGGCTTGTCTGCTTGTTGACGTAATGGTAGCTGTTTTCTTATGGATATTTCATCTAAACTTGTATGATAAGTTGACTTTGAAATATCATAAGCCCCTTCATATGGTATGCGGCTCCTATCCATGACATCTTTACAAGCATCAGGATTCATGTTAAAAGGGTTTGAAATAAATTTCTCCGAAACTAGTCATTGCTTCAGCCCTTGATAAGGGGAATCCTGAAAAAGGCACATAATGGAGGAATCTGAGGGTACAGTTTTACTTCTGAATAAACTTAACACAACCTTAACTTAACAAGCTTATAAATATATATATATATATGTATAAAATGTATACAGATCAAAATGCAAATTTTTTCTTTATTTCCTATAAATGACATTAAAGACAAATTATGTCCACTTGATTTTGCGAGAAATTTCATTTAATGCTACTCCCACTGGGTAGATGAAAACAAAAAGAAATCTATTGATACAACCTACCTGCAAATGTTTATTGACATGGTATAAATCATGGCATAATCCGAAATTCAAAGAATTTGACATCACTAGCCACAACAGATGATTGAAAAAGATTGAACATGAGGGGCCTAAATCTATAGCACTCACTAAGTACCATGAAAGCGAAAACCAGAAAAAGTTGGAAAAAGCAGTGTTTGCCAGAGCAGCAGAATTACAAGCAAACTAACGTGACTTAAGCGGTTTTGGTTGTATTTCTTAAAAATATAACTATTCTAGAGGCTAGACAGCAAAACATTCGCCCAAATCTGTGCCGTTTGAATTTGTAAAGTTGTGTGATTATGCTTTTTATGACACTCCGTTTACTTGACTTAAAGGCATCGATTTCACAATGTAAGTGAAGCATTATTATTATTTATTAAATTTTAGTTTTCTCATCATTGTTTTCCTGTAATTTATAAAGCATAAAAAATTATCGTCAGTGTAACAATTCCGGAGGAAAATCTTTTTTCCTTTTAATTGTTTCACGTTTAAAAATGATGATAGGGTGTCACGAAAAATGAAATTAAAGCTTTATATATTCTAACGGACTAGCTAAAAAGTGACTAAAATATGTATCAGCAATATATGCTTGATCATTTAACATTAACAGACATTTATAGCCCATCACATATTACATTATACTCATTCCTAAAATGATCAGATATGCACACATTTTTTAGTAATGATATCAGCAGACAATTACACTGCCAATGTAAGTCAATAATATTAATATATTTATTTCCCCACTTATCGGTTATAATTTTGGTTCATGACTATATCAATTGTGCATGTATGTGTATGTGGGGGGGGGGGGTGTTTTCAGCCCTTAGGGGATTGTGATAGATTTATGAAAGGTACACTTATTATTAAACAGTATCTATAATGCATTAATATGCAAAACAGATAACTTTAGCTAGTTTCAACGAAATATGGTCAATAAAAACGAACAGAACTCTAACTATATCACTTTCGATTCTCAGTCCTAGTCTGATATGCTACACTGTCTGTTGTCAGTGATATTTGAAGTGCTCATGTCACATATTTGCATTTAGTTCTGACCATTCCACTCAGTCAGTCAGGGGCTATGGTGATCGCACCCAACACTTGAACTCTTTAATAAAGTATACTCACGATATGAACACAACAACAGAATTTAGATTTGGGAATGAAGCAATGTTAAACTTGAATATTTCCCCAGTAAAATACTTTTCAATTTCAGGTTTTATTTTACGAAAGCTTTGTAAATAACAATAAAACAATGAAAATGCATCGTCTTCACCAGGGGAACCATAATGTTTATAATAAGACTCAGGATTGTGATAAGATCTGATCTGTCTCTTTTTCTAAATGAAATTTATGAATATTTTTCTGTTTTTATTTCGTTCAGTTAGACTATTTTTATTTTTAAAATTCACTCCGCATTAGTTGTACACCCAACATCGGTCTTTTTTCTTCTTTTTCCCCACAAAAAGAAGCACCAACTTTCTTTTATCTCTGTTATATCTCCTTGGAATCTAGACTAGATTCTAGATCTAATTTTAGATCTCTAACTGGAATCTAGATCTAGATATCTCTAGATCTAGATTGAGAACACACAACATTTTTTCACCGTACGTAAGGTAAAAATAAATTTCCTTCAGCAGTTAATATAACTTAATGTCTAGATATAGATGGTAGATGACTTGATTGAATACCTTCACAACACTACCAAGTGAAACATACCTCTCACTCTCAGAATGTACCACCATACATCAACACTTGCTAAGAAACAGCGGCTTGTCAACCAATCAAAATAACCTATTAGCAGCTTGTCAACCAATCAAAACATTGTTTCAATACGATGGGCCCGAACGAGATCAAGGGAAAGCACTGTGGTTTCCAAAAATAACAGCCATTTGACGTGACATGCAATCACGCCGTCCACTGCGATCGTTTCACACAGCAGAGGCAGGCGGAGTATTAAACAAGCCGCTAAATCGTCGATGATTATCGATAAAAACCAGCTGACAATATTTATTTAATCAATAATGATAACAATAATAATAAAATGAACAATTATAACAACAATAGCAACAACAACGTCAACAACAACAATAATAAAATATTTTAATATATTTTTTTTTAAATTATAGAAAATAAACAGTTTTTGACGTAAACAAGAAGTATCAAATGAAAAAAGGCAAAAGAAACACGGTAAGACATAAGTTAAAAGAAATAAATCATACTAATAATAATTATATAAACGTATCGCTTCATAACAACACAGACAAGCATAAACTATAAACAAAATAGAGCAAAACGAAATAACCCCTCCCTCTTCCCCCTAAAAAAAAATGAAAATAAATAAATATAAAATTAAGGCTATTCTAAATCAACGATAGGTTGAAACAGAAAACCAAGCGTTTCAATCAACTACCAAGGATCGAAACAAAAACATAAAAGGTTCCCATTTCAATACAAAGGTTTCAAATCTATTTTGTTTAAAACTGATTTATTTTTCTTTATAATATCTAGAGTGTAAATATTTTTTGGGTTCAGTATACTTTCTTTCTTTATCAGCTCCCATTCTACCTTCCGGTGTATGGGTTTTGATGCCCGAAATGATATTTCTCCGGGCTGCCCTGTCCTGACATTTTTTGTTTCCTTCCGTGAAAGTTAAATTTCTTTACATTAATGCCTCTTTTATATTCTTCCCACTTTCTCCTAGGTCTGCCTTTTGGTAGTTTACCTTGAGTTTTAGCACTGTATACTGATTTAGCTATTCTATTGTCATGCATTCTGTTTATATGACTAAACCATCTCAGTTAGTTTATTTCTATCTTATTTTTTATGCCATCTGCTTTGGTTTGATCTATTATTGTTGTGTTTCTGATTTTGTCTCTTTTAGTTTTACCTACTACTCTTCTCAGATTTTTCATTTCAGCTACTTGTACTCAACTGTATTCCTTATTGTCTAAGGTCCATGTTTCACTGCCATAGAGGATAGAAGGACAATAAACTGTGTTGTATACTGCCATCTTGGTTTTTGTTGACAATTCTTGTTTACCTATAAATGCCTTTCCTAGATGGTTATATATTGTCATTGCCTTTTGGATTCTCTGGTTGATTTAATCTCTTAGTTTTCCCTCTGATGTAATCATTACTCCTAGATAATTGTAGCTTTGAGCTTGTTCTAAATTTTCCCTACCCAATTTAAGATGTGTGTTAGTTTCCGTAAATACTAGCATTGTTTTGGTTTTCTTTGCATTTACTCTCATTCTTCTTTTATTTAATTCAGTATTCATCATGTTGATATTCGACTGAATGCCCTTTCTGATTTTCCAAACAGAACTAAATCATCAGCAAATGAAAGCGTTGCTACAATTACTGGTTCGAGCTTCCACATACCTACATTCATTTTCTTCGTTCTTGACGATGCCTTTGTGACTGAATCCATAGCTTGATCTTTGCTTGTGTATATGTACTACCGTTCCCTTTTTCCAGTTGTCTGGCACTTGTTTGTACTTCCATGCTTGTTGACATGTTGCATGTATTATTTTGTCTGCCTCTCTCCCTTGGTTTTTAATCACTTCTGGATAAACTTGATCTGCTCATGGGGCCTTTTCTAATTTCACTTTTTTTATGGCTGTTTGGTTCTTCAATTGCGACATCTACATCTTCAGCTGTCTCCTCTGGATTGCTTGTTACTCTTACTAATTGATCTGTACTCGTTACTTCATATGTTCTGGAGGGGTTATGTAATTGTTGAGAATACTTTCTCCACGTTTCCATGATTTCATGGTCTTCTTATATTATTTCTCCTTTGGCGTTCTTAATTTGTCGTATTGGGCATGCTTTAGTCTTTCTCATGCTCTTCATTGCTCCCCATAATAGCTTTTGATTCCTTGATAGCTTTCTTGAAGTCTTTGTCCAAATTCTTCCCATTATCGTGTTTTGCTTTCTTCACTTCCTCTTTGGCGATGTTTTTTTTATTCACGTAATCTATCCTATCCTCTGGCCTCTTTGATTGCAAGTTTTTCTTCCAGGCATCCTTCTTTTCTTTGATCGAAGTCTTGACATTCTCATTCCACCATGCTGTTCTTTTCCGATCTCCTTTAATTTGCTTCTTACCACAGACCTCTTCAGTACAACTGAGGAGTGTTTCTTTACACATTTGCCACTTTTCGTCTATTGTGTTATTATTCAGATCCATCTGCCTCCCACTGATAAATCTGTTTATCCCGGATTGGTATTCTGTTTTACTATTGATTTATTTAGTTCTTTTATTTTGAGTTTAGTAGCTTTCTTCTCTTCTTTTTCTGTTTGTTTTCCTCAGTCAGTAATCTCATTTTGGCGATCACTAGATAATGATCACTAAATATTTCTGCTCCTCTGTTTACTCTTGCATCCAATGTACGGTAAAAAAAAAAGGAACTGCTGACTATTGTGTAATAATACGATGGAGCCACAGTGGAGTGAAGTCAAGGCGAAATATGACAATAAGTGACAACTCCACTAATAAACAATAAACAAAATAGAGCAAAACGAAATAACCCCTCCCTCTCCCTCCTAAAAGAAATTGAAAATAAATAAATATAAAATTAAGGCTATTCTAAATCAACGATAGGTTGAAACAGAAAACCAAGGGTTTCAATCAACTGCCAAGGATCGAAACAAAAACATATAAGGTTCCATTTCAATGCAAATGTTTCAAATCTATTTCGTTTAAAACTGATGTATTCAGACCTAGGAGAAAGTGGGAAGAAGATATAAAAGACGCATTAAAGCAAAGAAATTGAATTTTCACGGAAGGAAACAGAAAATGTCAGGACAGGGCAGCCCGGAGAAAGATCATTTCGGGCATCAAAACCCATACACCGGAAGGTAGAATGGGAACTGATAAAGAAAGAAAGAAAGTATACTGAACCCATAAATATTTACACTTTAGACATTGTATAGAAATTGCATGTAGTAGTTTGTCTGCCTCTCTCCCTTGGTTTTTAATCATTTCTGGATAAACTTGATCTGCTCATGGGGCCTTTCCTAATTTCACTTTTCTTATAGCTGTTCTGTTTTTATTAGTGGAGTTGTCACTTATTGTCACATTTCGCCTTTAACTATTTAGTATTATGTAGTCTATGACTGACTTTTCACATCTATCTTAATTTAGTCTTGGATATTTGTGGATATATTTAGGGGGGGGGGGGGGTGTTGGTTATTTTCATGTTATTCTTTAGACAAAAATCTATTAGTTTCTCTCCATTTGGAGAGGTTGTTGTATCTCCTTCTTTACATATTACTCCTCCTGATGTTTCTACAGTGTTGCCTACTCTAGCGTTTAAATATCCTAAAACTGTAAGTTCCTGTTTGAGTTTGAGATTCTCTGTAGCTATTTGTAAATCGTTTTCAAAGATATCTTTTTCTTCTTTGGTGACATCTTCGTTTGGTCCATATGCCATCAATAATTTAATTTCTCTTCCTTTTGGTTTAATATTTACCTCTAATAGCCACTTTCCTTGTCGAAGATTTTACGACACTCAATGTAGTTTTCGTATTGGCTAGGATTAAAGACCATCCTGCCAAGCGACTGGCTGCAAGTGCTGGTGTTGCCTTGTTTGGGCTAAAGATATTGAGCAGTGCTTTGCGATCGGTCACAAGGATGAATTTCCTACGTTTGTTAATGTTACCCTCAGAAAAGCGATGAAACAGAACGGAACCAACGGAACAATCGCAGGAAACATGGGCGGGTCGTAATGAATTAGCACTGTCTCATTACATAAAAGTTCTCTGATCGATTCGAGGGAAGCTTGCTCATCTGCACCCCAGAGCCATTTGATATATTTCTTAGCTAGTCGATAAAGAGGGTCCAAAACAGTTGCGAATATTTATTGTAAAATTGTACTTGACCCCAGAAAGAACGTTGTGGCCCTGGCATTTTCAAAACAGTATCGACTTTGGGTCCTTTGGCAATATCTCCCCTGAGAGAATGTGACCAAGGTGTTCTTCGCTTGGTTGAGCGAAGACACATTTCTCAAGTCAATAACGTAGACCGTTTTCATCCAAACGTAAGAGACCACGAAGATTGCGAAGATGATAAACAGCGACACCTGGTAAATCATGGGTCAACTGATCCATGATATCCTAGAAGTGTCCTAATGCTGAAGAAATACCGAACGGAAGTCGCATTTGAAAAAGTGCTCCCTTGTGAATGTTTAAAGCAAGTTTCTTTTGAGATTCAGGAGATAGCAGAATTTGATTGTATGCGTCCACCAAGTCGATTTTTGTAAAACCATAGCCACCTCCAAGTTTTCTCATCAGATCTGTAGGTGAAGGAATTGGATAACGATGCGTTTCCAGATGAGGATTGACTGTCACTAAATAATTTCCACAGACTCCGAGATTAGGTGAGGATTGATTTGAAAGAGATTTCTTTCGGATTGGAATGACTGGAGTATCGTAACTGTTGACTTGTGTTGGTTTCCAAACCCATTTGGCGACCACAGCTTCATAAGCAGCGGCTAGGTCGTCTTGCAGAGCGAGGGGGAAAGGTAGAGACGTAAGAAGAACAGGGTTATCATTGTCTTTGAAGCTGATGTCCGGCTCGAAGTCCTTGAGATTGAGAGTGCCTAGTCCTGATTCAAAGTCGAAGAAAATTCTCGACTTATCTGTTTACACGAATTTTGTATCGCTTGATCAGCTACTTTTTGTTTTATGGCTTTGATCTCGTTTCCTATGAGACGGTCAACTGAAATGCTGAGTTGCTGAATGACGGATCGGTCCAACATGTTAAGATATGGAACTTTTGTCACAACGAAGAAGTTGGTGTTTTTCGGGGACGAATCAGAATTGGAACATGTTACGTCGATTCGAAATGTTCCAATTACAGGAAGAGAATGTTTAGAAGTTGATTCGTACTTACTCAACACAGCACAGGCTGAAGAGTTGACTTACCAATTGCTTTCCATATATCCATGGTAAGAACGTTTTCACCTGCACCGGTATCTATCTCGAAAACAAAGAGTGTGTTGGCCATCGTGATGTCCTGTTTCAGTTGAGGAAACTTTTGATTATCGGCCACTGCGTCAATTGCCATGATTGAATTCGCTTGTGATTTCATTTGCGATTTCTTTTTCGTCAAGCAGACCTTTTTCTAAATGACCTGATCTTTAGCAGAAATGGCAGATGCCGTTTCGAAATATGTATCAATGCCAGTGAGGGATCCACTACAGCGGCCACATGTTCCTGGTGGGAAATCGAGAGGTCGTTTCTTTCTTACGTAAACCGTAGCTGTCTTTAACACTGGGCTTGAAGCCTGGGAAGCAGGAGGAAGAGATATGATGCCTCGTTTTAGTATTTTCCTACTATTTCTAGTAGCGAATCAATTTGTTAACGGTGTTGTTCATGTTACATTGCCATTTGCTCTTTAACAATGACGAGAAGCTCTGATATTTCCGTCATGGTGACTAATGAAGTTTAGTAGAATGTAAATATCGTAGTAGAACAGAACAAAGTCAATACATTAGTCTGATCACCTTACCGTGATAAGAATCCAAATCATCACACAATGATGTCCATGAAAATAATATATAACAATAAAATACAATGTTTATTTTCGTCGCCTATTTATTATACAGATCAATATAACAAATAACATAAATGTATAAATGAAGGCGAAGAACACATACAAACAGTTTCAGAGAAAAGTTTAATATTGACTTGGCGTGACGACGCTCAGACAGATGTGAGGACGAACGGAACTAATTAAAATACAGAAAGACAGACGCTCATTAGCCGTGCAGGAGAGGCGCCTTATCTTGAACTGGACGTGACCGAACATACAAACAGACAGGAACACAGTAATAATGATAAATCATTTCTATAGCGCACTAAATCCATATTTATGATTATGCTCTTAAGGCAGGAGACATAAATGGTGATGAGGTGAAAGAAGACTCTAAAAATCGTTAGTATGAAGCTCTGTAAAGTTCCGTCTTGACATCTTTTTGCAAAGAGTTGTACGAGGAGATTGTCTTATGGTTGATGAGAAGGAGTTCCCTATCAACAAAGGAACGACTTGGGAGAAGGCTTTGTCTGAGAAATTAGATCATGAAAAGTTGTTCTTAAGAGTGATGCTCACTGAAGATCTGAGTGTTCTGGGTGGCACATGAATAGGGAGCTCAAATAATCAGGGGCGAGATCAGTGATGCATTTGTAGGCAAAACAGGCGAGTTCGAGTCGATTCTTTTACTCACAGGCAACCAGCGCATAGACTTAAGAGTGAGGATAATGTGGTCTCTGGTCTTGGTTTTGGAAATTATGAGTGCAGCAGTATGTTGGATGTGTTGCAGTTTGTTGATATATTTTTGAGGAAGTCCATAGAGTAATGAATAGCAGTAGTTTAATCTGCTCGTGACAAACATGTGAATGGGGATTTTGGGTCTCACTGTCGAGTAAGCCCCTTATTCTGACGATGTTTCTGAGTACGATGATCACACATTTCATTTTTTTTCATGTCAAGACATTCGTCGACGAAAACTGATTGGGATCTTGCGACGTTGTGACCATAGGCAACCTTGAAATTCCTTTTCCTAAAACAATCACATCTGTCTTACCCTCATTAAGTTTGATTTTGTTGGTATTCATCTACTCTTTGATGTTTGCGACACAACTTTCAATGGAGATCAATGCGTTGTGTTGTGCATGTTGAGATATGGGGATGTATATTTGCGCGTTATCGTCGCAGTGTTTATGTATATAATATGGTAAACAAGGGCCCCACAACGGAACCTTGGTGAACGTCATATTTCAACGTCGTGGCAGAACTGGTTGCATTTTCTATGACTACAGTTTGATTTTGGTTTGTCATATAGGCAGTAAGCTAACCCAGCGCTGATTCTTTGATTCACATGTCTTTGAGTCTTTCGGTCAAGGTGTTGTGATCAATTGTGTCAAAAGCGGCAGTACGTAACACTTAAATACGTATGTATGAATGTACATAATATATAATATATATATATATATATATATATATATATATATATATATATATATATATATATATATATATATATATATATATAATATATATATATATATATATATATATATATATATATATATATATATATATATATATATATATATATATATATATATATATATATATATATATATATATATATATACATATATATAAGCATACCCTTAGACAATGATGATTATGATTACTCTTTTACCACATTCTTTGTTTTCAACGATGAACTACTCAATAAGTTATCGGGTACAGGGTGACAGTGACATCAAGTATCAGTGTATTTGATACATTGTTTGTACTTATGTTAGTATTGTTAGGCGGGCTTCGCATTGCATATCTTATGACCGGAAATGAATGAATAAAAGTAACAATAAAAAGTTTTGTGGATCGCAGATCGCAGACAAAACAATCTTTTTCCAATCAATTAAAATACTGATTTGACCCAAGAGTTTATTCCTTAAGAACCTAAAGCAGGTTGTTTAAAATGGACATGCGAAATATGGAGGTTGATGGTATCGTGGTTCCTGAGTTTATAGCGGTGAAAGTTTGTATGTTTTGTATGTTAGGTATGCATGTATGTATGCATATATGTATGTTAATGCGCGCGCGTGTGTGTGTGTGTGTGTGTGTGTGCATACATGTATGGATGTATGTATTTATGTATGTATGTATGTATGTTGTATGAGTGTGTATTATACTGCACCGGAATGACCCGTTCTTTTCGATTTTCAACAAGAGGGTTCTTTTTATATGCACCTAAGGCACATGGGACCTATAGTATTTGATTATAGTCCGTCTCCGATAGGACTAGGCCCTCATTTTACAAACCAACAAACACCTACACGGCGGGATTTGAATCCACGATATTTGGCTCGGTAGGAGATTACCGTACGTACTGAACTATCCATTCCCTTTTGGTATCCTTGCAAGAATTGGATTCCCACCAAAAGGGCCTATTTAGAAATGCGTCTTCAACTTCTTGTGCTTCAATTCTGACCAGTTCAATGAACGGGGAGGAGGCAGAGATCAGAGAGTAAGGGAATGTGGCTAGGCATCCATACTTACCTCAGAATAAAATCAGCTCAAGCGTAGCAGTAGCAGTGACAGCAACTGTTTCAGGATCGTCAATAGTGACGTAAAAACGACATGCATATACTGCACATGCATACGTAATAAAATGACGTATGCTTATCAACTCCTTCTGTAAGTAGACTAGTAGTAAGTTCCTTCAAGGCCATTAAGGCCTATAGAGCCGTAGCTTATCCCGGTTTCTATTGCGTGAAGCGGAACAGGTGACATTACTGACAATGACAATATCCACCTCCTGAGAGCAAGGCCCAACCTAGTGCTTGTTGGGACTACCCAACTAGTGTTTGTACTCATTTGCACCTGCGAGTTCTTTCTTTCTTTCCTTCTGTATTAGTTCCCATTCTACCTTCCGGTATATGGGTTTAGATCGTGGATGCCCGAAAAGATCTTCTCCAGGCTACCCTATCCTGACAAGATCTTTTTTCCATCTGTAAAAGTTGAAATTCTTCACTTGAGCGCCTCTGTTATATTATAACTTCTTCCCATGTTCTCCAGGGTCTGCCTGCTGGTCTTTTACTCCACTGTATGCATGTACTGATTTTGCCATTTTCTTATCATTCAATTCATTTTGTTTACGTGTCCAACCGTCTGGGTTGATTTATAAGTTATCATCAGTTAGTTTATATTATTATTATTTATAAGGTATTAGTTTTTTTTTTATGTTTTGATTTGATTTGATTTCCCCTTATCCAGAACTAAGGTGATCTATGGTTTTTTGGCAAGATTTAAAATGTTGCCCGGACTGCCCTGTAAACAGCCAAGGGATATTTATATATACACAGAGTGTTGTGATTTGCATAAGGGACCTCCTTTTGATTGTCCGTCTCGGATGGGACTAGGTGTTGATTCACCTGCCCGGACCAGGGGGTTAGATTTTTCAAACGTTGGTGGGGCATGAACCAACTAACTACCTTTTGGTTGAGAGGCCGACACCTTGCCACTGGACTATCGAGTCCCCAGTGTTTATACCATCTGTTTGAGTTTGATCTCTTATTGTTGTTTCTGATTTTGTCTCTTTTAGTTAGTTTTTCCTGCCACTCTTCTTTAGGTACTTTATTTCAATGCTTGTATTAGTTGTATTCTATTGTATTCCATTTTCAAACTGTTTTATGTTCCAGATTTCTCTGCCACTGCCATAGAGGAGAACAGGACAATAATTTGTGTTGTATATAACTATTTTGGTGTTTGTTGACAATTCTTGTTAAGCCTATAAATGCCTTATTCTTGTTAAGCCTATAAATGCCTTTCCTAGATGAGTATATATTAATAGTCTTTTGGATTCTCTAGCTGATTTCTTCTCTTAATTTCCCTTCTGAGGTAATCATTAATCCTAGGTAAATGTAGCTTTGAACTTGGTCTAACTTCTACCTTCCCATTTTAAGATTCTGTGTTATAGTTTCTCTATTTACTAGCATTGTTTTTGTTTTCTTTGTATTTACTTTCAGTCTCCTTTTATTTAGTTCATTGTTCAGCATGTTGATATTATACTGAATGGCACTTCATGGTTTTCCAAATAGAGCTAAAACATCCCCGAAACACTGGCAGTAGTGGTAGATTTACCAGTTTAAGTTTCCACAAAACTACATCCATTTTCTTCATTTATGATGATGCCTTTACGAGTGAACCTATAATCATAATATGATAAAAAAAGAGGGTTAAGGATAAAGCCCTATCTAACTTCTATACAGTCATGTACCTCATCAAATTCTTCAGACATTTCAAGCCACTCTCGTCTCACTGCATATGTTGGTTTATTGTAAAAAAAAAGTTCAATAGCATTATCAAATGTTGCGCTTCATTATGATCTTATAAAGAATGCCATGGTTCATCCCTCCTCTCAGTGTCAAATACCTTTTCAAAGTCAATAAAATTAAAACAGCGGTGCATGTCAACATTTGTTTCAATGATTTTCTGTCGGGGTTAACTATAGCCTATAGCCTTTGATCAGCCAAGACCAGCCTGCAAAAGAAGCAGGTTTTGATTTTCTGTTGGGGTTTACTCCCTCAGCCTTTGGTCAGCCAAGCTTGCATGCAAGTGCAAGGCAGCAGGTTGTGATTTTCTGTCAAAGTTAACTCCCTTAGCTTTTGGTCTACCAAAATCTGCCTGCAATGCAGCAGGAACTCATGGAGGGTGGGCTGTTAAGTCACTGTACAGGTGCAAGCACCTGCCCACTGCCAGGCCAATCGTTTGCCAATAAATTCAAAACCTGTCTTGATCAAAAAGTTAATACAATGTAGTTAATATGATGAGGACCTAAAGCAGGTTATTTTAAACCTTCACTAAATGCAAAATATTGTGCTCCTGGGTGCAGTTGTTTCTGCGTTTATCGAGCTCATTGGAAATTTGACTTTGAGAAAGTCAGCATATATATATATATACATGTATTATTTATATAAATCAGATATAATGTAAATGAGTATTCTCTATCTTTATGACGACATTACATGTATTTTATATAACAACATATAACTCAATTGTACCTCTTGATTTGTGGTATCGAAAGTGTACTGTGTTCTTTGTTCATGCATTTTGACTTTTAAGTAGAAGTACGCCAACATTCATGAGCTCCTTTCACAAAATTGGAAAAATGGAGTTGGTGAAATGCTAACACACAGTACTAATAGAAACTCTAGCATTCTTGCACATCTAAACTAAAAAATAACCCAAAACAATCATGACTAAACAATGTATAGTTATTAATACAATAAATTTATTGACAAATCATCACGTTACTGTTACAGTCAACACATTCACACTGCAAATCAATCCTCTTATTTTCAATTCACCATCTCGTTAAAAATTTGAAGAATAATACATTGCACACTCTACATCCAATATTTTACATTTGGGTCACTCAAATAGAACTTAGTACCTCATTTTACGGACACTGGCTGTTCAGAGGACCATCCTTTGCTACATTTACATTATGTATATATCGAAGCATATTAACTAGAATAAAGATAAACCATTCCTGATGCCTGTGTGGATGTGGGACGGAATTACCTGGATTTTCATAACGATTCAAAGTACTCTCCACATCCATTGTATTAACTCATCACACACCTGGCAATGTACACAAGGAGAAGGTCAAACATACTCTAGATCTATCATATCATATATATATATATGCATTCTCATTTTTCATCCCATATTCTTCTCACTGATACAATGTAGTGTAGTAGTAGTGAAAGACAGAGGATACCTTTAGTCACTTCATCATTGTGAACCATCCCATAGAAATGTTGGTTTGACTCTACGAATTGATGGATTATCAACAAGGGTCCTATTTTCCACACTTAACAGGAGCGATAGTTGACCTACATGGTGCGTTTGACATGTGTTGGTTATGAATTTCGTTTCATTAATATATAATATAAAGAATGCAATATAGTTGCAGAGAATTAGTTCAGATAGCCCAATGTTAGGTTTCGTAACCATACAGTATGAAAGTGTATCATAGGATTATAATCTTCAAAGATAGCAATTTTCGTTCACTTCTCTTTCTTTTGTTTTGTTTTACTTCTACTTTTTATACAGGAAGTGCCATTCAGTATAATATCAACATGTTGAATAATAAACTAAATAAAAGAAAGACTGAAAGTACATAAATAGAAAACAAAAACAATGCTAGTAAATATGGAAACTATAACATAAAATCTTGTCTTACAGATGGGAAATATTTTCTTTTTATGTGCTTCTAGGATAATTTCTCTATCCATTGCACAAGTTGAAACTAAAAAATAAAAAAAAAAAGAGTTGTGAAGAAAAGAGAAATAATATACACTCTAGCCATGCTATATTATCTCCCACTAAACTGCCATTTTTGCTTACTGCCAGCTTTTCACCTTTGTCTGGATCAGACAGTTTACAAGAACAATGAAATAACTCTTTATATTGTGATCCGTCAATGATTTCATGTTAACATTCTTTAAGAACTATCGTAAAATACAATTTGTTATAGCCCTGGTGTGCATCAGCACACTCTCTCCCAAAGAGATGAAAGCGGGTAAAATCTAGTTTGGCTTGGTCATAGATCACAGAGTCAAACACAAACGGAAGCATCAGTCCCCTGCGTGTCATGTATCATTCCCGATTCCCACACAAAATTTTCCTGTTTCTCATTCTACATAATCCTGGCCTAAAGGAACCCAAACTAGTGTGTTGTCAGATCTACTTACCAACTATTACTGCACATACTACAACTATTTTGTTCTACAGAAGCCTTTTCACAGTGGACCTACATTGTATTAGACTTCATTTTCCTCAGGATATAATACATGTACTTTACATCAACATTTAAAAACTCTTTTTTTGCTTTCACAATGTCAGAAGCATGTTCACAATAATCTCCATTGAAAAGAAACAAAAGATCAGGGCCTTTTTTTATGAAGTATTGTATTCGTCAAATATTATCTCCCTTGCTGTAATACTGGCTTTAAAAGGAGTTTTCGTTATAACGTTAAGTTACCACTGGCACAACAGTTGGCGGTATAACAAGATTTGAGTGTATTTCTTTCTATACACAAAGAAATGAGGTACCTAAATTTCAGGGAGCTTTGAACTTATTGTTCACATGTATATCTTGGAGACTAGGAGGGGCTTGGGGTCAGGGGGTGTAAATAAGAACACATTACAAAAGCAAAAATTGTGATAATTTTTTTAAATTTCACAGATTTGTGAAAGAATTTAACGATGAGATACATAAGATTAATAACTTGAAAACCAGAATAATATTGTGTATATTTTTCCTTGATCATATAATTGCATTGTTCTCTGTGAAATTAGCCTGAATACACAGGGCTATTGATGACAATAATAAATAAAGGAAAAACACAAACTTAAGACAAACAAACACATTAGCAAAGGCACAAAACAATCATGTTTCCCTTGTATCCGTCTTGTCTTCGTCCCTATGGGGCTCTTACATACAATACATTCACTTCTTTCTACTATGATCCATGTCTCCAAATGCCAATGTATCTGTGACTGAGTTTCAACAATATAACAATAATAGATCTTATATTTACCATATTCCCTTGCATTTCATGAAAGTCAATATGGTCTGTATAAGTATAACAAACAATTCTATATGTACAGATCTAAGGGTGAACGGCCAGATACTATTCTTGAGCAGATTTCTTGCCCATCTTTGTATTGTAGTAAACCCCTGCGAGCATGGCAAAGATGGCAAAAAGCTTGTCCCCCGACACGAAGCCTCATCATTAGTTGCCCTTTTCTGTGGTTGCCTGTTCTTATGGTAGAAAGTCCAATACCCAGCACAACTGTTGTAAATATAACACCTGAGAATGAGAAAAGTAAAGGAATTTTTTTACCTGTCAAATAATAATACATCTCATCATCGACAGAAACAGACACAACATGCATCATTTTATCAAATAAAAATAAATTCGAGATAAGAGAAAAGATAAGTGATGACGAATAAATAGGACTCCACTTGGCACTAACGGCACGTAATGTTGTCATAGAGAGAGGTAAGACTGGGATGCTTGGTGCTGCACAATCGCACACGTGATTCAGTCAGTCAGATGGTGATGCGAAGAGAGCAGTTGCCTGTTGCCTGATGATTTAGAACTGTATGAGTGTGTGTCTGTGTGTGTGTGTGTGTTTATGACAATCCACATTGTTGACTCAATCGTAATCCTATATCTATGCATGTTGAGTAAGAGGGGTTGAAGAAGTAGGTGTCGACATAAGAGGTGGGAAAGGAAACGCCAACATAGATGTTAGACAAAGAAAGAGACTTAAAAATTGTGTTGACTAAAGAAGAGTTTTGATTAACTCCTTGAGTGTTTTTCCTCACTAGTTATAAGAATCCTGATTTTAATGTCAGTGGTATTCCTGCATTCGTACTCTTTGCCGGAGGAAAGTGTGAATTCTTTTTGTAAGCCAATAAGACTGCTGTGAGTTCTATGTGATTTGTCAGACATGTTCGCAACTGATTTTGACAATGCTGCTCGCATCATAACATCCAAGACATGTGACTGGCAGGGTAATGACAGGCCTCTTGTTGTAGTAAGTTTTCTCTTTTTGACAAATCATTCGGACTTACATAACTTTCCGACTGAGGGTTTTCTGGCTAAATGGTTTCAAGTGTACTACTAGTACTAGTGTGGAATTTTTCTGATTGAGTAGGAGTGTTGGACTCATTTTACCCACATCTTCCAGGCTGGGGTTGCAGGATGCTGGGGAAGCGAGTTGAGCCTTTAGGGATTGTGATGCAGTGATGTCGGCCTGAGACTGAGAACCCGGCCTGCCTAAGATCCCGATATTTCACTGCAACAGAATTTTTCTTATATAAAACCATCTCATTAAAACACTGCTCATTCCAGCCCAATCTGCCTTAGAACACAGTCTAATCGTGAGTTGAAAATCATGAAAACAACAATCCACTCTTAATAGAACGCTAATAATTGCAGATAACATGTGATATGCTGCAAGTGAATGGTAGGAAGGTGGTGGCATGTTTATTGCATTGGTTCAGACACTAGTAGGTGTTATAAACACGTCACACTGGCGCCCAGACGCTGACTGACAATGACAGACACGAGGAAGGCTCGCCACCCACCCTGACCACCTTTCCTGGCCACTAATGACCATGCCTTGGCGCCTCTGGCACAACAGATGAACAAAGATTACAAAGCTGTTGCGTACCAAGATGGGGAGGCAAGACAATCATGCTGCTTGCAATGTAACAGCAAAGAAAGGTGGCTGGCAGGGAAAGGACAGGCCTCTAATTGTTGTGAGTTTTCTCAGACTGTCTTTCCCTTTCCTGATTGGCTGAAAAATGAATGACCAATCACATAATGACATGCACAGAAGTTATTACACAAATCCTACACTGTTTTGTCATAGTCAATAGTCATACACTTTCATTCATTTGCTCAGCTCCCTGGAGAGCTCTAGCTACCCGCAAAGACTTTCTTTCTTTCTTTATCAGTTCCCATTCTACCTTTCGGTGTATCGTTTCAGATGCCCGAGATGATCTTTTTCCAGGATGCCCTGTCCGGGCAATTTCTCTTTCCTTCCAAAAAAGTTAAATTTCTTTGCTTCAATGCCTCTTTTATATCTTCTTCCAACTTTCTCCAAAGTCTGCCTTTTGGTCTTTTACCTTGGGCTTTAGCACTGTATACTGATTAAGCTATTCTATTGTCATTCATTCTGTTTACATGCCCAAACCATCTCAATTGATTTATTTCTATCTTAGTTTTTATGCTATCTGCTTTGGTTTGATCTCTTATTGTTGTGTTTATGATTGTGTCTCTTTTAGTTTTCCCTACTAGTCTTCTTAGATATTTCATTTCAGCTGCCTGTACTCTACTGTATTCTCTACTGTCTAAGGTCCAGGTTTCGCTGCCATACAGGAGAATAGGACAATAAACTGTGTTGTGTACTGCCATTAACCTGGCAACATCTGCATATCTTATGTTGGTCAGGTTAACGCCACTAATGCTTATACTTCTCATGTTTTCAATTTCACGGAAGACGATTTCGCTATATAAGTTGAAGAGGTCTGGTGAGAGAACACAGCCCTGTCTCACTCCTTTCTTGATGTTAAAACAAGCTGATGTCTCGTTATCCACTTTGACGCAAGCTGTTTGATGCCAATACAGGTTTCTTACCAGTCTAAGGTCTTTATCATCTATTCCTATTGATTTCAACATTTTGAAGAGGGTTTTGTGTTGCATGGAATCGAAGGCTTTGGAATAGTCGATGAAGCAAAGGTATAATTTTTTCTGTTTTTCAATTGATTGATCATTTTCAGTGTAAAAATTGCATTCACTGTCCCTTTGTCCTTTACAAATCCAAACTGTTCTTTGCCTATTTCTTATTCGTTTCATTATAATACGAAGTAAGATCTTTGTTACCTGACTCATGATACTAATGGTTCAATGTTGATCGCAATCTATTGCTCCTGGCTTTTTTGGTAGAGTAATAAACGCAGACTTTCTAAGCTTGTTTGGTAAAACTCCATTCTCATAGATGATATTGAATATCTTGACTAAAATATCCACCCCAGTCTCCTAGGGCATCTATCATTTCGATAGAAATACTATCTTGGCCAACTGCTTTTCCTTTTTCATCTCTGTACAAGCAGCTGATACCTCTTCTCTTAGTATTTTTTGGCCACTTATGTCTTCTGTATCTGAATTTATTTGGTTACTATCTCTTTCCTCATCTCAATACAGATTTTCTATGTATTAAGCCCAGCGTTGTAAAATATCTTGGGTGTTCATAATGATGTTTCCCCTGGAGTCTCTTACACATTTTCCTCATGTAGAGTTTCTTTTTCCTGTCAAGTTTTTGATCGACTCATGAAATTCTTTTGCATTTTTATCCTTTTGTCTTTCAATGTGTTGGCATTCTATATCTATGTATTATTCTTTGGCCTTGATGCACTCTTTCTTTATGTGTTTGTCTGTTTGTTTGTATTCAATACTATTCTTTTTCCAACTTGCTTCGTCTATCCATCATTTCTAATATTTCCTGTGTCATCCATTTGTTTTTTGTTCCATGTTTTTTATGGGAACAATATCCTGGATTGGTTCTATTAGTGTTAGGCATTTTGTTAAATCAGTCCAATATTTTTCTATATTTTCTGTTACTCTGATATTTTCGTATCATTGTTTCACCTCTTCTTTGTATTGTTCTCTTATCCCATTGTCTTTTCTTAAGAGCTCAATTTGCATCTTTGGTTGTGTCTTGCTTTTATTTAGGCGTTTTAGTTTTAGTTTTAGTTTGAGAATGCATTTCACTGGGTATTGTTTTTGCTATTTTTACCAAATTTCTAAAGCGTTGTGGAACCAGTACATAGTCAATTTGATTTTTATATATATATTGATTACGTACTGGTTCCACAACGCTTTAGAAATTTGGTAAAAATAGCAAAAACAATATGTCTCCAGGGCTTTGCCATGTCCATCTCCTTCTGATGTGGTCTTTGAACCATGTATTTGTTATCATGTAGCTTTCTTTCATGCACCAGTCTATTGACATGTCTCCTCTTTCGTTTTACGTTCCCAAACCATATCTGCCGACAATGTTTTCAACTCTTTCACTACCTACTTTTGCGTGAAAGTCGCCCATTATGATAGTGATTTCTTGTGACTTGCATTGTGTTTTGGCCCTCTCTGAGTTCTCGTAGAATAGTTCTATATCACTTTCATCGCTTTCTGCTGTAGGAGCATATGCTTGTATCACATTCAAATCAAAGGAATGTCCTTTTAGTTTCCCTAATAGGATTCTATCGGAAATTCCCCAAAAACCCACAATAGATCGGCTTGTCTGGTTGTCAAACAATATTCCCACTCCTCTTTCGTGTTTCACTCCTCCTGAGTAGATTATTTCATGTCCATCAATCTCAACTCTTCCTACACCTGTCCACCTCGTTTCTGCAACACCTAGTATTTGTATTTTAAATTTATTCATTTCTTGTATCAGATTTTCGAGTTTTCCTAGTTGGTAAAATGTACGAACATTCCATGTGGCTATAGTGAGACTTTCTTTGTGACGAAGCGTTTTTTGTGTTGTATCGTGAGATTGAATTGATGTGTATCTGTTTTGAGAGTGAATGGTATCCTGGGAAGGGTTAAAATAGACAGTAGTTTTCTGTTGCTTTCTGTCCTTGTTAATACATCTACAGTTACTTACACGTACTACATTTAACACATTGATCATTGATATACATGTTTGTAAAAACATCTAAAAGGGTGGGTGGTGGTCGGTTTCCATTACAATGGGAGAGTGGCCGGCCAGCCAAGCTGAACACTTATCACCCTCTGCTTTCTCCGTCCACGGCGTCTGCCTCATGGATTGAATTTTAAAAAGATCTATGTGCATTACTAAATGGCATACTGAACACAGTTATGGCCATGACAAACAACATGGGTAAAATAGTCAAAATTTGAAAAATCATTGTAGAAAAGTTAAATCTAAATGTATCTGTTAAAACTCCTTTCAAAATATTTTAAAATGACAACCACTCCTTCACAAATATCACAATATAAAATTCAAAGGGAATGTCAGAATTATATCTAGTGAAAAATTAAGAATTAAAGAGCACAACAAACACACTGCTGCCTGTCAGGCATACTACACATATATAATAATGCTTACACGGGGCAATTCTCTTGATAACAAGCAGAAACTATTTATCTATTGGGATCTGGCCAAAATTTTAAGGTCAAGGAAAAAAATAAAAATATAAAATATATATATGAATAATGAAGCAAAAATCCAAGGGATGTTGGAGTTCACCTAAAGACCTGGTCTGCCAAAGAACCCCCTGTTTTTGTATCCCAAGGACCAGATTCTTAGATGGACACCTCTGTATTCCTATTTGGCCAACCATTTCTTGTGTCACCGGGACATCAGTTCTAGGAGTACTGATCTATCCATGGTTCCCTATGTTAAAACCTGGGTAGACCTACCTGGCATAGATCTAGTCCTGTCCGTTACAAGTTGCATATATATATATAGATCTACAGTGCAGCATTGATTATCTCAAATTTCTCCAGGTCGGGTCAATGAGTTTGAGATTGCTGTGTATTCTAGCTTTCCTTGTCAGCCATTGTCGCACCATCCATCAACCCAGCACCACCCATCCCATCCCCGCATCACTATCACTGGTATCACTATCCTGATGCTGGTAGTGTCACCTATCCCAGCCCAATACCACCCATCAGTATCACTGGTATCATTATCCTGATACTGGTTGTGTCACCCATCACATCCCCAGACCACTCATCAGTATCACTGGTATCACTATCCTGATACTGATTGTGTACCCATCACATCCTGGCACCACCCATCACTATCACTGGTATCACTGATACAGGTGTAACCCATCACAACCCCACACCACCATTCACTATCACTGGTTTCAATACCCTGATACTGGTAGTGTCACCCATCTCATCTCCGCATTATGCATCACGTTCCCCAGTCAGTCGTGTCGGGTATACCTAGATCTAGGCCTTAAGTTAATTCATCCAGGTCTTGTCTGTTCAATCACACGGCCAGAGTCAATGTCAAGCGATGCATTCTGGTGTCATGAACTATGAAAAAGGCTATGAATGATGGGGAAATTAATGCATGTGTAAACTATCTTCAACACCTTATCAATAAATGTTTAAACGGCACCAAACTGCACGGCACAACAAACTTTTTCGAGAGGATATAGTTATGATATAGGCCTTTAACAAGGGGAAAAATACAGTGTATAGTATGAACACCCCTTCCTGTCCCTCCCCTGGCCACTCACACCTTTTCCATTATATTTATATCCATATTACTGCTATAGAATACAATACTGCCTTTCTTACTTCTATTCCCTAATCCAGTCAAGAGGGCTAACAATTAAAAGTAAGTGGCTATGCTCATAGTCATACTACCTCTAACATTTATTCTGTAAATAATTATAAAATGCAACCCCTTTGTATCTGTTTAATTTTATTGGAGATCGGGAATTCGAGACTTCCATGTTGGTGTATGAGAAAGGCGTGTAGCCAGGTTCAAAGAAATAGTGGGATGAAAAACAGACCTAGAGAAGAATTTGAGTTCTAGCCCTGAGTTGAGTTTTTCGTGTTCAAGATTCGAGTGCTGCACTGTATGGGCATTATTTTAACTTCAAGATTAAAATAGTAATATTGGATCTAGATCTAGATCCATGTAGAATCTAAATGTTGTAGCTGGCGGGGAACAAAAATCTAGTAATCAGAGAATATCTCAATTTGATCACTAACCGAGAGGGACGAATGGGTTCTCTTTAGTTTTTCGTAAGAGCTTCTCCCTCAGTCCTTCTTGCTCATAGAAAGGAGCGGGGGTGGTAAATACGACAGGTCCATGCCGCTTATATTGGGTCTTCCAGATGGGATGCCTTTATCCATACTCATATGTTGTGATCAGTCGTAGTCTTTGTTTCTCCAAATGTTTACACTCACTAACGCAAACACCTTGTGCTGTAAGATGTTCTTTCCCGTGTGTTGTGTAACTAGAGGGTCAATGTCACAGTTTTGTTTATATGAGCTCTTCTATCGCGAAAATAAAATAGATCTAAGTCGTTTAGGCATGTGGGCTTTCTATTTTTGTCTAAAAATGTTTTTATTTTAACTTAGAGCATCTTTATTTTTAATCGATTAATCTCTTCACAATTTTATAATATCTGTGTTTTACAAGTCAAACGTGTACTAAATAATTCATAATGTTTCTTTCTTTACAAAGACATCATATGAATTGCTCAATATTTCTTTTTCTTTTGTTGTTTTTGTTTTTGTTGTTGCTCTTTCTATATGTTTTGTTTATTTTTTATTTGATTTACGGAAACGATTGATCACAAATTATCAATGACGATTATAAACTTTATATTTTTTTGTCCGTCGTCAATTGTGACTTCTGATAAGAAGCGATCTAGGCCCTAGGTAGGGTCGTACAATTTCGGCCACAAAATTCGAGCATTCCGGGCAGTGGATGCACCTACCTAATTATTTTCTCTATCTCTTATTGAACAGTGGAGGAGGGGGGACGAAATAGAGGGATTAGGCGGCCCCGCCCTCCACGAGTCTCCTGTTGCCTTGCAGGCGGGTCTTGGCTGAACAAAGGCTAAGGAGTTAACCCTGACAGAAAATAACCTGCTGCCTGGCAGATCGGTCTTGGTTGGCCAAAAGGCTAAGGGAGTTACCCTTTCTGACAGAAAATAACAAGGCCCGGTAGGGGGCCTCAAGGTGGCAGTCCACCAATGACCGTAAGGAAACCTGACAGAAAATATTATCTAACTAATACTAAATCAATGGTCCCACCATCTACCTAGGGTACAGTGGGCTGTGATTTTTGGAACAAAGAATATTAGGGCAATAAATGGAAAAGAGTTAGAATTAGCTGAAATAATGGACAAATTCAAAATAGACATTGTTGACTACTGCAGAAACAAAGAAAAAGGGCAAGGAACAGAAAATGTAGGACCAAATCATACTTTGATCGTCTCAGGAGTAGATGTCAAAGATAGAGCTAAAGCAGGAGTAGGCCTCCTAATGCATAAAAGGCAAGCATAGCTACTAAAAAAGGTTGGAATGTATAAGCCTACGGCTATTACTACTATTAGAGGTAAATATTAAACGCAAAGGAAGAGAAATTAAATTATTAGTAGCTTATGGACCAAACGAAGACGCCACCAAGGATGAAAAATATATCTTCGAAAATGATTTACAAATAGCTGCAGAGAATCTTAAACACAAACAGGAACTAATGGTTTTAGGAGATTTAAACGCTATAGTAGCAACAATGTAGAAATATCAGGGTGAGTAATAGTGATAGGTAAAGAAGGAGAGACAACAACTTCTCCAAATGGAAAAAAACTAATAGATTTTTGCCTAAAGAATAACATAAAAATAACAAACACCTTTTTTCCTCATAAAAATATCCACATATATACAAGAGTAAATGAAGACAGATGTGAAAAGTCAATCATAGACTACATAATAACTAACATCTCCCTTTTTATAGCACAATGAATGCAAGAGTAAACTGAGGAGCTGAAGTATTTAGTGATCATCCCCACGTGATTGCCAAAATGAGATTACTGACTGAAGAAAACAAACAGAAAAGGAAAGAGAAGAAAGCTTCTTAACTCAAAATAGAGGAACTAAATAAACCAGTAGTAAAACATGTATACCAATCCAGGATAAAAAGATTTATTAGTGAAAGGCAGATGGATCTGAATGATAGCACAATAGAAGAAAAATGGCAAATTTGTAAAGAAATATTCCGCAGTTGTACTGAAGAGATTTGTGGTAAGAAGCAAATTAAAGGAGATCGGAAAAGAACAGCATGGTGGAATGAGAATATCAAGACTAAGATCAAAGAAAAGAAGGATACCTGGAAGAAATACTTGCAAACAAAGAGGCCAGAGGATAGGACAGATTACGTAAATAAAAGAACTATCGCCAAAGAGGAAGTTAGGAAAGCAAAAATAGGAACAGTGGAAAGAGTTTGGACAAAGACTTCAAGAAAGCTATCAGGAAATCAAAAGCTGTTCTGGGAGCAATAAAGAGCACGAGAAAGACCACAGCATGCCAAATACGACATATTAAGAACGCCAAAGGAGACATAATGAAAGAAGACAGCCAAATCATGGAAACGTGGAGAAAGTATTTTCAGCAATTACATAATCCCTCCAGAACATATGAAGCAAGGAGTACATATCAATTAGTCAGAGCAACAAGCAATCCAAAGGAGACAGCTAGATGTATAGATATCTCAACGGAACAACCTCAGCTCCAAACAGCTATAAAAAAAAAGTGAAATTAGGAAAGGCCCCAAGAGCAGATCAAGTTTATCCAGAAATTATTAAAAACCAAGGAGAGAGGCAGAGAAAACTACATATTACATGAAATATGTCAACAAGCATGGAAGTCAAAACAGGTGCCAGACGATTGGAAACAAGGAGCGGTAGTACTAATACTCAAGAAAGGATCAACTATGGAATGCTAAAACTATAGAGGGATATCACTACTTAGCGTATCAGGAAAGTGTATGACAGGATACTGGAAATGAGACTAAGGAAAAGAGTAGATGATCAGATTGAAAAACACCAGGGTGGATTTAGATCAGGAAAAAGTGTACAAGACCACGCATTTACAATTAGACAAATAATAGAAAAACCTGTGTTTTATAGACTTAGAAAAGGCATTTGACACTGTGAGGAGGGACGAACCATGGCATTCCTTAAAAGAGCATAATAATAATATAGAGCAAAATTTAATAAAAGCCATTAAACGTTTTTACAATGAACCAACATGTGCAGTGAGAGTAGCTGGAAACATATCTGCAGAATTTGATCTAGATATAGGAGTAAGTCCTCTTTTGTTTATCACATTTATAGATTCAGTTGCAAAGGCATCCTCAAAAAGGAAGAAAATGAATGTATGTATGTTCAAGTTCAAACCAGTAAATGTAGCAATGCTTTCATTAGATAATGATTTAGTTCTATTTAGTATTTAGAAGATCAGAAAGTGACCTTCAGTCGAATATCAACATGATGAATAATGAATCAAATAAAAGAGGAATGAGAGTAAATGCAAAGAAAACCAAAACAATGTTAGTAACTAGGAGACTAACACACACAATCTTAAATTGGGTAGGGAGAATTTAGACCAAGTTCAACGCTGCAATTACCTAGGAGTAATGATTAACTCAGAGCGAAAATTAAGAGAAGAAATCAGCCAGAGAATTCAAAAGGCAATGGCAATATATAACCATCTAGGAAAAGGCATTTATAGGTAAACAAGAATTGTCAACCAAAACCAAAATGGCAGTATACCACACAGTTTATTGTCCTATTCTCCTCTATGGCAACGAAACCTGGACCTTAGACAGTAGAGAATACAGTAGAGTAGAAGCAGCTGAAATGATATATCTAAGAAGAGTAGTAGGTAAAACTAAAAGAGACAAAATCATAAACACAACAAGAGATCAAATCAAAGCAGATAGCATAAAAACTAAGATAGACATAGACCTCGGAGAAAGTGGGAAGAAGATATAAAAGAGGTATTAACGCAAAGAAATTTAACTTTCACGGAAGGAAACAGAAAATGCCAGGACAGGTCAGCCTGGAGAAAGATCGTTTCGGGCATCTAAACCCATACACTGGAACTGGAAGGTAGAATGGGAGCTGATAAAGAAAAAAAGTCGAGCATTTGGAAGCTATCAACATTATGGGTGTTTTAGACAGACTGAAAGCAACAGAACTACCTTCAATTTACTATCATAACGATCAAGAGCACGCACAGTTATGTCCAGTAGTAACTTCGCATATTAAAGAATAGAGAATATAGATTGTGAAACCATCACGCAGTGACGGGAAATTCAGCCCCATAACGGCATAAGGGGGGGGGGAGAGCACCTGAAGTGATTTTTGTTTGTTTTTTGAGTTTAGGGTTTGCTTTTAGTATGTACATGAGTAACTGTCAAAATACAGTCATCCCATATCATTGAAAAGTTTGTAGCGTTCTTGGTTGCCATAGAAATGGCCGCCATCTTGGATTTTGACTCAATTTTCAAAATCTATCTCCTCCCTTAGTTATGAATAAAATCACTCAAAACCTGTGCAGATCGTCTTTTCCATTCAATATCTAAAGAGTGGCATCGGGCTTTTTCGAAATATATAAAAAAATTTAATGAATTTAAAAAAAAACAAGTACTTTATATCGTGAATGTACAAAAACGGCGTTTTTATTACAAAAATATAATTTCTCAAAAAGTTTAAAATATAAAAAAACCCCAGACATCATTCTATTAACATTAACAAGAGGAACCTGTGTGCCAAGTATAATACAAATCGTTCGGTAAATTGCGGAGGAGATAAAATTTTAGTGTGGAAAAACTATATTTCGAGAAAATTGCAAGTAAAAGAAATCAACAGAAAATAACACAAAACAAACGCTTCAGACGGGTTTCCCTTGTTGTAGCAGCCCCCTTACTCTTTCGACAGTCTCTGGCAGTGTTACTCATGTAAATATGATTATAAATCTAGGTTTAGAGTGCACTGTTGTTAAAAGAGACGTCGAAATAAGCAGTTTTTTTCCCCTCTATATCCTATGCTTGTGTGCGTGTTTACATACTCACTGACGCGCAACACCTCTTATACCACACAGCGATGGGAGACACATATATTATATTGGTGTGGCCAAACGAGGTCAAATCATGTGTTGCCACATGTGGCGATTAACCACCAATATACAGGTTTTTACTGCCATTTTCTCAGTCAGCGTTAGGGTAATTCGTCAAAATTTCGATTGTTTTTACTTACCCTCGCCTACCAAATATTTTGTAAAAAAAAAAATATACGTCATATGGACATTTTTTTGCCATGAACTTGTAGTTAAATGATCGTTCTACCCGAATATGCAAAGAACAGTAAATCAACCTTTTGGTCTAAAACTCGCCAGCTCAGGTGCCGCCCCCACCCCCCCCCTCCCCGCCCGTTATGGCCATCACCCGCTATCCGTTTGGGCAACTCGGATGTTATCTTTTTATTCATTTTCTTGTTCTCTTTAGTCGTGTTTTTCTTTTTTTTTGGTATTATAACGTATTATTTCTTTCTTTAATAACATTTTGATACACTGATAACATCTCGTTGTATGCAAGTGCAAGCCCAGTAGTAGGGATTCTACACATACGGAACATCAACGTAAACATGGAAAATGGAAAGTTTTAGCCCACAAAAAAAGAAAAAGATAAAGAATGAAAGACCCGTAAGCTCTTTGGCAATCCCAACAAATTCAACATGATTTTCTCTCCTAGAATGGCTTGATTCCTATACAAATGGGTTTCATTGGGTAGCAGCATTCTTTGCTCTTCACAAAGATCAGAAGGAATAAAAAAATGCACAACAGATTATGCGCTAAAGTAGAATTGATGTTTCATTTGAAACCATGTCAAATGTAGAACTCAAACATAAGCCTAACCTCCATCCCCTCTCCTATCCAGCTGCCCTTCTCCTCTCTTTATCTTTTAATCTTCTTGTCCTGCTTTTCCCGACTATCTCAGAAACTGTTTCTCTCTCAATACTCTCATTGGGCTTTCCTGCTCTGCATGCCCGTTTGCTTGTCTGTCTTTTCAACCAATAGTCATCTTCACAACAAAACATGGGAAACAATACGGTATCCATGTATACAATTAGTAAAATAAGAGAATGAAGAAACAAAACATAAACAAAAAAATACGTTTTATAAGACATTCGAATAAATAAATACTCTCAACAGCAACAGGTGAATTAACACAGAAGGCAACACAAAAAAAACGATATGTGGCCGAATTTCCCCCAAACGGAGTTCTATCATGGAGCATGAACGTTTGGTAAGTAAAGCATTCAATTAAATAAACAAAGAGGAAGAAATCAAAAGAAATGAACCTGGAAAGAATAAATGTATTTAAAAAAAAAGAAGATGTAAATAATTGCACCGCACCACTGTGTTATATTACTGCAACGGCACGAGGCTTAATTCTATTAATGAGAGCGAGAGTAGGCTATCCGTTTTTCCTTTTCTGCTAGTGATGCCAGCCAAATGAAAAACGACATCGTTCTGGGCTCAGATCGCATCCTCCTGACATTACTGACAAGAGCGGGACGGGATGGACATAGCTATGATTGGTTCCGGTTGAGTGGCAGGAATTAGGCGTCGCAACAACGTCATAGCCTAGTCTATTTGAAGCTACCAGATGTTTCTGGAAATATTTTCCCCAGACCAGACAAGAGATCAGTTGAATTTCCCCGCAGGCCGAAAAAGTACCATCCTTCTATAATACATATATGTATGATTATTATGCACAAGCATGTTACACCACGAATGATACCAGAGAGGCCATTAAGCAACAATCGGTTTTAGTGATACTTACCAGTGAAATTTCAGTATCGAATACTGACCCGATCTGGTAATCGTATTTGGTATCACCAAAACCGATTGTTGCTTAATGGCCTCTCTGGTATCACCCGTGGTGTAACATGCTTGTGCTTAATAATTATACATATATAAAAAGTTTTCAAAATGGCAGCTTAGGTGAATACAATTTTTACTCAAGGATAGGGAACCAATGAAATTTTCAATAATTAAACGCCACTTCTGGTAGAAAACTTCCTCGGATGAAAATGATCTTGGGGTCACTTAAAGCCTACATGAACATATGGTTATATTAGTAATTTAGCAGCAGAGCCTTTGGCGAACAAAGAACGACCAAATCAGATTTATATACGCGGGATGCGGTATATTTTACCGTATAGACAAACATGACACACCCCGGAGTAATACCAAGTACGATTATTAGATTAAGTCAGTGTTCGAGACTGAGGCGACACAGGAAGGCGTGAGCAGCTCACGTATTCCAACTTCTTAATTAAAATCTGTTTAAAATGGTGGCTTAGGTAAATGAACATTCTACTCAAAGAGGGGAAACAATGTAATTTTCAATAATTAAACGTCACTTCTGGTAAAAAAACTTCCTTACATGAAAACGATCTTAGTATTTAAAACCACATGCAAAACATGTTTACTCTTAGTCTTAATGACCTGTCAACAGAGTCCTTGGCGAACAAAGAACGACCAACTCAGAATTATTAAATGGACAAGAATGTTACATCCCGGTTGATTCCAATTCCAAGTAGATCTACGGACAGTAGGTCGGGCTAGATCTAGTATTCCTACTGAGTTTACGCAGGTAGGCGTGAACGATACCATTCCAACTTTTTGATTATGATCTCTTCAAATGGCGACCTTGGTGAATAAAATTCTACTCAAACTCAAATGTTTAAAAAAAAAATACTCAAACGTCACTTTTGGTAGAAAACTTCCTTAAATGAAAACGATATTGGGATCATTTAGTACCTACATGCAAAATATGGTCATTCTATCTTAGTGACAAGGCAACATGGCCTTTGGTGAACAAAGAACGGCGAACTCAGAATACACATGTACAAGCATAATATTATACCCCGGGTCATATCAATAACTATCATTGTATCATTAGATCGAGCCAGTACTCAATGCTGAGGGTATGGGATACGCGGGTAGGTGTGAACGAAACAATTCCAACTTTTAGTGACAAAATAGCACGTTAGATCAATTCAAGTTCTAATCAAAGTCAAAGACGGGGGAAACAATGAAGTTTACATTAATTTAACGTCACTTCTGGTAGAAAATTTTCTCAATCAAAAACGATCTTGGGATAAATTAAAGCCCTCATGCAAAATACGGTTATTCTAAGAGGCCTAGCAACAAAGCCTTTGACGAACAAAGAACGACAAACTCAGAATTATGTATACAAACATGTTGTTATACGCTGGGAAATACCCAGTACGATTAATAGATCGGGTTAATTTTCGATACTGGTGTTACTTCACAGGTAGGCATGAACGGTATTATTATCTTATAAACTAGTCAATTGACCAACAGCAGCGTTGACGCGTCCTGTTGAAGTTGAAGAACAAACCTTCATTTCTAAGTTATCCATTGTTTTTCACATACTATCCCATACACTGGCAGTCGCCCCCCCTCCCTCTCTCCCCGTCCTTGAAGGATAAGGGTGAGAACGGACATTATATCTGTGCGTGTATGTATGTGTGTGTACAAATCTGACTACAAGGTCTTTTTTTATGAGGTTATAAAATAGTAATGCGCTAAAGATTTATGTTAAAAAGGTTGGAAGGGTGTGTCAGAAAGTCGATTTTGATAAAAATATTTTATATTTTCATCATGTAGGGCCTATATATAATCGTTTGCGTGTAAGATGCTTGTCCTTTTGTTATCTCTAATTTTAAAAAATTTATAAATTATAAATTACACATTTTCATGAATGTTGGAGACATATGAGATAATCTAGTGTGGGTCTTTGAGCCCTTCCACACACAAAGATTCAAACAGAAGTTTCTATTGATTATTTGCTCCATGATTTTGGAGAAATACATAAAAATCTCAGAAATTTCAAAAATTCATAATATTTATCTACTGTAAATTCAATGATCCCAAATTTTTAGTGTCACTGTAGAAAATGACGAAAAAATGGCAAGTAAAAGAATTAGTGTGCTGTTGTTTTTCGTGTCGAGACATTTTCAACTGTGTGCAACCTGGTGTATGGCACAAAATCAGTTTTACTTAGATTACCTACAACTCTTACTGCAGGATTGAATCTTGGCTTAACTTGAGATGTGAGTCAAGCCTCCTAGATTTGAGTCTAGAGCAAGAAGCAAGAGATGAAAAATAACAATCCTAAAACTAGATTAACCTACATGTAGGGCCTCCTGTTTCCCAACAAAGAAAACAGTGAGTTTTCCAAAAAATGCTTGCCTTTTGTTATCTCTAATTTAAAAAAAATTTATAAATTATAAATGACAATGAATGTTGGCATATGAGATAATCTTGTACACACAAAATTCAAACAGAAGTTTCTATTGATTATTTGTATGATTTTGGAGAAATAAAAAAATCCAGAATTTCAAAAACATAATATTTATCTACGTAACAAGATCCCTTTTAGGTCACAATGATAAAATGGAAGAATAGAAATGAAATGAAATGCAAAAAAATTAGATCTACTATCAGATTGAATCATAACATATATCTCGCCTCCCTAATTTATCTAAGCCAATCCTAAAACTAGATTAACCTATTATCCTGCAACAAAGAAAAGTATCCATGAGATGATGACAAAAAATAAAGAATAAGCAAAGAAAGAAAAAAACACCCCAAAAACAAGAGCCAGTACAATGATAGGGGAAATAGAAATGATGAACTGCAAAAATTGATGTTTGCAACACACTTCTTTATTAATATTATTAGTAATATTATCCTCATAATTTAAAAAAGTAGTACTGGTATAATATATATATATATATATATCCATATATATATATATATATATAAATCAAAATCACATGGTGATGATAAATCGAACAGATGTAAACTGAGATAAAATGTAAACACTAGTTATAATATCATAAAGAGGGTTATTTATCTTGTGAATGTAAATGTTTGGTTTTGATTTGCTTGCATGCAATTGTAGTCATATGATGTTTGTGCCTAGACCTGTTTTCACACAGGATTGTGGGCCATATAAATAATCTTCATTACCGGCATTAAAAAAAACCCAAAACTTGGAATAATATTATGAAGACATTATTTGACCTAAAGCGTCTTTAAAACGCAGCAAAAAAACTTCCCAAGATCTTGGATTATCACATAAACAAAGACTTTAAGATCAATGAAATGCACAACAGGGTTAAGGATGAATTGCTTTCAACTGTTTAGCATTTGGTGACAGTGAACAACCTTTATAACAAAGAGAGCCCAATTCTCCAATAATTTTCTTCCCTCAAGTTATAAAACCTGTATCACATTCAAAATAGTTCTTATGTTGTTCTGTAAATAAACTTGTCAGCATCATTACTACATTCATATAAAACTATTTTAGTTTATTTTTATTATTGTTTATAAACGGCAATTTGAAGTAAAATAAAATACACATAGATATGGTGTAGATGTTCGTTAGAGCTTCAAAGAGATGAAAATGAGACAAACACAAGGAGAGAAACAGAATAAATCTAGTAGACCTGATAGAATCAAACCAGCAATGTCTGCACTGGCATTCATCAAACCTCCTAACTTCACTTCTTAGGAGATCTGGTGTCAGTGATTTTTCTGTTTACAGTCGAACCTGCTAAAGTGGACACCTGTTGAAAATGGAAACCTATCTAAAGCAGAATGCCCGGATCCCCCCTTGATATATTTCTATACTTTCTACCTGTCTAAAGCAGAAACATGTCTAACGCGAAATGGAAAGTAAAATCTGCTCCTTATCGCAGTTGAACCTGTCTAACACGGAAAATTTCCTTCCAACACAAACGTACTCACTCACACACTATCTCAAGAGAAAAGAAGAAGTTTAGAAAGGTTGACATGCAATCTTTATACCATCTGTTATTACTGAGAAGGAGTAAAAAGAGCAGAAGACAACAAACAAAAACAAAAACAAAAACAAAATGAAAACATTACCACAAAGAAACAAACAAAGTATCTAAATTAAAAAAAAAATTAATGTGTTTACTCATATGCTCCATTAGAGATAACCTCAGGGAATGACAGGGAAGGATGACCTACTCACAAAGAATGAGAAAGATTAAAAGAAAGGAAAAGCAAAACTAAAATGGGAAAGGCAAAAGCGACACAAGAGTGGCCCGTCCACAATGAAACGGTCTTCAACAAAATCAAAACAAAACAATCAAAGCATCAAGATTCTCAAGTCATACTTTGTGTACCGTATGTGTAGGCTTATTCTTGCGCCTTTTCTTTTTACACACAAAAGCGTACAAAAATTAATTTTTTCCCTATACAATATGACTGTTGCAAACTGGGCACAGATGATGACAATGTTCCTTTTATATTCATATACGTGCACTTTTCTATGTTATAGTAGATAGAATGTCTGAATGTGACTTTTATTTGTAACATGACAGTACAACTCTATACGATGGCGTGAATTTTTCCATTTGCCATTCCCCTCACTAACTCCCGTTGTGTACCTATGCTGGTTGTGTTTTAATGTTTAGTTAGAAATTTGTTTGTAGCTTTGTGAAATTTTATCATGTGACTCAGTCAATTTTCTTATCTGAGATCAATAAAATTATTTTATCTTTATCATTGTATTATCATAGTAAATAATATTATAATTGCTGTACATTATGTAGTTTCCACTGTCTAGAGTGTTTAAAATGGGAAACTTGTCTAAAATGGAAAAATATGGCCCCTCCCTTCAAATTTCATTTTAAACAGATTTGACTATATCATCTTGCTTTTGTCTCGTCTTTGTCCCTTTGGGGCTCTAAACATCAACATCATATCTATATTTATTACATTTGACATGGATCCTTCCTTCACTTTTTGTTTTCACATTAAAGAAAACAATTTCTTCCAGAAATGATTTGATATAATGTTACTAAGTCATTCAACATTTAATGAAAAAGAAATAGACAGACCTTTGTTTGGATGATGTAAATCCAGTTAAAAAACAAGAATGATATTGAATGTAATAGCAGAAGTCATTAACTTGAAATAAAACATTCCTTAAGAAAAAACCCCAAAAAACCAAACTCAACTAGGTTGACATGAAATAAGACGATTTAAAGCACTTCTATTTTCCAAGTATTTTCACCTCTGAGTCCTCTCCGTCCCTCCCTTTGTAATTTTATTAATTATTGTTGTTTCATTTAAAGCATGTTAAAAGTAACAAAGATTTGCAGGTTTGAAAACATTTCATAAAAGAGCAGTAGGCCTATACATATAGATGGACCACATTTCACAATACCTGTCGTACCCACCTTATCCCTTTCCACTCATTTCAAAGCTTTGACACCAAAAATGGAATGTAAGATTATGAATACAATTAAAATAAAACTTTCCTACACCATCATTCGCCCATATTGATTGCATTGACTGAATTAAAACTTAAGAGGAAAATGCATTTGGTTAAGTATACTGTAAACGTATATAACTAGTATTATTATAACATAACAGAAAACAAAACCAGATTTGATTATCTTATGATAAGCTTTTAAAATCTGAGAGGGCTGTCTTTGCCGCAAGGCGTCCAGCAGCTCCCATCACACCGCCACCTGTATCAAGAAACATAAGTTTGTGTAAATTAGTTATCAAATTTGATTCACAACAAAATGCAACAAAATGCTGAATATCTCATAAAGACAGAGAAGTTGAAGTTTGCTTTGCGAGAGAGAATTTATCAGTTCCCATTCTATCTTTCGGTGTATGAGTTCAGATGCCCGAGATGATCTTTTCTCCAGGATGCCCTGCCCTGACATTTTCTCTTTCCTTCCAAAAATGTTAAATTTCTATGCTTCAATGCCTCTTTTATATCTTCATCCCATTTTCTCCGAGGTTTGCCTTTTGGTCTTTTATCTTGGGCTTTAGCACTGTATACTGATTTAGCTATTCTATTGTCATTCATGCCCAAACCATCTCAATTGATTTATTTCTTAGTTTTCATGTCATCTGTTTTGGTTTGATCTCTTACTCTTATTGTTGTGTTTCTAATTTTGTCTCTTTTAGTTTTACCTACTACTCTTTTTAGATATTTCATTTCAGCTGCCTGTACTCTACTGTATTCTCTTCTGTCTAAGATCTATGTTTCGCTGCCATAGAGGAGAGTAGGACAATAAACTTAGTTGTATACTGCCATTTTGGTTTTTGTTGACAATTCTTGTTTACCTACACATACCTTTCCTAGATGGTTATATATTGCACTTGCCGTTTGGATTCTCTGGCTGATTTCTTCTCTTAGTTTTCCGCTCACTCTGAGTTAATCATTACTCCTAGGTAATTGTAGCTGTAAACTTGTTCTAAATTCTCCCTGCCCAATTTAAGATTTTGTGTTTTAGCTTCCCTAGTTACTAGCATTGTTTTGGTTTTCTTTGTATTTACTCTCATTCCTCTTTTATTTAGTTCATTGTTCATAATGTTGATATTCAACTGAAGGTCACTTTCTGATTTTTCAAACAGAACTACATCATCGGCAAATGAAAGCATTGATAAATTTACTGGTTTGAGCTTCCACATACCCACATTCATTTTCTTCATTTTTGAGGATGCCTTTGCGACTGAATCCATAAATGTGATAAACAAAAGAGGAATTAGGATACAACCCTGTCTTACTCCTATATCTAGATCAAATTCTGCAGATATGTTTCCAGCTACTTTCACTGCACATGTTGGTTTATTGTAAAAGCTTTTAATGGCTTCTATTAAATTTTGCTCTACATTGTGTTCTTTAAGGAATGCCATAGTTCGTCCCTCCTCACAGTGTCAAATGCCTTTTCTAAGTCTATAAAACACAAATGCAAGCCAATGGTTCTCTCATTTGTCTAATTGTAAATATGTGGTCTTGTACACTTCTTCCTGGTCTAAATCCACTCTGGTGTTCTTCAATCTTATCCTCTACTCTTTTCCTTAGTCTCATTTCCAGTATCTTGTCATACACTTTTCCTGATACGCTAAGTAGTGATATTCCTCTATAATTTGAGCATTCCATAGTTCATCCTTTCTTATGTATTGGTACTACCGTTCCCTTTTTCCAGTCATCTGGCACTTGTTTGGACTTCCATGCTTGTTGGCATATTGCATGTACATGTAGTAGTTTGTCTGCCTCTTTCCCTTGGTTTTTAATCATTTCTGGATAAACTTGATCTGCTCCTGAGGCTTTTCCTAATTTCACTTTTCTTATAGCTGTTTGGAGTTCTTCCATTGATATCTACATCTTCAGCTGTCTCCTCTGGATTACTTGTTACTCTTACTAATTGATCTTCACTCCTCGTTTCACATGTTCTGGAGGGATTATGTAATTGGTGTCTTCTTTCATTATTTCTCATTTGGCATTTTTAATTTGTCGTATTGGGCAAGCTTTGGTCTTTCTCACGCTCTTCATTATCCCCCAAAACAGCTTTTTGATTTCCATGATAGCTTTCTTGAAGTCTTTGTCCAAACTCTTCCCAATGTTCCTGTTTTGCTTTTTGCTCACTTACTCTTTGGCGATAGTTCTTTTATTCACGTAATCTATCCTTTCCTCTGGTCTCTTTGTTTGCAAGTATTTCTTCCAGGCATTATTCTTTTCTTTGATCTTAGTCTTGACATTCTCATTCCACTATGCTGTTCTTTTCCAATCTCCTTTAATTTGTTAACTACCACAGACCTCTTCAGTACAACTGAGGAGTGTTTCTTTATACATTTGCCACTTTTTTTCTATTGTGCTATCATTCAGATTCACCTGCCTTTCACTGATAAATCTTGTTAACCTAGATTGGTATATCTATTTTACTATTGGTTTATTTAGTTCCTTTATTTTGAGTTTAGTAGCTTTCTTCTCTTTCTTTTTCTGTTTGTTTTTCTTCAGTCAGTAATCTCATTTTGGCAATCACTAAGTAAGTTAGGTGATGATCACTTAATATTTCTGCTCCTCTGTTTACTCTTGCATCCAATGTACTGTAAAAAAGGGAGCTGCAAACTATTATGTAGTCTATGATTGATTTTTCATACCTATCTTCATTTACTCTTATATATTTGTGGATATCTTTATGAGGATAAAAGGTGTTGGCTATTTTCATGTTATTCTTTAGGCAAAAATCTATTAGTCTCTTTCCATTTGAAGAAGTTGTTGTCTCTCCTTCTTTATCTATTTACTCCTCCTGACGTTTCTATATTGTTGCCTACTCTAGCGTTTAAATATCCTAAAACCATTAGTTCCTGTTTGTGTTTAAGATTCTCTGCAGCTATTTGTAAATCGTTTTCGAAGATATCTTTTTCTTTTTTTAGTGGCATCGTCGTTTTGGTCCATAAGCTATTAATAATTTAATTTCTCTTCCTCTTGGTTTAATATTTACCTCTAATAGTCGTGGGCTTATAAATTTCCAACTTTCTAGTAGCTTTTCATGCCTTTTATGCACTAGGGGCCTACTCCTGCTATAGCTCTATCTTTGACATCTACTCCTGAGAAGATTAAAATATGATTTGGTCCTAGATTTTCTATTCCTTGTCCTTTTTCTTTGTTTCTGTAATGGCCAAAATGTCTACTTTGAATTTTTTCCTTTCTTCAACTAATTCTTACTCCATGTTCCAAAAATCACAGTCCAAGTTCGTTTCCATTTTTCGTCGTCAAAAAAGGTCAAGCCGGGTATATTACATTTATTTCTCTTCATCAGTTTGGTCTTGGATAAGCAGGTAGATGGTGGGGCTGCCACCTTGAGACCCCTACCAGGCCTTGTTATTTTCTGTCAGGGTTAACTCCTTAGCCTTTGGTCAGTCTAGACTGACTTGCAAAGCAGTACGTTATTTTCTGTCAGGGTTAACTGCCTTAGCCTTTGGTCAGCCAAGACCGACCTGCAAGGCAGCAGGAGACTCGTGGAGGGCGGGGTCATCTACTCCCCGTACAGGTGCTTACCTGTCCACTGCCAAGTAAAGAGAGGCATATTAACGTAATCAAGTAGTATGAACCGAGAAGAAGGTGATATTGTAGGCTATATACTATATTAATTTAAGTGTTACATTGGAAAGAAAGGCACACCATACATACAATATTTAAAAATCTAATGAGTGCACCAAATAATGAGTGACAGAACTTCCTCACCCCCCTCCTCCTCCTATTTCACTCTCAATCACTTGCCCTTTCATCGAAATTTAAAGCAGATATTGGAATTTAGATTTATAAAGGCACAATGTCAGGCCATGTTGAAATAGGATTCAAACTCATAACCTCTATGTTTTCAAGGCTGACAGTTAGCCACTTAACCACTGATGTCACCATCTACAAACAACAAAACAGGTGAAAAATAAAACTAAAGCAAAAAAAAAAAGAGAGACCAACACATTCTAATGGTGGGTTTATTTGTGTATTTCCAATCCACCACGTTCACCATTAGTGATGATCTCGGGCTGACTTGAGGAAAGAGCAAGATGAAAGACATAAAACAGAGTGAAAGGAAAGACGTAGTAGGACCTTCCAGTAGTGCCCGCCAACCTCCGATTGAAAAGCTGAGAACACTAGTCTTACCTGGATGTGCTCCACTGCCACACAAATAGAGACCAGTAATGGGGCATTTGTAATTTGACATCGAGACATTTGGCCGAGACAAGTACAGCTGATCTAGCGACATGGACCCATGAAAAATGTTCTTAAAAGAAAAATGTAAAAAGATAGATTTGGATTGTGAAAAGTGAGTTTTATGACATTCTAAGTTACACTTTAACATCAAATATTCCTCAAAGAATTTTTGTGTAATATGAACACTTGTTGTTTTCATCAATGGTAACGAGTAAAGGAATTTTCTTCACATCACAACTGCTTGAATTCTTTTCCATTTAAAATTACATGCAGCCCACAACAGAAAACATGCAATAAAAGCCTGTAACGGTTAACTTTCTTCAAGTATGGCCATTATGCCCTATAGGCCAGAGCTACAGCATGAAATGGAAAAGGTGATAATACAACACATCCTAGACAGGAGGCTTGGCTATTGCAGGCTTTTTCTTACTCCCCAGCTGATCGTGGTACCCATTTGCACCTGGGTCAAGTGGGAAATGTGTGTTGAGTAGCTTTCTCAAGGAACACAAAGTCAGACCTGGCATTGTCAGGATTTCGAAGAAAGGACCTGATGATCCCAAGAATGGCAGTTCAACAACCATCTATGCTACCAACATATAAAAAATAGTAGAGCTGTGAATTGATCACATTCGGTTGTTTTTGATTCCTTCTAAGATAGTCATAGGCTGTTGGTCACAGTGCCTACGATGTAAATGATTTGTCGATAAATGGGTGATTTATGCTTCATCAAGAGGTTTTACAAATGGGAATTGTTTGTAAAAAAGAAAGAAAGATGTAAAGTTCCTTCAAGGCCATTACGACCCATAGAACTTATCACGTGAAGCATTCTGGACAGGATGCCAGCGTGACACAGGTTTTACTCCTAAGCTAGTGCTTAGCTAGGATGATAAATTAAATTCCATATCCTTTGTCACTTCTTTTGATTTTGGTATCATTATTTGTGACAGAATAAATGATTAAAATTTTTGAAAAATGACATATCTTACCATGCTCAGGAATGCAGATGAAAAGATTAAAACTAAAAGGTATTTGGTCATTACAGCTAAAAATGTGATACCCACAAAAAATATAATGTGCTTCTTTATTGTTTTGTTGCCCCTGAAGGTAAAGGACAATAATTGTACGTAATAACAAAGCAAGCCAAATTCCATTTCAATAAAAAAAAAACCCCATCCTACTTACTCCTCCAGTGAGACCAAACGTCTTTTCTAAATCAGGTGGTGTAAGAATGTCTCTGTCTATGACTGAATTTTTTGAAGCCTGGAGCGTAACGTTCTACGATGTCAAAGACTGGAAATGAAATATTTGAGAGCTGCAGTTGACAATAGCATTCTAGATTTTCAAAGTATTCAATCTATAGAATGGAGAGATAGGCAAAGGGGTTAATTTTGGTTAACATTGGAAAAGCTATGGACACATCTCACAGATCTTCAGCTCTCCATATTAAATGATGTGTAAACACACAGTTACAGTAGTGTTTGACACATTCCATGATCTGCACTCTGAGGTTAGATCGATTACTTAAAATAAACCA
This sequence comes from Doris montereyensis, assembly GCA_037039925.1. Lineage (NCBI taxonomy): Eukaryota > Metazoa > Mollusca > Gastropoda > Nudibranchia > Dorididae > Doris > Doris montereyensis. The sequence goes on from JAXRKP010000028.1 coordinate 681,499, forward strand.
CATATAAATATAAACACATTTTCAAAGGTTTGAACCCTTCTTTGATAGATATAGTCTATATCATAAAAAACAACAACAGACACAATTTCTTTTATTTTGACTTAACTGAGGTGAAAATCCTTGTGGTATAAATAAGACACATACATTCAGCCAAAAACTCGTTAGAAATTATTTTTGTAAATGTCAATCATTACTTTGAATACATTGAGTAACTTTTGATCATGTTCAATGCTAGCTAATGTCCTGTCATTGTTTGTTTTTTAATTAGCATCAGTTTATTTATACATTAGCGAATAACAAAAGACGGACTTCATCTAAAGGATATCAGTATTTTAAGACAAGATCATATAATGAAAACAGAGTGATTTTTTTAATAAAAATCAAGTTTTTTAAAAACTGTTTAAGAAAAATTGAAAAAAACCCAAAAAACTACTAGAAAGCATTGACACATATTTCCTTCAAGAAGAACAAGTTAACTTGCCGAAACAAAACAAAAGAGCAAATCAATCAAATGGGAAAATGAAACCAGTCACATATGTTTGAAAAAAGAAGAAAAAAGGATAATGAGAATCATCAAATAGATAGTGATGTGGTCCAACAAGGAGAGACGGAATAGAAGATAGCAAAAGGAATGTAAAGGTACATTATGATGCTGAGAGAACGAGTCAGGTAAATAAATGATTTAGAAGGGCTGTCTTGAAGCTTATAAAACCAAAATACATGCTTATTAAACACAGCTGTGAAACTCTCCTGAGGATGCCGTTTCACTTCATCCCAGACATACCTATATCTGCATATTTATTTCTGTTTCCATCATCCCACTCCCCATCAGCAAGGTGGTATGGGGTAAACTGAGTGAACATGAGAACAACATGTTTGCCAGGAGGACACAGCGTAGGATCTTTGGAGGACGGAATGACCATCTCAATCATGGGTCTGAAAATGTCAATTATGGAATCATTCATTAACGTTCACAAACCTTTCAGCATTGAACAAAATACTTTGTCAATGTAAAATTTGGCAATCAACCCAAATCAACACTGAACGTTTAGAAATAGTAGAGACTGTACAAGAGCATGGAGTAAAGAGAGTCTGACAGTAGATAGGGGTAAAAACAATAAGATAGCCACTGTGCATCAGATTACATGAGCATAAAGGAGACTGATTAAGGAGTTAGACATTTCATGCACACCAATAAAGCTGTGTGAAAGGTTTGAACAGAAATATAAGAGCAACCATATTAATTTCGGTTTAACCCATGTCCTGTTGCCCATTTCATTACACACTGTGTTCACGATTAAAACTGTTTTGCCTGTCAAATTCTGATGTCACCTCTTAAAACTTTCTATCTAATCATACTCTAACAAGATTCACTTATGACACAAAGATAGTGTCATTATTCTTGAATGCGATTGGCTGACCGATCAGAAATTCTCATTTCAAGCTTTATTTAAACCAATGAATGAAAATAGATACATTTTAGGGGCATCCTCCATCCACATAAAAATGGCAGGGTTTCGTGCCACAAAGCTGTCCAGTGGCAAATGGTAAAGACCAGTCTTCATGCTATAAAGTGTGTTATTGCAGTCTGGAGAAAGCCTGGCATGAGGGTTAAAGCCATGATTTATTTCAAATGCTGGGGTATGCTCTGATGAATACACATTGCTAGTCTTCTGATGGAAATATGGATTTCCCATGGGCCAAATTTCCCAGATATTTTAAAAAAGAAAATATTTTCTCAAACACACTTCACAAACCAAACTTTGACAACGTCTTAAAAAATCAATTATATATATTTCAGTAAACCTTGACACTTAGATCATATGTGACTAATTTATAATATCATTAATATGGGACTGAATAAAGTGATCATTTGTAAATTCATGCAAAGCTTGAAAATTCGGCATATCTGTCTGCAATGCTGTCACCTTTCAGTAATCTTTCCAAGTTGAGCATCCAAGTATGAATCGTGAATAAGTTGAGAATTTTCACAATTTAAATGGATTGTGCATTGGTGGTGAGGCATTGGTTCATTCTCTGTTTTATTTGGATCCGCGAGAAAATTGGGAATTCTATCAACAGCAACTGAAAAATAATGGAATAAAAAATACAAAATAAGCCCTAACAACAACCCATATTAGTAAATTAATTTGGGACTTCGGCATCCCTCTTATATTCTTCCATTGAAAATACTCTATTTCTATTGACATACTTTGCATTTCAATATTAAGACAGTAAGTTTAGCAGTTATTAATGAATTTCTGTAAGATAAATACAATGAAACATAATTTGAAATCTCATAAAAAGCATTGTTTTCTTACAAACAAAATGGAGCTTAATTAAACGACCGTCTAAGTTTAAAAATCGGTCATCAAAATCTCAGGAGTAGTACTTTTAAGACTCACAGAATAATTAGCTATTTTCAGGTACATGCTAACCAGACATGATCTTTGCCTACCATTGATCTTTGTAACAGGCGACGTGTAGTCAAAGTGTTTCATAGCATCTGAAATTTCGTCTGGTAAGCAATTCTGTGAAAGATAGTTTTCAAACAGCACTGATAAATTTGAGTGGCATTAGTGGCTGAGTGGTTAGGGTTGCCGACTTGGGGTTCTGAGGTTCTGAGTTCGATTCATGGCAAAGCTAGGCCCGATGTTGTGTTCCTTGAGAAAGGGACTTATGCATTTCTCCACTTGATCAGGTGCAAATGAGTACAAGTACTAGCTTGGGAGTAACAACCTGCGCCAGACCAGCGCCCTGTCCAGGAGGTGGTTATTATCACCACTTCGGCTTCACGCTATAGAAACTTTTCGGCTGCTATAGGATACGCTCCGGCTCTATGGGCTTTAATGGCCTTAATAGAATTTTACTTACTCTACTGTTAAACTTGAAATATAGAAAAAAAAAAAAAAAAACAATAACTCATAAACAAAAAAACAACACATTGTCTTAAAAAATCCAAGCAGCATAATGTGCGAGCTATACAATACCAGTTATACAGAGCACAATTGAATTACCTCTGGAAGGAGATCTAGGTATGTGACTTTAGCTGTAGCATTGGACAGAACAACTTTGCCCCAATTTCAGTGCCATCCTGTAGAACAATTCCCTGTGCCTGACCGTTCTTGGTAATAATTTCCTGGACAGGCTGCATAAAACAAAAATTAAAGACTATAGTGAGCATGGATAACAGACAAGAAGCATTAAGCAAGAGAATCATAAGCAACAAGTCAGAAACATTAATTCATACTAATACTATAACAAAAATGTCTTAATAGATAAAAGTAAAGTAAGTTCCAAACTCAAAGTTGAGCGTAGGGTAATCAGGAGAATAGTCCTGATTTGTTTTAGGCATACTGACCTTATGCGGCACCTGGACTGGCGAGTTTTGGACCAAAAGGTTGATTTTCTGTTCTTTGCATATTAGGTAGAATGATCATTTATCTATAATAAGTTCATGGCAGAAAAATGTCCATATGACGTATAATTTTATTTTTACAAAATATTTTATAGGCGACAGTAGGTAAAATTTTGACGTAAATTACCCTTACAGTAACTGAGAAAATGGCAGTAAAAACCTGTATACTGGTGGTTAATCGCCAAATGTGGCAAAACGGACTTTGACCTTGTTTCTGCCGACACCGATCCATACGGCGGCGCATCGATGTGTGATATAAGAGGCGTTACGCGTCAGTGTGTATGTAAACACACGCACAAGCATAGGATATAGAGGAAAAAAAACAAAAAACTGGTCATTTCAACGTCTGTTTTCACAACAGTGCACACCTAGACCTAAATTTATAATCCTATTTACATAAGTAACAATGCCAGAGACTGTTGAAAGAGTAAGGGGGCTGCTACAACAAGGGAAACCCGTCTGAAGCGTTTGTTTTGTGTTATTTTCTTTTGATTGTTTTACTTGTCTTTTTCTCGAAATGTAGTTTTTCCACACTAAAATTCTTTCTCCTTCGCCATTTACTGAACGATTTGTATTATATTTGGCACACACGTTCCTCTTGACAATGTGAATACAATGACATCTGTTTTTTTTTTATATTGTTAACTTTTGGAGAAATTATTTTTTTTGTAATAAAAATGCCGTTTTTGTACATTTTGTACATATATAGTATTTTTAAAAATTCATAAAAAAAACCTATCCAAAATATCGAAAAACATGACGTCACTCTTTAGATATTGAATGGAAAAGACAATCTGCAAAGGTTTTGAGTGATCTTATTCATAATTAAGGGAGGAGATAGATTTTGAAAATTGAGTCAAAATCCAAGACGGCTGCCGTTTCTATGGCAACCAAGGACGCTACAAACTTTTCAATGATATAGGATGACTGTATTTTGACAGTTACTCAGGTACATACTAAAAGCAAAAACCTTTAACTCAAAAAGCAAAAAAAATCACTTCAGGTCAGTAGAAATGATTTCATTGAAACATGTCTACACTTTGAACGACACAAAGGTCACATATTGTGGTAAATACATGCATCGCACCATTTCATAGCATTTCAAACTCTGAGAATTTCTTATAGATCAAATTTCATGCCAGGTAAAAACATTTTTCCAGTTTTGTTTGCTTTATTGGAGTTAACTCTGTCCACCATATGCGGTGATTGCAGGGTGAATTCAGAGGAAACAGCAAAATGAAAGACATATGAAAAAAAGTGAACGGAAAGAAAAGGACCTACCAGTAGCACCTGCAAAATGCCCACAAAACTCCTTTTAGAGAACAGTAGTCTCAGTCAAAATGCACGGTCCATGGGTGACAAGACAAATCATGCATTTTGACGGAGTCAAGGGCCACAACCCATTATTTGCATTGTCATTCTTGTTTGGTAATAAATTCTTTTTGTTTTGTTACTTCTTGGTTATTGTTTGGGTTTTGTTTGTTGTTTGTTGATTTGAGGTCAAGACCCAATAAGCCTATCCTCTTCTCCTAGATCTGTTACATTCTTCTCTCATTCAAGACCACACCAAGCGATGGGATGGTGAAGACATTCTGCAATGTTTATTGGTTGCCAAGCGTGCCATAAAGAGTACGATCTCTGTTGGTAAAAGTGACACAAGACCTTTCTCAGATTTTCACACCGTCATCAAAAGAAAGAGCTTATCGGCTGTCTGTCTGGCAGACCTACTGAGTCGGGTAGGGAAAGGGCGGGTTGGGTGACTAAAGCTGAAACAGCCAAGACTAGTTGCATAACTGTTGTGTGTATGTGTGCATATGTTTAACATAGATCTAGATGTCACACATATACACAAACGCGTAACCAAGTTTATTTTACACAAAAATTGACTCTTTAAATGCAACAAATTGAAGACGGACTTACAAAAACCTGTTACACTTTGGCAAGTCAAGCCAGCCGTTGTTGGATTTTGAGCGCTGTAAAATTCGGTTACATGAAAAAAACTTGCATTATGATGAATCATGGATTTTGGCGGTGTGCAATTTGATGGAGACTACTGTATTACATCTTTTTATATTTATTAAAACCAATCCAAGATCACCTTGTCGCAGAAAATAGAAGCCCCATGATCCTCTGCACAATTAGCAATTGACTTTGACACACCTCCCATGCCACCCTCAACGTAACCCCAGGCTCCTTTGATACCTTCAAGCTCTCCCATAACATGATGTAACAAGACATACCTGAAATAAACAAAAATAGACATGAAACATACATGTAACAATTTAAGAAACAGTAAAGAACAACCGTTATGAAGGAGGTTTTGTTTGATTTCATTCGTGGAAAAGAAGGAAACGTTTAATGCAAAGGGTCAATTGATGACACTTCATTATACTCTTTTGTTACTTCTAATGAATGACTGTCATGGATGGCTGTTATTGATGTTGTTGTACATATTTGTCCTTTGCTTGTCACTTTTAAAGCATCATGGTATAATTGAAAGGGCAGCAAAAGAAAAGTCACACCAACATGCGATCCTAGTACTAGCATATATTTCTCCCCCCCCACTTCTTTTTGCATGCACACGATAAATCTGCTTGTGTTCAATGATGATTTTATGTCATGCAGTAGTCTCCACCTAAGAGACTGGTCAACCTGAGAGGCTGCTTTAGTATGTAATAGATTTTTCCTTCTTTAATAATCCTCATGTATAAGAGGCTGCATACCAGCTAAGAGGCTATTTTATAAATTTCATTGGAAGGTCAAATGGTTTGTTCAAAATTTATGTTTTAAATCGGGTTATAGGCTTAGAATGCTAGGGCCTTTGATGTAATTGAAATTTACCCCGACCACCATCGCGGTGATCTCAGGATGAATTAAGAGGAAACAGCAAGATGAAAGATAAGTGAAAGAAGGACAGGAAAGAAGTAGGGTCTACCAACACCCGCCAACTGCCAATATGCTAGGGCCTATTCAGCCAGGATCAGGCTCGTTGATGTTGACACCAAACCAATCAGATTTATGAGACAATTGACATCCATATTTCGCATCGGCATGCGATACTTGCAGACTGGACACCATCACCAGAAAATCTTGACAAGATCAAAGGCATAGCTGTAGCTGATGCAAACTAGAAGCATGTTTTCACTGATAAAGGACTAATGATGATCTGAATTGAAATTAAGGCTTATGCAGCAGTGTAGTTTTGAGATCAATAGGAATAGACAAGAGAAATGAAATCTTAAAGAAATGTACATTTTCATTCTGTCTCTCCTTTCTTATCAGTCATCCTCCCTCTTATTTTGAGTCTAATCTCTAGATCTACATGCATGACCATTTAACATTTCATAGTGATGACCGTATATATATAAGACACCCTGTTTTCGCTTTAGAGAATATCCAGCTGTTTTTTGTTGTCTTCCGACAGCATTTTAGGTGGAGACCACTGTACATCGACACAACATTGCGCAACCCAATGCATGAAAAGCATATGGTGTGCCCCTCACATATATACATATAATACCCGCTTTCATTTTTCTCTATTTATAATGGTGTAATTCTTCACGATGAAATTTCACTATTTAACAAATAGCTTTTACTTAAAGGTCTTTCTTAAATTGCTTCCGTCAAAATGCATGGATTGAATTACAAGGTTAAAGGGGGAAAAAAATGATCCAAACATATTCTACCCACTGCCAGGTGCTGCGGACTTTGCATGGCTCCAATCACAGAGTCCGTGGCCAGCGTGGCTTTCAATGGCTCAGATTCGAACCAACTGTTTAGGATCTGAAATTTCCATCGTTGCTACAAATGACTCCATTACAAATCATGAATGATTGAATAAAAACAACAATAACCAATCCTAAAAAAACAGTACCACAAATGATGGCAATGGTCATGATACTAATAATGTTAGTTGTAGCGTAGTCATAGCAGTTGTAGTAGTAGTAATACCAGCGTGGCTTTCAATGGCTCAGATTCGAACCAACTGTTTAGGATCTGAAATTTCCATCGTTGCTACAAATGACTCCATTACAAATCATGAATGATTGAATAAAAACAACAATAACCAATCCTAAAAAAACAGTACCACAAATGATGGCAATGGTCATGATACTAATAATGTTAGTTGTAGCGTAGTCATAGCAGTTGTAGTAATAGTAATAGTAGTAGTAGTAGTAGTAATAGTAGTAGTAGTAGTAGGGGTAGTAGTAGTAGTAGTAGTAGTAGTAGTAGTAGTAGTAGTAGTAGTAGTAGTAGTATTGTAGTAACAGTTGTAGTTGTAGTAGTAGTAGTAGTTATGGTAATAATAATAACAATAACATTAATAATAACAATAAGTGATATTTATGATAACAATGATGAAAATAATAATAATGGTAATAATGCTAATAATATATAAAATATGATAATAATATATAGTAGTTCTATTTATATACTAGTTATGACAATAATGGTAATGATAATTAATAAAAAAGAAACTGAAAGAAGGTGCAATACAGTTACAGCAATGATAATGATCTTTATAAAATAAAGCTGACATAATACACTTTTACTATCAATTTCTCAAAGCTTATTACACAATAATGATAGTGTACTATAAGCATCAGACTCAACCATACAAACCACAATCACAAAGTGACCTATTACCTTAATTGTCTTCAAACTACCAAATACATGGTAATGCGTTATAATTACAAAAACAAAAAAGCAAGCGAAGAAACGTGTGATATAACATCTAATCACATGAATACAAATGCACACAAACAAAATGTATTGCAATGGCCTTGAAGCATATAGCATTAAACTCGCATGTATCAAACCTTTAAAAAAAAAGTAAAACATAAACATAAATAAAAATGGAACAGCACTGGTCTATTGCAAAACACATAGAGCAAAAGGCAGTATGTTTATGCAAAGGTTTTAAATTTTAAAATAACACAAAAATCTCAAGATGTAGAATAATAACAGTTTCCATGCTAAATACGAGAAGCTATCCAACACTATTTTGAAATAGACTAGCAATGCTTATGAAAACAATTTTTAATGAAATGCAAAACTTGGGACAAATGAAAAAATGAGAGAACTTTCAAAGCTTTCAAAGCACATCATTCTCTACAATGCGGTACCTTCACATTTCACTTTCTAAGCGAGAGCAAGAGCTGTGTGGAAAGAAACATTATATAAACCTTACTAAATGTATTCATTAAGATAAATGCTCAAACAAGGAATAAAAAGTAAACTACTGACAACGATAAAAAAGGTTCAAACTACAAGAGCAGATGAATCTAGATCTGAAGTAGACCTAATCAATTATGCTCAAGAAATTAAAAGGTTTGTACAATGGTGTGATGACAATTATTTACAACTTAATGTTAAGAAAACAAAGGAAGTGATTTTGATTTTAGGAAGACAAATAACACCCATAATGATATTGTTATAAAAGATGAAACAGTTGAGAAAGTTAATGAATATAAATATCTTGGCATAATTTTTTACGGGAAGCTAGAATGGCAAAAACAATCAAACAAAATTTTAAAGAACGTAAACAAAAGAACCGGGCAGTGGACAAGTAGGCACCTATACAGGGAGTAGATGATTCCACCCTCCATGAGTCTTCTGCTGCCTTGCAGGCAGGTCTTGGCTGACCAAAGGCTAAGGGAGTTAACCCTGAAAAAAACAACCTGCTGCCTTGCAGGTCCGTCTTGACTGACCAAAGGCTAAGGGAGTTAACCCTGAAAGAAAACAACCTGCTGCCTTGCAGGCTGGTCTTGAATGACTGAAGGCTGAGGGAGTTAACCCTGACAGAAAATAACAAGGCCTGGTAGGGGCCTCAAGGTGGCAGCCCCACCATCTATCTAGGGTACAGTGGACTAATCCCTGTTTATCCAAAAACAAACAGATTCAGAGAAAAAATAAATATAATATAACCAGCTTGACCTTTCAAAGACGAACTTGGAAACGAATACGGACTGTGGTTTTGGAACATGGAACATTAGGGCAATAAATGGAAAAGAGTTAGAATTAGTTGAAGAAATGGAAAAATTCAAAGTAGATATTTTGGCCATTACAGAAACAAAGAAAAAAGGACAAGGAATAGAAAATGTAGGACCTAATCATATTTTAGTCTTCTCAGGAGTAGATATTAAAGATAGAGCTAGAGTAGGAGTGGGCCTCCTAGTGCATAAAAGGCATGAAAAGCTACTAGAAAGTTGGAAATTTATAAGTCCACAACTATTAGAAGTAAATATTAAACCAAAAGGAAGAGAAATTAAATTATTAATAGCTTATGGACCAAACAAAGACGTAACGAAAGAAGAAAAAGATATCTTCGAAAACGATTTACAAATAGCTGCAGAGAATCTTAAACACAAACAGGAACTAATGCTTTTAGGAGATTTAAATGCTAGAGTAGGCAACAATGTAGAAACGTCAGGAGTAATAGGTAAAGGAGGAGAGACAACAACTTCTCCAAATGGGAGAGAGACTAATAGATTTTTGCCTACAGAATAACATGAAAATAGCCAACACCTTTTATCCTCATAAAGATATCCACAAATATACAAGAGTAAATGAAGACAGGTGTGAAAAGTCAATCATAGACTAAATAATAGTTAGCAGATTCCTTTTTACAGTACATTGGATGCAAGAGTAAACAGAGGAGCAGAAATATTTAGTGATCATCCCTTAACTTAGTGATTGCCAAAATGAGATTACTGACTGAAGAAAACAAACAGAAAAGGAAAGAAAAGAAAGCTACTAAACTCAAAATAGAGGAACTAAATAAACCAGTAGTAAAACAGGTATACCAATCTAGGATAAAAAGATTTATCAGTGAAAGACACATGGATCTGAATGATAGCACAATAGAAGAAAAGTGCAGATGTATAAAGAAACACTCATCAGTTGTACGGAAGAGGTCTGCGGTAGGAAAAAAATTAAAGGAAGTAGGAAAAGAACAGCATGGTGGAATGAGAATGTCAAGACTAAGATCAAAGAAAAGAAGGATGCCTGAAAGAAATACTTGCAAACAAAGAGACCAGAGGATAGGATAGATTACGTGAATAAAAGATCTATCGCCAAAGAGGAAGTTAGGAAAGCAAAACAGGAACAATGGGAAGAATTTAGACAAAGACGTCAAGAAAGCTATCAAGGAAATCAAAAGCTGTTCTGGGGGGCAATGAAGAGCATGAGAAAGACCAAAGCATGCCCAATACGACAAATTAAGAATACCAAAGGAAAAAAAATGAAAGAAGACAGCCAAATCATGGAAACATGGAGAAAACATTTTCACCAATTACATAATCCCTCCAGAACACATGAAACAAGGAGTAAAGATCAATTAGTAAGAGTAACAAGTAATCCAGAGGAGACAGCTGAAGATGTAGATATATCAATGGAAGAAATCCAAACAGCTATAAGAAAAGTTAAATTAGGAAAAGCCTCAGGAGCAGATCAAGTTTATCCAGAAATGATTAAAAACCAAAGGAGAGAGGCAGACAAACCACTACATGCAATATGCCAACAAGCATGGAAGTCCAAATAGGTGACAGACGACTGGAAAAAGGGAACGGTAGTACCAATACATAAGAAAGGATCAACTATGGAATGCTCAAACTATAGAAGGATATCGCTACTTAGCGTTCCAGGAAAAGTATATGCCAGGATACTGGAAATAAGACTACAGAAAAGAGTAGAGGATCAGATTGAAGAGCATCAGAGTGGATTTAGACCAAGAAGAAGTGTACAAGACCACATATTTACAATAAGACAAATAATAGAAAAATTCCTTCAGAGAAACATTGACTTGCATCTGTGTTTTATAGACTTAGAAAAGGCATTTGACACTGTGAGGAGGGACGAACTATGGCATTCCTTAAAAGAACACAATGTAGAGCAAAATTTAATAAAAGCCATTAAAAGTTTTTACAATAAACCAACATGTGCAGTGAGAGTAGCTGGAAACATATCTGCAGAATTTGATGTAGATATAGGAGTAAGACAGGGTTGTATCCTAAGTTCTCTTTTGTTTATCACATTTATGGATTCAGTCGCAAAGGCATCCTCAAAAATGAAGAAAATGAATGTAGGTATGTGGAAGCTCAAACCAGTAAATGTATCAATGCTTTCATTTGCCGATCATTTAGTTTTGTTTGGAAAATCAGAAAGTGACCTTCAGTCGAATATCAACATTAGGAACAATAAACTAAATAAAAGAGGAATGAGAGTAAATATAGAGAAAACCAAAACAATGCTAGTAACTAGGGAAGCTAAAACACAAAATCTTAAATTGGGCAGGGAGAATTTAGAACAAGTTCAAAGCTATAATTACCTAGGAGTAATGATTAACTCAGAGGGAAAACTAAGAGAAGAAATGAGCCAGAGAATCCAAAGGCGAGGGCAATATATAACCATCTAGGAAAGGCATTTGTAGGTAAGCAAGAATTGTCAACAAAAACCAAAATGGCAGTACACAATACAGTTTATTGTCCTACTCTCGTCTATGGCAGTGAAACCTGGACCTTAGACAGTAGAGAATACAGTAGACTACAGGCAGCCGAAATGAAATATCTAAGAAGAGTAGTGGGGAAAATTAAAAGAGACAAAATCAGAAACACAACAATAAGAGATCAAACCAAAGCAGATGGCATAAAAACTAAGATAGAAACAAATCAATTGAGATGGTTTGGGCATGTAAACAGAATGAATGACAATAGAATAGCTAAATCAGTATATAGTGCTAAAGCCCAAGGTAAAAGACCAAAATGCAGACCTCGGAGAAAGTTGGAAGAAGATATAAAAGAGGCATTGAAGCATAGAAATTTAACTTTTTGGAAGGAAAGAGAAAATGACAGGACAGGGCATCCTGGAGAAAGATCATCTCGGGCATCTGAACCCATACACCAAAAGGTAGAATGGGAACTGATAAAGAAAGGAAGAAACAAAAGAATGTATTTTATGAGGAAGCTTCATAAGTTTCAAATTGATAACATTCTAATAAGACTTTTCTATCGAGCTTGCATAAAGAGTATTATTATTTTCAGTACAGCAGCATGGGATAGAGAAAAGAAGAAATTTGATAGGATACTGAAACATGTAGGGAAACTTATAAATAATGTAGAGCCGGAGAACTTTGAAGATCTGTATGAGAATCAATGCAAGATCAAACTCAGGAGTATACTTAGAGATAACACTCATCCTTTTTTCCCCCATAGCCAAAACAAGTAGTAGAATCGCTCAACTTATACAATTAAAATCCTACACTGAGAGATATTTTAGATCTCTTCTTGAAGTGCCATACGAAAGTTTGACCATACCTAACTTTGAAAGCATAATAGCCTTTTATTTACAATGATTAAGTAATGGAAATTGATGGATGGTGAATGAATGATTTAAGATAAGTTGATGAATGTGTATGAAGCTAAGCTGATTTGTCGATTACTATTTTTTTCACTGCATTTTCTATTTACTCACCTTTGCATTTTTAAATGTATTTCTCCTAAAATCTATACATTTGATGATTAACTTAAGTTAAATTTGTTTTTGATTTAAATGCATTGATGTATTCTTTTATTTTTCAAATGGAAATTGACATAACACAATTATAATTTCCTTTTTTATAGGATTAATATAGATGATATGATTGAATTGAATTGAAATCAGAATTGAAAAGGACTGGATCACTTCAAATGGTGGTGAGACAAATGCTCACTTAATGTTTCGACTCAAACGCACTGATGCTGTGAATCCCAAAAAATTGATTTTTACTTGAGAGTGGAAATTTTAAAATAGTCACACAAGTAAGGAAGATTTATCTCTAATTTGATTTACTCCATGATGATAACCATTTGGATTACAATGAGCATCATCTTGAAGAGATCTGATAAGAATAAAGCTCGAGATAAAGGAATGTTGTGTTAAATTTTTTTTTCACTCACTCCTTTTCACCTTCCCTAACCCTCTCTAAGCATGCAAATCACCTAATCACTGTTTAAAATAATAGAAAATTTATTTCCTTTCAATTTGATACCAAATATATTGACTTTTTGCTTATCTTAATAAATTTATTTAAATCAATTCTGGCTAAACTGGGGTTCTAATTCCGGGTGGAAAGAGTTAATGCACTGCTGTTAATTTTGCAACTAAGAAACCAATACTAATAAATAATAAAACAAAAACAGAACAAAGTATACAAAACAATCTCGAGTGAAGGCAAAAGCAAAACAGGAAAAGAAACCCTACTTGAATCTGAATTGCTTGATTTAATATTGACTTTGCCAAAATGCGGCATTCTCTTGCCTCCAACAGACCATGCTTTTTTACTTTTTGGAGGTTAAAATTCTTTATGTATTCATAAACAAAATCTTTGCTGTATGAACCTATTGGAAGTTAGATAAGATGTGATATGACAGGACTGAATGTTGAGATTATTTATAGAATGATACAACAATGATAGTGGAAAACCAGTTAAACGGTTAATAAAAAATCAAGTTGAACGGCTGGGTTACCTTTTGTGCTGGAGCTGTCATCAAGTCGTAAAAGGCAGGTAAGTCTTTGCCTAAAGAAGCCACTGAGGAAAAATCAAGTTCTTTCATTATTTTCTTAAAAGGAGAAACAGACAGATTGTAAATAAATAGATAAAAAAATAAGTATATAAATAATAAATAAACTAAGAAAGAAATACATTTTTTAAAATATTCAAAAGATAAGAACTTTAAATAAAATCTACTGTAAGGAAATGAAATATTTTCTTAACATGGAACATGCTTCATTTCAAAAATCTTTTAGCTATTTTAGTTCTTAACAGAGTAACTTTTATGAATCAATGTGTATCTTACTGAGACATTTTGTAAGATGTTGAATATTTTTAATATTGGGAATCAACAAAATCTTTACGTGGAATTTGAACAAAAAGTATAGACAGGTCAGTAATAATGTACTTGATTACATTTCCAAAAGACTTGAGAATGTTGAGATCCTTTTCATTTGATTTAATTTGATTTTACCCATATCCACAACTAAAGTGATCTCTGGGGTTTTGGCAGGATTTTAAATTTTGCCCGGCCTGCCCTGTAAACAGCCAAGGAATCTTTAATGTGCAAAGAGTGATCTGCACAAAGAACCTCCCTTTTCATCATCCATCCCGGGACTAGATATTGATCCACCTATCTGAACCAGGGGGAGATTTTACTTTTTAAAAATTTGAAAAGTTTTCAATCTAAGATCATCTTAGTTGTGGATGTGGGTAACACCAAATCAAATTCATAGACACTGGGAGATCTTTGTGTTGAAAAAGTAATATAGTATTTGTTTTATTACGGAATAATTTTAAAAACTTAAACTAGGCAAAACCCAAATCACATGAGCTTTCTTACTGGATGACATAAGAGCCTTTGCAGGTGCCATATTACTCCATTTTCTCTTATAGACGTTGCCGGTTTGAAGAGATAAGGGTGGGTTGTCTAGGAGAGGGTCTAGACTCCTACCATTCTCTCTAACTGTTCTTCGTACTCTGAAAATGCCTGAAATACAGAGGAATTGCCAATGGAGACAGAGATGGCCAAGTGGCTAAATGCATTGCACTGTGACCCAGAGGTACTGGGTTTGAGCCCCACTTGGGGCATTTTGTTTTTTGTAGCCTTGGGCAAGAAAATTTACCCTAATTGCTCACTTTATGGGTGACTCCTGTTGTATCGACCGTAAGCCCGGTGATAGTCTATATTCCTTTCTCTATAGAAATCGGAATGCCAGGCGTGACACCTTTCGATGTCTGCATGGACAGCAATGTTTTTTTCCAAAGGAGTTACACTACGTGACAGGAGGTAAATTATAAAAGAGAGAAGTGCGTGTGTAAAAAGAATTTCATTTTTTTGACAAGTCATTGAAACATAAGAAAACAATTAGTTTTATAAAAACTAAATACATTTTTATGATTATACTAAAAAAGAAGGTTGAAATTGAATTAAATGAAGGTAATATGGCAAAGGGCTATTTGAGTATATAATTTACAAGTCTTTTTGCATAGAATGAGTATATAAATGCAATGCTGTTTCATAAACACCCTGTTAATCTCCAAATACCTACTTAATGAACATAAAAAACCTAAAGCATACATAATATATTGTCCACAAATTCATGAAAATCATATTTAAAAAGTAAATTTTAAAATATTAACAAAAATATACAGAATTCACCCCCACATCCATACCATAAAATGCGGTTTATGAAATGTCTTACCGTAGCATCCTTTATGGAAAACTGGCGATTTGTCTTGCATTTTCATGACTATCCCGTCCAAAGGGTAGAGATCTTGCTTTACCACTGATACATGACAGGGTTCTATCAGAGGTGTGTAAGAGCTTGGATTCCGTAGATACACCTTCAATCCATATTTCTTATAAATAAAGAGGTTATCACAAAAAGTTAAAATGATAAAGATAAAAAAATATATTTCAGAGTTGGAATTCCCAATTTGAAATAGTGTACACAAGTTGCTTCATCTTTTATGATGAATCATTTGCAACATGAAAGCAATATTTATTTTGGTGGCCCCTCTAAATACAATATCAGATTTTTTGGTGAATATCATACACAACAATAATTGTTCTATCCAAATGCATCCCTACCCTTCTGATGATAACCAGCAATAGCCAAATTTTCAATGTTAGTTGTTTTTGTTTTATTTGCAAAAATTGATGAATAATCATTTGATCAAAATATCAGGATTGACAAAAAGAAATATTTTTAGACACATTTAAAAAAAGTCTATTCAGTGAAATGTATTTCAGAAAAAATCTTTTTCAATTTTCCTGTAAAGCTAGGTCTGTGGTGTTGGGTACATGTTTTAAACAAAATAGTAACAAAATGATGAAATTATGCTATTACTTACACAGTGGAACCTCTCTAACTGGGAAATCTTGGTGGATTGCAAAATTGTCCTGATTAGCGGTTTTCCCCATTTTCCGGGGACCAAAGGATTTTAGTTTTCCCTCAACAGTTTGACGTACTTAAGGCCTTCTGTGAGTGATAAATTACAGAATTAAACTAACAATTTATTGTAGCCATAGGAGCAGTTGATCAAACAAACATGGCATTGATCAGTGGTGTCGCTCACAGCCGAGCTTTGTTGGATGGTAAATAGATAAGACACGTAATCAAGACTACATGGTGGATCCCTAAATCTTATCGTGTGTCCACGGTTGTGATTGACAGGTTAGGCAGGCAATGAAAGGCTATGACAGTGCACCAATCTGCTTTCTATGTGCCGCTCTGTCAACTATACTGTTTTGTTAGGTGATGAGCAAGGACTGGCTCGATGCCCGATTTCTCACCTGTGTAATGGATGTCTGGTGTGTCCCGCTTACAAAAATAAACCTGGCACTTACGATATGGGGTACATATCGTATAATGTATAACACATGTTTTAATAACACAGGTTTTAATAATTAATGTTTCGCTGACATAGAAACCAAATTCGGATAACAATTGAGTGTTGGAATTAATAATTACGAGGAAAATGATAATGATAATTAATGAAAGCCCGCAAATAAATTCTCTTGATTAGCCGGGGACTTTTCCTGTTTAGAGAAGTAAAATATGTAAAAAAAATTCTGTTCCCTGGGATTTATTCCCGATTAGCCGGGTTCTCCTTTAGAGAGGTTCCACTGTACTACTAGTCTGGTCTTAAATTCTCCCTTGTGTTTAATGATATATTATCTTCGTTGATAAAATATACAAGTAATTTAATCTAGTGTGCCATTTCCCTTCTAACCCCTAATTTTATTTCCATACTACATAAGTTTACCTTTAATTCCAGGTCTTTCATTATTTGAGGGGCGAAACAAACTAAGGACATAAGATGCACGAGAGAATTTGAACCCTGTGAAAGATATTAATATAATTTAATGCATATTTAAAATATTGTTCATGGATGTGATGGGCATTCAGAAGAAGATGCATTTATAAGGGATTTCAGTAGCATTACAAAATAAAATATTCATAGGAAAAGAGAGGTCTTGAAAAGATCCATGTGAACTTAGCCATAGTTTTGATTCAAGCGAACAGAAAATGTAGCATAATATTTAGATAATGTATACCTGTAAGGAAAGCAAAAGTGAAACAAATGCATATTTTAAATCAATACTTTAAAGGAGATACAAAATTAATATGTTCATGTAATTGGATATTTCATATACAGTTTTTACCAGGAACAATTTCCTCAGTGACAGCAGCACCACCAATGACATGTCGGCTTTCAACAACACAAACATCCAACCCTGCTTTCTGGAGATACGCAGCCTGAAAATTGACATGATTTTCATCATTTAATTTTTCTATATCTCAGGCAGCCATTGAACATTACATACAATGAAAATGAAATCCTGAATAATTTTTTAAAAGCATTATACTTATAGTACTTGCTGCATGAGACAGAAATCTAAAACATCTCTACTGATTGATTAGATGACGACACAAAATTAATTAATTTACCTGTGACAGGAATTGTATGAAAATAGACCATACTACTTATGAAAATAGTGAGGATAAAGATAACAAACAATGATGACAAGCTTTAAGATAATTATCTTCAATTGCCAAAGGATTCCAATTGAAACAGTTCAAAAGTTCAATTAAGGAAAACATACTCACTGCTACTAAGCCATTGTGTCCTGTAGGAGAAACGAAAATAAATGTAATTATAATTGGAGATCTTATCTGATCAATAAGAGGAAAAGAAAAGACACAAAAAAATCCCCCTCTAAAAACCCTCCACAAAGCAACAAAAAGACAATAAACAAAAGAAAAAGAGAGAAGAGAGAGAGAGAGAGAGAGAGAGAGAGAGAGAGAGAGAGAGAGAGAGAGAGAGAGAGAGAGAGAGAGAGAGAGAGAGAGAGAGAGAGAGAGAGAGAGAGAAAGAGAGAGAGGGAGGGAGAGGGAGGGGGAGAGGAGAGAGAGAGAGAGAGAGAGAGAGGGAGGGAGGGAGGGGGAGGGAGAGGGAGGGAGGGAGGGAGGAGAGAGAGAGAGAGAGAGAAGAGAGAGAGAGAGAGAGAGAGAGAGAGAGAGAGAGAGAGAGAGAGAGAGAGAGAGAGAGAGAGAGAGAGAGAGATAAGAGAGAGAGAGAGAGAGAGAGAGAGAGAGAGATAGAGATAGATAAATCATTAATGTTCACAAAAACACGAAGCCATACGTGCATATGTTTCGTTAAGTGCTCTGAAAATTGAAAGCATGCAGATTCTCTGTTCCAATGTCACGTTCCCCATCAATCTTTTCTACGCACTGAATGTTTTTCAAATTTTGTATGTCGTTTGTCCCACTAGTCAACAGAGCTGTGCTGTAAAATTTGGTTAATATTGGTGCAAAATTGTAAAAGATATTTAGAAATTTCACAGGTCTGTTGATGCTGTGTCACCCTGTATTTTGGTCTTCTCTTCATATCTCTAGACAAATATAGGCAAAGGAATAAATGAAACAGACAATATTTTCCCCTACTCCCTAAAAAAAATAAAAATTAAAAATACCAAAACGAAATAAAACAAGAAAACAACCACCCAAAACAAATAAACTTAACTGCAAACACAAAATAAAGCAAACAAACTAGAGACAATAAAAATAAAGTCCATGAAATAAAAAAAATATTCCTTCCTATAAATCTAAGTTAAACAAACCTGGCAACCAAATACAAACAACAAATCCCCAAACAAAACAATATATTCTTCACTCCAAGCTACAACCTTGTCAAGTCTCTGCATACCTTTAGTGCAAAAAACCCCAAACAAACAAATAAAAAAACACGAACTAAAACCAAAATTAAAATCATATAGATCTAGATCTATATAATATGTTATAGCTGAACAATAGTGTTGTGAGCATGTAATCATGACAACACTGGTTTAAGTCCCATGGCTGGCACAGGTGGGTTTTTTCACAATGTTATACTCTGAGGTACATCACTTTATTTTCCTCTCTTGACTCAGGTGTGAATGAGTACCAAGCTATAGGTAGAGAACGATCTTGTTAGAGTGTTAGTACGGAACGTCAGAACGGGCTTGTGTACTGTATGCCCCTAGGAGTTGAGAAGGACTGAATAAAATGGCCTGCTGGGAGATAAATGATGTACAGTTGGTGAACCTGCATTTGTGCAGGGATATGAACTATAAATCCATCTTTAAAAAAAAAAAGGAGATAAAGTTTGTATGAGTCTTTCAGTGGATGTTAGTGAATGCTTGTTGGCAAAGTAAGTATAATGAGAAGTAGGCCAAAAAGGAGGTAGTAGGGGGTGAGGTAAGTGACGTTTTAGAGTGATGCAATAATACAAACCTGCCCCAACAACCACTGCGTCATAATTTGTCTTCAAATGAAGATATCTATTTTGATGGAAAAGGCTGCCCAAAACATGTCTGGAACATCTACATCCAGTTGATGTCAGTAAATTTTGCATTGTAAAACGTGTCATGCACGATTCTGGATGTCTGCAATAAAACGTATAATATTTAAGATTTAATCCATTAGACTTCAGATTCAATAATATTCCTTTAACTTCATCATGATAGAAATTCAATCTAGATCTAGATCTAGATAGCCTGAAAGTGCAATGCAAAATGTTGATGATAGATCTAGAGATTTTAGTAATAACATTGTTCAAAGAAAGTTTCAACCAGTTCTACTCTTCATGGAAACTGAAAACATGAACAAAAGTTGATATTATGTTCCATTTTAATCCTTCATCATTACTGAGTAAGTGAAGCTAGGCCCAGGCGCACCGTTCAGAAACTGTTGCATGCTTGGTTACGGTTGTAGCCTCAGGCTAGATCTAGATCTATATATCCCTTAATGAATTTGTGAAGATTTTGTTAGATTCTAGATCTAGATCTAGATCTAGATGTATATAATATAATCTAGATTTATGGAAAAATGCATTTATCAAAATTGTCATGCAGGAGACTAGAATCTATATTCTAAGCTAACGGGTTTTTTTTCGAGCAAATTACCACGACTGATCTAAATCGAACAACAGCAGCAATTTTATTTTCGTGAGTGAATCAGACGACATACTCTCAATTCTCCTTACAAACAAACTCAGGTCAGAAGTCAAAGGTGAAAAGCCAGGCCAACGGGGAGAAACTTTCAAACTTTCAGACAGGAATCGATTGACCGCAGCGTTCGCAGTGTCGGAAGCGGAAGTGGTAACAATTTATAATTATTATCATGTGATTTGTAAATACACTAGAAGATTTTCACGTAACTGAGCAAAATGGCTGAGACTGCGCTGACCGTTGGTGTCGTGACTGCTATCTGGGCCTTCATTGGCATTGTGCTTCCACTACTTATTCAGTTTCTTATGTGGAAATCACCAGATAAAGGGTATGCCATGAATTCTACTTTAGTTCACATATATCATACATGTAGACGCGATTGTAGATCCAAGTGACAGTGATGACGTCTTGAAATATACAAATACAAGTACAGCTTTGAATTTCGTCTGACTAGAATTTCTAAAATTTAGAAGACTTCAAACCGCGTAGACTGCCAACTGTTACAGCCAATGCTACGCAATGGTAACTTGGCGTTATATAAATAGTGTCTTCCAGTACAGTAGTACTACTAGTAGTGGTCTAACTAACCGTAATGTCAATCACCACCAGTGGTGACTTCTTGTAGAGCTTTTTTCCCAAATAAAATTACAGAATTTGGAAGTCGTTGATCAGCCACCACAGGGTAAGGCGCGTTTGATCAGCCACCACAGGATAAGGCGCGGTCACACACACATACACACACAGAACGAGAAGAATAAAATGGAGACAGCTGTACATCATTTTATGTACTTTATTACACAATTCACGCCAACATCAGCAGAAATGTGCCTCTGACCTAGCTTCTAGGCCTATACTTGTATGCAATGATTTTTTTATGGCAGGTTTCACAAAAATGGGACCCAATGATAATTTGAACTCTTCAATTAGTCTTTCTCAAAGTCTAATTGATGACTCTTCTTAACATTTGGTCCATGTATAGCTTTGACGCCGCAGATATAAAAAACATATTGTGAAATTTGCTTTCAATTTGTGTGTTTTGTAAATATTTTTTGGGTGCGAACGTCAGCAGTTGAGACTGCTGTCATTTCCTCTTTTAATAAGTCCTTTTTCACCTTAAGGTAGGTGAGGTCAACACGTTTTATTGTGTTTTCTTTAATTTATGTGAAAGAGAATTGTTCAAACAAAATTTGGCGAGTTCTAAAATATTTTTTTCTTTTGCAGTGATCACGTGAGGCATGTTTCAGATTTTCATTATTATGTAACAACTGTTGTCTACTAATGAACACACAGTAAGAGCTGAAAAAAACAGTTGAAAAATACGTAGAAGCGCCGCCTTATGATCTGGAGTGAAAGAAAACATATTCCTACGACCATATATCCTGTAAAAGACACGAAAAAAATCATAGGTAACTCTATGAGAGTGAGAATACCATGAGACTACTATCAGTCTGCAAAACCTTATGGTCGGACAAAAATATTTTTTTCGATCTGAGATCTAATAACGGTAATATTGCGTCGAAATATTTTCATAGTTCATCTTGTGTAAGCCTATTGAGAAATCAAGAAATTTTTGTTTTTTAATTCTCCTGTTGGCTTTGCGGAATATTTTGTCTTTGGATGCCCCTGATGGCCATGCTTTATGTTCGCACAAAAATGTAGACGATGATCGGCCATCAGAAAGGAGACTGATCAGGTTAGATTCGGAGACCGTTCAGGTTAGATTCGGTTGCATTAGCAAAACCTGTTTTGGCTTATCATGAGTGAAACTTATGTAAAGAAGTCCGGCTCAATCCCACCTACAGCACCCGTAGTCGCCCGTTCCTAGAGCTGTGCGCCTACCTAGATCGCCCATAGTCGCCCGGTGACGTAGCACTTTCGCTTTCGTTATTTCAAACCTTTATAAATACCGGAAATCTCGTTCAATTATAATTTCACGAGACTTCCGTTGTAGGTGCCATATCCGGGTATTTTTAGGGCTTTTCCTTTCGTTTCTACGTTGCTTCATTGCGAAGCTATCCTCGCTTGAAATTACACGCAATTTTTTCTACCAAAATCGACCTCGCGCTTTACAATGGACGACCTGTTGAATTTGTTCCGTAATGTAACGGATGACGGAGACCTACACGGTCACGATTATAATCCTTTAACTTTGAATTTAGATGAAGAAGATGAAGATAATGTAGATCTACCGGACATTGATGCCGATCTCGTAGTTGAGAACGACGAAGATGATGAGGACGAGATGGAGGAGTGAAGGGGAGTGGTGAAGGAGAAGTAGATCTACATCATAATCTTGAATGGACGACGTTGGATGATCTAAACAACGCAGAAAGGCCTAGGGTTATTCACTTTGATGAGGTGGGGGGATATTAGATATTATATTTATTCATTCTTGGATTTATTGACTGTGGCCTGGACTGTTTGAACTTAGTACTATTATATATATAAATTAATGATTCCTTTCTCTGGATTGTGTTCTTGTGGACTTGGGTTTTTTTTTTCGCTTTTGGTAATCGATAGATTATAATTGTGCATGTGTGATTGATGAGATTTTTGGGGCAGGGGGGATATTTTTTATTCATTCTTGGATTTATTGACATTGGACTGGACTGTTTATGAACTTTGTGTATTATTATATTATTGATTCCCTCCTCTGGATTGTGCTAATTGGACTTACCTGTAAGGCTTCTTGTGGTCTTTCTTGATTTTTTTCGCTTTTGGTCAGTTTGAATTTTTTTTTTGGCAAGTAATTCTTTTTTTCAACTCTTATTTTTATATGGAAATAAAACTTTATTCTTCTAGGAATTTTTTGCAGTTTATTTCATATTTTTATCATGTCTGGGTGCCTGTCTGTAGTGATTTTTAAAAAGTTTGTCAAAATTGTGGAAGAGTTATTTCCCTTGTGTTAGGTACAGGGGGTAAAGTTTGTGCTAGTCTAGTGGGCGCTCTATGTGACTGTAGATAGTGGAAGAGGGGGAGTGATGATGGGAGTAGGGAGAAGTGATGATGGGGGGGGGGAAAGAACCATTGTCAAATCAAAAGCGCTTTCTTTTTCGGTGAGGTTTTTGTTGCTGTTGCATCTCTTTCTCTCTCGCTCTCTACCTCTCTTTTTCTCTCCCTCCCTCTCTCTCTCTATTGGCAAATATCGGCCTATACGTATCGCATCCTCACTCTCGTTAGATAAGTCGTGAATGGTACATACGATAAACCTGTAACACGTAATCACAGAATTTTTCAAAAAAACGGGACAAAAAAAGCATCGGTTTTTATCCATCCACACGATCCGGAACACGCGAGTCATCTGATCAACGGTAAGGCACCGGCCGTGGAACTCCACGCCGAGGTGTCGGGAAACACAAACACAGACTTCACATCTTATTGAGAACTAGGGAAAGTCAGGGAACTCTCCAAACCAGATGCCCAAGCGTTACGTCACTAAATTGGCGGACCCGTGCAGTTTGCGTAACATTACGTCACTGGCATTGGACCTAGAATTTTCCAGTTATGCCCCTTGACTGAAAAACATGACTTTTTAAAGCTAATTTACTTGCCTCACAGTTCTTTGCTATGTCTTAAAGTCATATATCTGGAATCCTCAGGTTCTGAGCTTTAACATGGTATATAACACTTGTAAGAAATATAACATGTACATTTTGAAAAAAGAGGGAAATGGGGATGGACCATTTTGTGAAACCTGCCTACATCCATTTTTGAAAATGATACAATAATGACTAAGATGATTACAACTCTGTTTGATACATACTTTCTAATCAAACTAATTCTGCTCAATTCCTAAATAGAGAGTTCTACATAAAAAGTTAATATAGTTCGACATTAACAAATTTTATAAAAAGCTACTCCCAAATTTTTGGCGGTGGCCTTTGGAATAATTTTATTGATTATGATAATCTTTTCACTAATTCTTTTTTCGGATGATGTTTTCATGACCAGGCATTCTGTTTTGGATTCATTTAGTTGGAGTTTGTTTTTGGTCATCCAATCTTTTATGTACGAGATACAATTTTCAAGAATTACAATGTTGTGGGAAATGTCATTGATGTTTTTTTTTTTATTCAAAGATGAGTATCGTCAGCATAAAGATGGTACATATCATGTCTTTGTATTGGGTGTATTTAAAGCTGAGTGTTGTCAGCATAGAGATGATACATAATATCATATTTTTGTATTGTGTGTATAAGGTAAACAGAATTCGACCTAACACGGAACCCTGTGGCACACCGAAATGGAGTTTAGTTAACTTGGAAAATTTGTCTTTTATCTTGACGTGTTGTTTTTTGGTTTTAAATATGACTCAAACCCGGATAAAACAGTGCTAGATATTTTAAAAGATGTTTTCAACCTGTTCAGTAAAATATCGTGATCGATAATATCGAAAGCAGCACTAAGATCTAAAAGGTGTAAGATACCAACATTATTTTTGTCAAGAAAACTGCGCAGGATCGCGGAAGAGTCTTTTCTAGGAGTGCCTCCAGGCGAGCTAATTTGGAGAGAAAAACTTTGGGTTTGAAAATGTATCTTTTGTGACACGAGTCCTGGAGTTTTTTTTGACACATCTAATCTTTCTTTTAAATCAACCATACTTTTTCCCCCTGTGCATGATACGAAGAGGATGATATTGCATTGATGTTTATGTTCAACTGTTTATATTTTTAATACAAAGATAATTTTTAAGCGATATTTTCACTTTTCAGTGTCATTCAACTCTGCCTCATCCTCACAGCTGTGTGTTGCTACATTTTGTAAGTACCTGCTAAGCCTGGTCCATCTTTCCTATAATTTCCAATATGATCTCTGATCGGAAGGGGGAACAAATTACTGAGTGCTATAATAAATAATCAAAATAAGCGGAAAATGGTCAAAGATGATAAAAGCTGATTGACGTGTTTTGCAATATGACTTTACATTCAAAATGAGGAAGTTACATTCCTGGTAGCACAGGTGCAAAATAGTATTCCATTATTGAAGAAAGGAGACCTATCAAAAGCAGAGAATTATTATTTACTTAAAACACATAGTACGTAGTAACAAAATGGATCACCTTGATAAAGAAAACGTTCTAATTTAATATTTAACACAGTTGAACAACAAATCTGTGAAACTAAACTTACAACAGCAATAACAAATTCATGCTCTGCTTTTCTTTTTCTTTTTTCAAAGTTTCGTCTGTATTCAGTGTTCCGTTTTTATGTACAAATGCGATCTAAATTTATGATTAGAGAAATAAGATTTTAAACTCAATTTTCTCTTTTCTCATGTCACATGATTTTCATTGTCTTCTGCTTTTAAAAATTAGACGGCTGTATTTAAGAAGAGATTTAATTTCAAATTTTTTGCTGTCATACACACAATTTTCTCATGTCACAAATTGTCATGCCAATGTGTTGCTGTTTGATTTATTATAAATGTAAAAAATTTTGAAAAATTATTCACGGCGGCCATGTTGAATTTTGATGTTTAAAAAGTTATGTCAATGTTTTTCAAATTTTGTCTGTTTTTAAATTTTTCCTCAACTCAGCTGGCTAGCTGGTACCAAATTTCATGGCATGAATACTTTCTGAGATTTTAAGATTTTGTTTCGGGTTTGAAAATTTCGAAAATGATACAGCATTTCAGAATGGATGTTCATTCTAGAAATAAACTTTGTTAATTTTGTATTTATATTTAGTGTTCGGTCAATTTGATAAAAATGATACAGCTAGAATGGAAAGATGCTCTTTGTTAATTTTGTATTTATATTTAGTGTCGAAAATGGTGTCAATTTGATATATCTTAAGATGCTCTGAGCAACAAACAGCAAACTCACAGCAAGCAGCGGTGGTGTTGGTGGCGTAAAAGTTAGACTGCTAGCTTTGGGATCATGAGGTCCTGTGTTCAAATCCTAGAAATACCAGATCTGATGTTGTTCTCCTTGGGAAAGACATTTTTATTTAAAACACGTTTCCCCTCTTGCCCTAAGTGCAAGTAGGTACAGCATCAGTCATTGACTAAAGCCTGCAACAAAATAGCGCTCTGTCCTGGAGGGGATTTATTATCACCTGCTCCGCTTTACTCACACTAGAAAAATCAGGATAAGATTCCGGGTCTACTGGAGTAATGACTTGGAAGGGTTTCCTCACTAGTCATGTAATGCGAGAAAGGATATGGCAAAGATTCTAAGTAGAAGTAGAAGAGTATAGTATCACCAAATAGTCATAGGATTATCATTTAATAGAGTTCAGAAGGTATTGTTTGAAAATTATTTTTTTTATCATACACTGATTTCAAGCATTAGAATGTGTTTAAAATCTACTTGGTGTCATTTTTCTTGGAAAGAAACAAAAGCAGTCTCAGTCATGATTAAAAGTTTGTAAAAGTGAAAGAACAATTTTGCTGCAGAAAGTGTGTTGGTGGGACGGTGAGTTAAACATTTGATCACTTTTGATAGTAGGTCTGTACATATTTTGTTTATTGTAGAGTGGCTGTCGGGTGTTATAAGATGTATGTGAGAGTTTTATTTAAAAGCTTTGTTAAGAGTTAATTTTTCAAGTTTGTTTTGAAAGCTGTCCATAACCTGGTAGATTGCAGTAGTACCAATGTGTATTGGAGTTCGTTTACGTCAAAACTGGAATTCATATGTTGCTTTCAGGAGTGGAGAGTACATTACAATGAAAGTATTTGTTTACCCAATCTAAATTGCATTACTACTGGTTATTGAACCGTTCATTTTTTAAGACAGACGCAATTTCTTGCCATGTTCCCATGTCGTGTGTGCTGGTGTGAAACAGCGTTGTTTTTATTTTAATTCCTTGTGTAATGAAGGTGTTTTTAGGTAGCTCAGAGGCCAATGATTTGGATTTTTGACAGTGAATCAAATTTCGATGTTGAGTTTGAGAATGACAGCAGTTTAGATCTAGAAGTAAATCAAGATGAATATTCTATTGCTAGGAGGAAAGTCACGATTTTCATCTGAACCATCAACTTACGAGCTATCTAACGAACTGAACAATATAGATGTATGTCAAACGAAAGGGTAATTATTTCAGAATCTAAAAGTACTTTTTAATCAAATTACAGTCAACTCCACTAGTAGTGAAATAGGTGGTATTTGTAATGTTGGTTGTATTGAGCTTTTCCTCTGGAACATGCACTGATGTCATTAAACCTCTATGAAAATTATATGTTCGTAATGACTTCAATACATCTGCGTGATGGTTGTAGTGAAGTAAATTCTTCTCCCCGATCCTGTCTATAATAAAAAAGTCAATGGAAGTATTGATTTTTTTCCGTGATGAAAGTTTGACCCGGCGAATGATTTAAGATAACACTCTAAATAAGCCTATGATCTATTTAAATAATGTATAAGTACAGTATGCCTTCGCTTATTAGACCTACACTTATGTTTGCGTATTGTTATTACATTTTACACCGTGCAAGTGTCTATTACCTAAGCGAGGTATGTATATATGTATTTAGGTATGTATGTATCCCATGAATTTGAAGACAAATGATTGTGTAGAACTTCGGATGTAGTGGTCTTTTTCTGCTCCCGTAAGGACATCACTATGAGCATAGTCGGCTGTATTTCAAGCAGTGTATTCATAAGAAACATATTTTGCTGACACCATCTTATTAGCTTGCACGAGTTACTTCCATTTCCTTGGACAGATATATGACTAATGACCTTATTAAGCCTTGGACAGCAATGGGTCAAGGGTAAAACAAATAGACTACAATAAACAAAATCAGGACAGGAAAAGAAAGAAAAAAGTAAAAATTTCCCCACCTTACCTCATCGAAAGAATCCTTAAGTTTCAAACCCTCACCACTTCTCATAGGCCTTTGATTCTTTATACAGTGTTTTTTGTTGTCCACAGATTAATACACACCAGTCCAGCATCCGATACGACCTGCAGTGATTTCATCTGTACATTTTAGATTCCTCATTTTGCCTACATCAATGTCACCAACTGATGAACCACCATTGCATTAAAATATAATATACACTCCAACATCTTCATTTTTTGTATCTTTTCCTTGGTAATCAGAACAGTGAAAAGAAAGAAAGAAAATGCTTATAAAGCAGGGCTCGTAGCACTCTAAACTAGAAATTCCAAGATCTTCCAGAGAAAAAAAAACAACAAAATGTCCTTATCTCCTGGGTAAAATGAGTTCTTAACAATTGTCCTTGAATCTCCTATTTTTAGTGTTCTACCAGCAACTCATGACATTTTAAATCATCACTGATGCAGCCTAATATCCTTCTGGCTGTTAAGACATTGATGTTGATTCTTGCCTCCACACCTAAACCTTCATTATAAAATAAAAGTAACTTAGCATAGTAATATGTATGAACGAGAAGATCATTTTTTAAATGGATGAAAAAAGCGACAATTATCCTCCTATAAATAAATAAAAATCTTTTAGCAAAGCTTTCAGAATCTCCAAAATACTTTCTGAATTGCTGAGTGTTAGCGTTACGGGCCCAGTCATAAAGTAATACTTGATGTGATATATGATGTATATTTAAGATATATTATGTACTGCTTTAACACATGTGTGAACAATTGTAGCAACTGTTTGTGTAATAGGTAACAAATATTGTTTGTTGTAGTTTTTCACTTAGTCCCTCAGTGAAAGTGCTACATGTATTTTTAGATTATGCGAGCTAGCTGGCCAAGCACTTCATTCACTTGCTTTTTCTTTTGATTAAAGATTGTTTTCAGTAAACAGACTTTTGTCTTAACTTATTTTATATAAACATTCCAAAAATGAAACTGAATAAACTTGTCCTAAATTAGATAATATTTTCGTGAGAATTCATAGTCCTCTATCACCAAGTTTTGTTTCCTTGGATTTGGTTTAAGAAAAAGAATTCATGCATAGTAACATGATTGTTGCTATGCTACATACTGAATTTCTCTCATATGTATATATATATATATATATATGACGACATCAGTGTGTACTAGACAGTCATTTTTTAGTTTTATAGTTGTTTGTAAGTTTAGAAAACCCAAATGTCAATTATGCTCTGTTAGCTACTGAAAGTTGCTGCATGTCCATCATAGAAATGTAATTAATTTAATATGAATGTAAATATTTATTTCATGATTTCATCCATTCGCATTTTTTTTTTTTCCAGCTATGAGTGACAGTTCATTCATACCTCGCTCTATGTTTTGTGTCATTTATTTGTCTGATTGAAATAGCTACTCAGAATAAAAGCATGTATGTTACATGTATATAAAACACTAAGCCAGTGTGACAGTGTTTTTGTTTTAAAAATGTAAGCATTGCCTTCATGTTTTACAAATGACTGTTTGTAAATATTGTTATAGATTGTCTCTTCTTTAGTCTTTGTAGATATATGTAGTATATTTGTGTATTTAAGCGTGTTTGCTTTAGCCTCGTGGGTGGTTGACAAATTATGCGCCTGGTAGGACATACTTCTATCCTTGCACTCTTTCACACATGTATCATCGTGCCGTTTCATCTCAATTAACCCTGAGATCACTGTATATGGTGGATAGGTTAAATTACGATGACAAACTCTACTGTGTCATTTTGTTTCTCCTGTTGTATCTGTGTGCACTACTGGCATGTCCTACTTATCTTCTTTCTTTCCCCTTTCACACTTATCTTTCATCTTGCTGCTCCTTAATTCTCCCCGAGATCATGGCATATTGTGGGCGTGGTAACTTTCAATAAAACAAAAATTATTTTTATTGAGGATGATTGTGTTGTGTTAAGTATTACCTGCCATCATACCCATATTTGCTTGAAGTGAATATGGAGACGTAGTTGTTTCTTTCCTCTCTCCTCTCATCAGTTTTGTCGTTTTGCGCTTATTTGCAGGCTAATGTGGTCATATGACACTGAGACAATGAGAGTGAAAGATAGTTCCTCTTTTGACCATGGGAGTTACTGATAGGTCTTACTTCTTCCCTTTCACTCTTTCACCCATTTTATATTTATTCGAGCTGTTGTTTTTTACAAGTGAGGTCGGTTTCAAATTCTGGCAAAACGAGGTCTGATGTACCCTCGGAAAGACACTTAATTAACATGCATTATGCGCCAGTAGCTTTTTAGTCAATAGAGTGTCTGACTGCACTTGTGCATGTACTACTGTACCACCCTGAGGCCCGAGTTCGATTCCCAGCTCGGGCAATTTTTTCTGTTCCTTCTGTCGACCCATTACCAAATTTGTACATGTGTACAGTAAGTCTCGACTTAAATGAGCTTGGATTCAATGAGACCTAGGGTTTGACGAGGTCATTAAAAATTTCTTTTACACACTAACACAGTCCTTAATTAAGTCAATAAAAATACCTTGGTGGGACCCAACCAGTACAAAAATGAATGACCTCATTCATTCAAAGTTCTCAACTCCTTGATGAGCACACACATACTTATACTGCATGCTTTATCGCTATCAGTACATGTATACATGTAGTACAAATACTGACAAATTTCTTATCGCTGGGTATTCAATCATACCCGAGTCAAATGAAGAAAATGAAGTACATGTACATATTATTTTATACTTTTCCAATGGGTACAGCTACAACGTCATGAAAAAATGTTAAACCATCATATAATATATCATATGTACATAATGACAATATTAATATTGCGTACCGGTACCGGTATTCAAACCCCATGGTTTTAAGTAAGGCAATGATGTTTGGCCATGGCCTTTTAGATTTAGTGGGTGCTGCTCGTATGTCCTCTTTCTTTTCTTTTTCCCTTTTTCACTTATCCTTCATCTTTCTATTTCCTCTTAATTCATTCTGAGATCACCGCATATGGTGAAAGGGTAAATGTGAAAATTTTAAAAATCTCCCAAAAAACATAAACAAACAACCTGATCGTTTGTCATTCATGTGAATGTGAGAATGTAGAAAAATCTCCACCCACTGCTTCTACTTCTACGTCTAGCCCATCGATATTGCTGTGGTATCATACCTGTATTACATGTACTATCAGTATCAGTATCAGGCCTTCAACAGGTACGTGTGGCATAGTCAATTAAATTAACTATACAGCTTAGCCAATCACAAATCATACAGTTTGGGATTGGGAGCATAGGCGGTTGGCGGACACTACTGGTAGGTCCAACATCTTTCTTTTCACGCTTCCACACGTCTTTCAACGTTCTTTATGGTGTCCCCTCTTATTAAATATTACTCTTAATTCGTATGCAGGTTGCATGCGCTGCTTATAATTATAGGTCCTATTTTTTCTCTTTCATTTTATCCCATGGCTTTCATCTCACCGTTTTCCCTTATTCTTAATGCACTCTGGGGTCACCACATATGGTGATTTGTGTGTTTATTTGAAATTTACCCCGTCCACCATTGTGGTGATGTCAGTGTGAATGAAGAGGAAACAGGAAGACAAACGATAAGTGAAAGAGTAAAACTAAAAGGAAAGAAGCAGGACCTACCAGTAACTCCCACCAACCGCCTGCACATAGGGTGAACAGGGTAAAAACCAATGAAATATGTACAAAACAAACGCACCCACTTCCGTGTTTTTCATGATGCTGATACTAGTGATACCGCTGGTTATTATTAGTAATATTACCACAGTGTACATGTACTTCCCTATCAAGGGAAAGGGTTACGGTAAAAAATAAAAACAAAACAGAACCCTATCCGATAACGACAGCATATGAAAACAATAAAGAAACACACGACAGAGAAATAAAAAGACATGATTCAATTATACTAGTACTACTGTATAATGGAAGTAAGGTCCATCGTAATACTAGTAATAGTAATAATCATACTGGGTTTTTAAACCAGACACCAATGCATTCTACAAACTAAAAAGTATTACTGCTATTAGAACAAATACAGAATACGGCGGTATATTAAAAGGTGGGCGTGGTCATAAACATCAGGAAATGTATTTTGATTTTATCTTCTACATATATATTTTTTTACTACTATTAGAACAAATACATAATACGGCGGTATATTAAAAGCTAGGCGTGGTCATAAACATCAGGAAATATATTTTGATTTTATCTTCTACATAAATATTTTTTTTTTACTACCAATACTATTAGAACAAATACAGAATACGGCGGTATGTTAAAAGGTGGGCGTGGTCATAAACATCAGGAAATGTATTTTGATTTTATCTTCTACATAAATATTTTCGGAAATTATAACTTGGACGTGTCATTGTCATTGGCAACTGAAGAAAACGTTCCGTCATTTCTCTCAACTCAATTTCGAATAACATCCCCAAAACGCAATACCGCCCCCCCACAAAACATAAAACAACACAACCCACAACCCCAAACAAACAAACAAACAAACAAACGACAACAACAACAAAACTAGTGGCAGTCTAGTTTGAATTTGTCTCTGTTTATGTTCAATCAACTGTAGGCTAGCATCAATTAATGGGTTGACTAGTACACATAAGGTACAATGTACACACATACGCTTACAAACACACGAACACACACGTACAAACAAAAATTCTCCCACACACATACACTACACACACACACACACAAACAAACATACGCTCATGCACACACATACAAACGAACACATACACGAACACATCAAATATACAAACTCACGTTAACTTACGAACAAACACACACGCACACACAAGCAAAACACAAAAGCAAGACAAACAGACGGAAGTTGGAAATTAAAAATGCAAGACATGTAAAATGAACGACAACAATGGTTCATGGAATTTATTTTTATTCTTAGCTGAATAGGGTTCTTTTTTATGATTACATGTATTACCATTTCACTGTCTCTTTGGTCTTACTTTAGAAATCTATATGAATGAGAATCTTATTCTATTTATCAGTCATTTTGATAAAGAGATGGATCACGTTTGATTTTAAACACTTGTAAAATATGAGAGATACTTCCTATTTATTAACCCAAGAGGCTATATAGAGTAATGAAACTGATATTTTTAGAACCATTTGTTGACCAATATGTAATAATATACAAAGACATGTAAAATGAACGACAACAATGGTTCATGGAATTTATTTTTATTTTTAGCTGAATAGGGTTCTTTTTTATGATTACGCGTATTATCATTTCACTGTCTCTTTGGTCCTACTTTAGAAATCTATATGAATGAGTGATCTGAACTATCAACATTATTATGGAGAGAAAAAATATGGGATATTTGTCGTTAAATGACTATTGAATACAAATGCAATGCTTATTGTTATACATGTACGATACATGATATTATAATGATAGAAAACTTAACCCGACTAACGAACTCTTCATTAAAGTTAAAGGCACAATTAGGATTTCGTTGCATGTCAACTTTACACTTACACATTCACAACAATGTGTTGTTAACTAGAGTCAGGTGGGAAGGAAGCTATGAATCTTGATTATTTGAAATGTGATACATAACGTGATACATGTAATGTAATAATCGACTAGTAGATGTAGTCAGAGATATGATAAATGCCAATAAACATATAATATGTATAGTAATGTTATTAAAAAATTAAAGAAACATCTCTGCCCACCTGTACCCACAACTTGAGACTTATACTTATAAAAAAAAAACCCAGCCCGAACCCCCCCCCCCCCCCCCAAACAACCCCAATAACAAATTTAACTCCCCACAAAAATAATAACACATCTCACAGGCACTTACTTAAACATACGAAAAAAAAAAAAAAACACGAACAAAACACAACACAATATACCAAGTCAAAAACAAACAAATCAACGGATAACAAATTCTTTAAAAAACCAAACAAAACATCCCAGCTCCTACTCCTCAAAAAAAATAAAAATAAACACCCCAAAATAAAACAGAAGAAACAAGTACTACCGGTAACGGTGAAAACAAGTCCACCAACGTAATTATGCCACCCCCACCTATACTACCGGTAACGATGAAAACAAGTCCACCAACGTAAGTATGCCACCCCCCACCTATATCACCGGTAACGATGAAAACAAGTCCACCAACGTAAGTATGCCACCCCACACCTATACTACCGGTAACGATGAAAACAAGTCCACCAACGTAAGTATGCCACCCCCACCTATATTACCGGTAACGATGAAAACAAGTCCACCAACGTAAGTATGCCACCACCCCCCCACCCGACAGAGAGCGATCAATCCAACAAACTAACATAGCTCCCGGCACCCTAAGAAAAACCCAACAGCCCCCTCCCCTCCCTAAACCCCCCCAAACCCAACACAACCCAAATAACATCAAATACACCCCCCCCTCCCCCTCTGAAATTAAAATCTCCAAAATAAAACAAAAAGTCCCGCCCATAAAAAAAACCCATCAACAAAAAGAAAAGAAAAGTAAAATATAGAATAAAAAAACCCCCAAGCCCAACAACAAACCCACCAACAACCACGACCGCCAGAACCAACCATTACAATCTCCCCCTCACCGCCGCCCTCTTTTTTTTTCTTCTACACCTGGTATTTCCAGCAATCAAACTAAAGCCGTTATGCATAATAATAAGAACATTTATATTTACATTATAATTATGAATAACACAACAAAGCGAACTATTATTATAAACAACACTGTTTCAGTTTCCAGATTCTGGGAAAATGAAATTTCCCTCTCTTTAATTTTGCTATAAAAGTAAAGAGAATTTACCAATACATATATAGCTACCATACGATTACTTGTAAGCCAATAGGCCTACACTGTACGTTTTAAACTTCAAAACTGAAACTCTTACTCAAATGAAAAAACCAATATGTTCACAAATATAGATACTGCTTTCATTTCTTTTCAGACTAGTCACGACCGTAGCTTATGCCATCTCTTTGATGTTTTCAATTTTAAGACACCAACACACGCATAACTTTTTAGGTCTCATGTATATGTATATACTCAATGCTTGTATGTTTTGATATCGAAGAAATTTACGGGAGTAAAGTAAACAACAAAGGACTAAGGACAGCTGTATGCCATTTTTCGGTTAATTTTATAGTTATTTTATGATTTTCATTATACATGGAATTAACGTTTCAAAATCATTACTATTATCGGTTTAAATATGATTATGGTTAATAATAATAATATTATTATTTTACTGCAATAAGTAGTATTCACATTATTATTATTATTATATTATTATTATTATTATTATTATTATTATTATTATTATTATTATTATTATTATTATTATTATTATTATTATTATTATTATTATTATTATTATTATTATTATTATTATTATTATTATTATTATTATTATTAATCTTCTTCTTCTTCTTCTTCTTCTTCTTCTTCTTCTTCTTCTTCTTCTTCTTCTTCTTCTTCTTCTTCTTCTTCTTCTTCTTCTTCTTCTTCTTCTTCTTCTTCTTCTTCTTCTTCTTCTTCTTCTTCTTCTTCTTGTAATTAACAACGTTATCATGATTATTATCATTATCATTGATTTTATTACCATTTCTTAGATATGAGGAAAGATTAATTTCGAAGCCTAGCTTGCAATACGAACTACCACAGTACTAAGTGACAAACTCCTCGTGTTGAAATTGCTTTGAACACAATTAACATTATAATTATACATGTAGTTGGTTTCATGACATTCTTGAAAATGTAAAAAGGGGAAGAAAGAGAGAACACGGAAACGAAGGTGATATAATTATAACATAATATAAATCATAAATAAATTGAAACATTTCGGATGTCATCAAACCCCATTTTCTAAGTATGGGGATAATATGTGTGACTGGATTAGTATGGACTTGTGTCTTTTGGATCAGTACATTGCCACTACACGAATAAGGCATTTCTCTTTGAATTGAATAAAGTGAGTCCCATACTGAGAGTTGATCACAGGGTAATCATTAGTCAAGAGTCCTGGGTTGTTTTTTTTTTTAAACACATGGCATAATGTGGTAGTTTGCCATTGCTTTCAATTTCAATGCCACGTTTACTTTTCCCCCGAGTCTAACAAGATACAGCTGCCCATAATACATTTATTATTATTGTGGCTGACGGGTTGTTGACACGAGGGCCAGGAAAAAGAATCATATCCGGGCTTTGAATAAAACCTAAGGTGCTCTAGCAACTGGCTTACCACCGGTCCCTGTGGGAAGTTTTGATTTGATTTACCCACATCCACAGCTAAGGTGATCTCGGGGTTTTTGGTAAGATTTTTAATTTTGCCCGGACTGCCCTGTAAACAGCCAAGGGATCTTTAACATGCACAGAGTGTTGTCATCTGCACATGGGGCCTCCTTTTTATCGTCTGTCTCTCATGGGATTAGGTGTCGACCCATCTACCTGGACCAGGCGGGGGGAGGGGGGGTAGATTTTGCTCGAAAAAATGTCGATTAATTGTTTCAACCGTTGGCGGGTTCGAACCCACTACCTTTTGGTTGAGAGGCCATCTGGCCTATGGACTACCGAGCCTGTAAGGTCTTAACTTAACGTTTTTAAGAGTGGTCGATTTGTCGAAACGGCTTTACTTTCTATTCGTCAACGGGGGAAACTACTGTAAACCTTCTTTTGATAGGTTTAAATCTCCATGAAAACCGATATATGACCGACTCAACGTACACATCTTTTAGATGAAATTCAATGTGTGTGTGTGTGTGTGTGTGTGTGTGTGAATGTATTTTTGAGGTGGGGATGGAGGATT